>JAVJAQ010005880.1:716836-1316836 GCA_032362365.1 Zygogramma bicolorata
TTTATTGTATACATGAGAATTTGGAACAGGCAATTGTTGAAATGAATAGGTCTTCAAGTAACATTGAGAAATATTTATTAAATACCTAATAAACTGAAACTTAATGTCATTAAAACAAAAAGTATGATATTTACATGTCGTCTTATAAGTTTGATCAAATTGTTTGGTCGAATGCTGTCATCAAAATTAATGATATTACCATTGAACATGTAACTGAAATGAAATATTCGGGATTCATAATTGATACAAACTTGAAACTCAATAGTAATGCTGATTTTATTTGTTAAAAAATATCTAAAAACTCTTCTTCTTCCCTCGTATATGTAGAAAAGTGTCGATGTATACTAGGCTGATTCTTTTTGAAAGTCTGTTACAACCTCATTTTGATTATTGTTCAACATTACTTTTTCTATTTGGTAAAAATAAAATAGAACAATTGCAAAAGCTTCAAAATCGGGATATGCGAATGATATTGGGATGTAGCCGTTATACAGCAATTAAATTGATGCTAGAGTGTCCAAACTGGTTTTCAGTTGATGAACGTATATTATTTATTTGACTTTGACTTTTATATTTAAGCTGCATAAAGGATTGCTACCCAAATACTTTCGGAGGTTTTTGTTGAGAAATAATGAAGCACATGGTTACAATACGAGGGGAAATAACCATTTTTTCATTAATTAAACTAACACAAAATTTGGAATGAATAATGTGTTTCACAAAGGCTTAAATGAGTTCAATAAACTACCACAATTTGTGAAAGAATCTGAATCAATGAACCAATTCAAGTCATCATTGAGGAAGTATATTAGAGGCAACACATCATGATGTTCATCGGTATTTTTGTTATTCTTTATTTGATGTGATCTGACCTGACAATGAGGTGATATATTATATTCACATAGTTCAATTATGTTGTAAGTTATATATATCTTTTTGTAGTTTTTTGTATATTGGGATTTCCTACTTGGGTGTCATCTGAATAGGGCCACCCCCATATTTGGATTTTTAAATACGGACCTGTATTTTTTGTTGTTTCTGGATCTTCGACGTTCACTTCATGCTGAGAAATCAAAATTAATTCGATATTTCGAGATGTGCCGGTAATATTTTAAAATAATTAGGTCAATTATTCCCTTCTAAATTACGGCCCTGGAAATTGGTCGTCAGAGTTGAAGAAAAACACAATAGCAACTTTCACGTCTCCCTATGTACCACAGAGTTTTTCGAGATGTTTTTTTTTATTTTCAGGTACCTATTCATATTTTCTTAACATTTCCATTGCCCTGAGCGTTTTCTACAATGAATTTCGAATAGCAAAACCTTTTATCATTATTTGAAACATATTTACAACAAAAATAAATTATAATATGTGTTTTGATAAGCAGAAAAAGAAATGAGAGCCATAATAACATCCGAAACGAACACTTTAATTGTAATGAAAATTGAAATGAAGTAATTTATAGACACAAAAAAGTTAATGGCGCAATAAATGTTCGAATTGGAGTCCTCACATAGTACTGATATTGAAAATGAATTAGTCGCCTCCCTCCTATTCTGTTTTATGCATAAAACGTTGAAACTCACTTAGAATATCCTCTTGTAATGCAACGGAAAAAGTACAGACTGGCAACATTGTCGAAAGAACTATCCACTGGAGTTCATAATCAACAGAATATACGCGGAGTATTTAGAGCTGTGATTCTGTCTACGAATATATACCCGAAAGACTCAAATATAGTGATTTAGATGGAGGACGTAAAGATATCAACTTGCATGGTAATTTTATTTTTTTATTTTTATTTTACGGCATTTTCGTGATGAGGGAAAGTGAAATATGCCGTATACGCGACCAAAACTATAATATACGCGCTCCTTCTGGTGGAAGACTTATTGCTGCGCTACCTAGAGAGGACTTATAGATAGAGGGATATATATATATATATATATATATATATATATATATATATATATATATATATATATATATATATATATATAAATATATATGAGAGGAAGGATAGTCGTTTTTGACTAGTTAAGAATACAATCAGTGGATAGTGGGGTGTTTCAGCAAGTAAAGAGTAACCTAACAGAGTACTCCTGTTAGGTTAGTCCAAGCTTTCGGAAAATTTTATTTCCATCATCAGGGAAACTACAATAGTATATAAAAAAGTTGTAAACTAATTCTAAAATATTAATTACCAATGACTTACATCTTATTTGAGGATGATTACATTGATGTTAGTGATGATTTGATGGGACTTTGTTGACGGTGAACCATGATACATATTAAAAAAATTTAATCAAGTTTTAATTTTTCAACTTTTTTTCCCATTTTCTCCTCATCGCCCTGTACGATATGAGGAATACTGAACTAGATGAATGGCATATTGTTAGATATGATGATATCACTTCATGGATATCCTCACTCCTCACCTTCCTTGCTTCTATTAGAAAATCACATTTATTGAAATATGTGACGGAATTTCGCAAAATCTTGCTGCAAATAGTAATTAAAACTGAGTTATCTCCAAGATATAAGGCGAGAATAAACATTAATTTATCTTAAGGATATAAATAACATTTTTTCACACAAATATACCCTAGGGTTGATATCCATAGAGTGATATCATCATTTCTAACAATATGCCATTCGGCTCCCACTTTGGAGCCATTCTCAAGACTTCTTGACTTGTTGGCGAGTCCTAAGTCACCTTAACCCCCAGCTCTCATCTTGACCAAGTGAAGATTATGGTTTTGTGGATAGAGGGATGGTATTTATAGCTGTATGAGAATCCGATGTTGTTGAAACTGTCGGACCATATACAGGTCTGGTTTGAAAAGAATTAATTGATGGATTTGTCCGAAGGGATGATAACAGTTTCCAGGAATTGGGAGCCTTTGTGAGTGGTCTCGTTTGTTGAGGCATTCAGGGCGTTTTTCAATTTCCATTGCTTCGCGAATGACTCTGGAGTGGAGTGTTTTTGCTATGGCAATGGTCTCCGTGTTGTTGAAGTCAATTATGTGTCCGGTTTCTTGGTGGTGTTTGAAGAGAGTCCAGGTCATGTCCGAATTACGTACTGCTAATTCGTGCTCGTAGGACCTGTTTGATACTCGTCGGTTCGTCTGTCCTATATATGTTCTCGGGCAGTCGTGGCAAGGAATTTTATATATTCCTTGTGATTCGTTGGGTATTGTATCTTTAGGTGAGCGCAGGAAAGAGGATATTTGATTGTTTGCTGTGAAAACCATCTTAATGTCGTATTTCGTCAGAGTTCGACTCACTTCATCAGTGACTTCCCAGATGAAAGGAAGGGAAGCTTATGGGGCGTTCAGCCGGGTTTTCCGGTGGTTTGGGATGCGAGAAGCGGGTTTGTTGGCGATGAATGGTTCTCTGGATCTGGGGGTAGGAATAATCGTTTTGTTATGGTCATCTGTGAGTTTGATGGATCTATTGATAAGAGAATTCAGTATGGAGCTCACCTTGGCTGAATGATGGTGGGAGTAGGCATTAAGATATCTATTGGTGTGCGTGGGTTTTCGGTAGACAGTATGAGTGAAATAATCATTGGATTCTGTGATGTGGACATCTGAGAAAGAAAAAGCGTTGTTTGTCTCCATTTCCATGGTGGATTTTATATCGGGGTGAATATTGTTAAGGTGATTGTGAAAGGTGTAAAAGCATCCGGATCCATGAGGCCAGAGAGCAAAGACATCATCCACATAACGCAGCCAACACGTCGGCTTCAATGCAGATGTAATAATTGCTCTAGACTCAAAATCTTCCATGTAGAGGTTTGCAAGGACTGGCGAAAGAGAAGAACCCATAGGGGGGCCTTCAACTTGTTTGTAAAATTTGCCCTGGAACAGAAAGTATGTACTGGACATACAATGACTAATGAGGTTGAGCGTGTCTTGGGAGATTCGATGTTTCGTTTTCAGAATAGTAAGGGGATGTTTGTGAAAAGGGATACTACATCGAAGCTTACCAGGATGTCTGATGGTCGGAAGTTGACCGATTTGATGATTTCTATGAAATGGAATGAGTTTCGAACATATGATGAGGATTGTTCTGCAAGGGGTTGAAGAATGTTTGCGAGATATTCGGCAAGAGCTTGTGTTGGTGGGGCAAGTGCACTATCTATCGTTTTTTCTGCGAGCTTACTCTGAATATATCGAAATAAATGAATATATTGATACCAGTCTACCAGTCTGTTTATTGGGCATGTGTCTAATCTCATGATAACATAGATCATTTTCCCCTTCCGTTTTCCAGCCAAGCGGCTAACCTTCAGAATTATTTTTCAAATAAGAGCATGTCTCACATTGGTCGCCATATGATTTCAGGCCATCAAAATGATTCATATGGAATATTGTTGCTAGAAAAAATCACTGATGGCATATGCTTGATTGAGCCTGAAAATATATCCAAGTCAAACCTCCAATCACAGATATGTGGGAGGATATTTATAATATTACAATTTTTTTCGTAAATATGGAAAGGGGTGTTTTCGTTTGACCAGCTTGATCGCAAAACACTCTGCCGTCCTGTTGGCAATTTCCCCACCTTGTATTACGCTAATCGAAATTCATTACGGGTTTGGATCTTCGTTAACCCCTCAATGCCAAATTTATTTAAAAAATATATCAGTGATACTTTTTTTCACAGAAAGGGGGCAAATAAAAAAAACTAGGATTTTGGTGAGAATACTTTTTTTTAACATTCGTTGTTTTTATGCTTTAAGAACTCAATGAGTGGTTATTCATGAAACTATTCCAACTAAATATTTCATCCACATCCTCCTCTGTTAGTGATTTCGTTTTTTTCTCTTTGCCCTTCAAAATGAAAGAAAAGTACCTATAAATGATTTGTAGGATATCAGCATCAGTCCAAAATTCCAACAAAATCATTGTAGCATTTATGCATCAGTCCAAAATTATAACAAAATGTGGTGTAGCATATATGCATCATATTTTTGAAATTCTATATATAATTATTGTTTAAGATTATACGGAAAAGATGCATTTATCAAGTTGGTCATCACCTTATTCCATTCACATTATTTTTTGCAGATCACAATTGTTCCTTGAACACACTCAGTTCACTTGTAAAAATCAAGCATTTTGCTTCATTTGTGCTGTCATCTTTATTCCAATAACTATATTTGTTTGGGTATATTTTCAAACGATAAATGGAGTTGTGTGATATATGTTACATCAAGAATTTAGGGGTTAACGCGTTCACATCAACGTAGTTAGAAAAAACGAGCAGAAACTCGTTTACTTTTTCTCGGTTACTTCTACAAAAAACACAAATCTATCCACACTCATATCCAGGAATAACATGTTACCGTTCTAACAACCATTCTGTCAGGTATATAATACAGCACTCTATATCGTTCCAGGCTACTCCAGTTTTATTGTCGACATGTCGGTTACATTTCAGAAAATAATCCGAATTCGAATAATCGGAAGCGTTCCTCATGGAACATAATGGAGATACAAAATAATGACATTCGAACTGTAATTAACATTCCTATCTCGAGAAATTGTCCACCTCGGCAGTCGGCTTCGGTAGGCAATTTTTTCTTTGAAGAGAAATGATTAAGTTTCCTCCTCGGTATGTGATATACTATTTCCGTACCGAATGACAGTAGTTTTCAACATCAATGAAAAAAAATCAATTTTTGACTACATTTTCTGATATGGGCATACCTACCCCCAATAAATAATCTCAATCTAATTCCTGATGACCGACAGATACAGTAAGCCAATGAGGTCTGAGAGTATCGCCCAACAAAAAATAAACTCCGTTATCACCAATTCCATGAAAACCACTATGCATACTGAGGAACTCTTTCATGGTTCATGAATCATTTTATATCTCTGATGATGTCGGAATTTTAAAGCCCTACGTTGTTCCACAAATTGTTATTGGACATTTTTATTGCTAACCGGTCATACAATTCCAATTTTATTTTTCATTTCATGAATTTATCTGAAAGCATCCTTCAAACCCAATGATATCGAGTTGAGTGCAACCAATGAATTGATGCGTTTTTCATTATGGGTTTTTATAGAATTGGAAAATTTTACGAACAATTTTTAAGCTTTGTTCAATCGTTCGGAAATAACTTCCAGAAGAGATGTCGAAGATAAAACCAGAATATTCGTTTTTTTTCAACAATTCTTCCTCGATAATTACTTCGATTTTTCGATCCCATTTTATACAGATTAGTAGTGAGTCTCTCTTACAGCCGTAGGCGAGAATAATGAAGTGATTTTTGCATTCTTATTCGCCGAGTCAATGCAAAGATTGAAGAATTAAGCGTATTAGTCTGACAGCCAGGGGGGTTTCGGATACTTTTCGAGGTTTTCTAAATAAGTTGGTGTTATTTTATGTTTTTTTAGTCGCTGATCAGGAATTTTTAGTTTATCAGGCCCAAAACCTGTTAGTTAATTAGTTATTGACAATTTTATTACAAAAATAGCGATTTTTTCACTTTTTCTATCACTTACCAAGACAGGCCAAATCAAGCCATACCAATCGATTCTACGTGACAAATTACATGAAAACCAATATCTCTTTTCATATTAAAAAATACAGGATTTATCAAGATATTAAATGAACAATTCGTCCGAGTAAGCGTATGAGCACTATATATTCCTTCCGCGAGTGCTTGAAGTTCACGCATACCCAGCTCATCGAAAACATGAATATTTTTGATATTTCAGCTAATATAATTAATGTATCAACATGATTTCCATACACTGACTATGAAGAAAAAGTGCAAATATATGCAACAAATCTGACTGATTTTCACTGATGTCAACTTCGTTAGTTTGTCGCAAATTGAATGACTTTTATTTTTCAATTTCTCAACTGGCAAGATTCAGTTTTCAACTGAAGTTTCTCATTAAATGAAAAATTGGCTAAGTGTTAAAGTATACGAAACCCCCCCTCCCTTGCGGTCGGACTATATATCATTCATAGAAATTTCATTCGGGTCGTCTCGCTACGTCGAATTCTTCCTACGTCGAATTCTTTCAACTGCAAAAGATTAATTGTTTTGATCCCAAGGTAATGTTGATCATGGAACAATTCTGCTCGAAGACACATCACAATTTCAGCCAATTCTATGGTGATACATTTTTTATTCGATTTTTGCGGAGTACTTCAAGATTCTGTTAGATACACCATATTCTCCACTCGCTGCTACCGAAAAGGTTTCTCACGTCGTCGGGCCACATAAAATACATTACTTGTGTATCAAGTCGAAGTCATTATTCCGCCCATTTAGCCATTTAGTAGCGTTTGAAGAGCTGAAAGTTTTTCTCCAGTTTCAGAGTTGTGGGGATTGCAGGTGAAATACTCTGTATGAAAACCGTTTACCAATTCATTTCTCGATTATATTCTCAGTCTGAGCCAAACAATGGACAGAAAGTATCAAAATGTGCCTGATGAAGGTCAAGTGCAGAGTCATAGAGAGAGTCACCTATGGTTCTCACTGTACAGAACGCAACCAGTCCGACATAAGTTGACGAACTGTACAAGTAAAAATAACATATTCTTTCGCATTTTGTGAAATGATAGCGCTCCTCACATCACACAGATTATTCGGGACACGAATATGCAATCGGATCCATGTGAGCCAACTTACATAGATTTTTCAACTTCTTCCTGAGTTCCAATTTGAAATATGTTCCCAAGAGAAATAAAAAGTATTACTCCAACGTGACAACGAGACAAATGTGGCATTCTTCTCCCCAGGTACAAATTTATCAGAGCCCACATATACGAATCCGATGCTTTTTCGGGATAGCATTCACAAAATCCATCGGGATTTTGTTATGTATGACGAATTGCTGAATCAGATTGGAATATTCATAAGAAAGTATGATGCTTTTGGAGAATAGTACAAAATGTTTTTGTTATAATGTTAACTACATGAGTGAGCTTCCGATAACGTAGATTGGAAATTTGTCACTCCGATTCATCAATTTTTTTATATGACGAGTTAGAAAAAAACTCATGATTATGATTTCTATAGGAGGTCATTTTCTCTAACAACTATATGAAATTGCAACCGACGCGCGGTTTGCCATCAAAGTTGGCATATTCAGAATAATCATGAATAGTAGGCATGGGTGAAAAATATACTTTCATATAGATTATCTGTTCAAGAATTACCTGATTCAATTACACTCCATGAAAGAAATACTCATAATCTGGTTTTGAAGGCTTTTCGATATTCTGAAAATAACAGCATGACAGAATGGATAAATTATCAGGAGTTGACCATATGATACGAGAGCGATTTTATATTGGTGGTGTTGGGTTACATGAGGTAGGACCTAGTTGAAATGTCATGTCGAAAATTACTACCTTCCCTGGTGGGTAATGTCAGAATCAATACTTTGTCAGCGATACGTGCATCAAGCCCAAGTGTCTTGAGTATGTCTAAGGTGGCTATATACTGGTGTGTTTACTCCATATAAGAGGTTGTCAGCAAATCAGACGACCGATATGGCCAACTTGATCAAAAAATTGATGATGTAGGCGTAGTAGTACCGCAAAAAATCCGCCAGGTACCGGCACTCTTGCAGTGGAGATGACAGTCTTGTGTTGCCAAGTGGCCATGTCGTTGCGAATTCTGGTCCAGATCAGTAGAAACACAATGCAAATTTATTCCAACTGAGAAATTATTTTCAAACTACATGGAATAAAAAACGCATGAAGTTAAACACAAATTTGGCGCGTTTTGGTGTTTTCAATAATCTCACATATCCAGTCCCGATAAATTCTTAATCTTTTTACAAAAACATCGGAATTGGCAACAGCGTATTCCATGGATCGAGTGATCACGAAAATTAATAGAAATTTTTGATTACCAGCGCTCCCTCATGGCTACTGATGAACTACCACGCCTTGTCCACAAGTTTGTCTGGAACAATATCGCAACATTAGAAACACCAGTATATAGACATCTTGAGTATGTCATTCAGTTCTGTTGAAAAAGGTTTCAGACTGCGTGCGAAGCAATATCCGTCAAAAACTGTTGCCAGACAGATAGAAGATGCTGAAATCGTGAGGGACGAATGTGATACTTTCCAAATGCAGTACAAGATGAGAATTCCTTTCTATATCATACTTTGAGGGATATGTAATAGGAGTATTCATGGTATTTTCATCGACTTCATGTGACGTATAGCAGTCAGAATATTTTTCAAGGTCAGATTCAATTAACAATCAGATTGGAACCTTCGATATAAACGTTAAAACTTTTTCCAGAGATCAGTTACCCTCACACGAAACTGATGTTACTTCCACTTGACACACTTTTTGCCAACAAGGTTAGCATTTTCAAGAGGAAAAATTGCGATTTATAATCAGTGATCTATTGACTATACGCGCATCCAGAGTGTTTTCCATGTGATGTTTGGGTAATAAGGTTTTTTTGGAAGAGGTTTCAGACCATGATGGTGCCTAGCAACATCCTTCAAGGAATGCTAAATAACAGATGAAGAATAGTGGAACGAGACTGATGTAATATTTGTAAACTATAGTAGAAGATAAAGAATATATTCGATTACGTATGTCCACTTGTTGCCTAGGTTTGTAGAACTGATTGATCAGAATCAATATGATATGGAAGAGATTATCTCGGTTTTATGTACTCACAGGTTGCCTTTGTGAACTGTTCTCATCCCTAACTCGGGACCGCATTGGTTAAACTCAACTACAGTAACCATCCTTCTGAATATTCTGAAGTTGCCAACTACTGAGGGTGAGCAGTTCGCTGCCTCATTTCTTCCTCGTTTTCTCTTTCAGCGGTTTGGCTTTCTCGGATCCTCCAGCTGCGTTCCATGCTGCTTTCGTGGGTCTTCTACTTATTTTTGCTAATTTTTTTACCCCTGGTATGGTGTAATTACTGGCCGGATAATGCGGCTCAGTATGGAATCTCCGTGGAGGAGGATATTGTTCTTTTCCATATCTGTCGGTTCAGACTTAGTTTCCCACACCATTTAAGAACTGGTGAAGGCATTTCAGCGCATCCTCTGATCTCCAGCAATCATTTCTGGAAAACCAAATAATAGCCTTGCCTAGGCTCGCAAAATCCAGCTCAAACCCTTCTACTCATCTTGTATGTATGGGTGAACCAATTCTTTCACAGCTAACTCATCCACTTTCAGATCCCGATTCATTCCATTATTTATTATCCTGCCAGTAGTTGAAATGATATTACTGGGTCATATATTCAATCTCAATATGGATTCTACATCCTATTATATTCGCAAATGCTCAGATTTTGCATAATTACCGTACTCAGGGATGGAAAAAGTTTCGTTACAGTTTTGAAATATAATATGTGGGGAAAGTTCTGCGAGTCAGCATATGGAGTTCGTTCAAAGATTATTGAATGAAAACTATCGAATTGTATACATGGAAGAAAGTGATAAAGTGAATAAAGTTTGGGTATGTTGAGAGATCAAATATTTCAATACCCATGGGCTCACTAGCCACCTATTTGTATGGGGTTCATCAAGATTAACTCGAATTCAGGAGAACTGACAGATATTTGGATCATATGAATGTTTGACCAGACATAAAGAATATTTAATTTCATAGTTGTTCATTATTCTGTCTCATTGCTTAGTTACCAATTAGATAACATTGTTCTTTATGTCCGTGCGGGCACAAAGATGCTCAACGGTCCACGGGGGCATGAAGTTCATTCCATGACCAACACAGTTTCTTAAGACAAAAAACAAATGTGCATATTATCGTTTCAATTTTCACTATAATTCCCGTGCAACAAAAATATCCAGCCGAAATCGAATGAATTGTTGTTTTTTTTTCAAATATTTATATTTTGATGCACCACGAATATTAATGATGGATATGCCAAACTCCTCGAAAGAGGCCCTCGGCTTTGTAAAATAACAGTGGACTAACTCAGAATATTTTCACGTTATGTTGTTTTCAATATTTTGGTGATATAAATTGCTTGTTATTGCAACTAAGTGCAACTACGTACCATATATTGGGAGTTCATATATGAATCGAAAATCAAACACACATGTTATGAAAGGTTTTTGGCATAGATTTGCGGTTGATATTTGGGTTACATTCAGATTTGTTCAAAAGACAATAACTCTACCGATCCTGTTCAAATTATGACTGTTGAGAGAAATCTACCATTGTCCGCAAACATCATCAACAAGTTTTGTCTTTCCCTATTAACTCCCCTATATAGGGGTGCTCAAGAGTCCGGAATAAAATTAATATCTGTTTTCCAGTAACTAAGGAAAAAATCGCTGAAACACGTCAATTATTAATTTCAAAGTGTTCGCATTTTTTGGCAATAAAATGAAATATTTTTTTTCAACCCCTTAGCTGCAACCCTCCCCAACTTCTTTTTTCAAATGCTTTTCAGGTTGACTGACAGTCATTCGATATCTGAAGTTAAGCAACGCCGAGCGCGGTTAGTACTTGGATGGGTGACTATGCAGGAAAATACCGTGTCGAAAGCCCGTACAGTTGCAGTAAAATAGCATATCATACCTCGCTGGCAATATATCAATGAGCACAAGATATATTGAGGATATGCCGTCCTTCGGAGGAGACGTGAAGCCGGCGGTTTCGAGTCCATGGATGTTGGGCTCGTTAAAGATCCCTACCTCTGGTTGGAATACCAGAGGGTTCGGCAAAATTTCCGGTTGGGGAAAGTGTGCTCACCGGCGTCGATGATTGGCCTTGGTAGCGGAAATAGGCCGACGTTAAAGAAAGAAATAAAAAAAATAAAAATTAGTGGCGTTCAGCATATGATGATGTACACTGCTCATGCTCAACAATTGCTGAGTACCAGTACCTAGTTTCAAAAAGTTTACAAATTTCAAGAACAGACCAACCTGGGCAGGCACCACAACAAATTTTATTGATTTATGTGTAAAACTGATAACGTAATCAAGCATCAACATTCTTTGAAATTTATTTTTTCACAAAAAATTTACATAGAATTAGTTCCATCCCAAGCAATTTGTTGACTAGTGTACTTCAAAACGAGAAAAAAGTTGTTGCATTTTTTGTACCAAATTTAATGCCCTGATAAGGAATATTTTGTTTGACTCAGTTTTAAAATTGTGGCATTTCTGGGTAAAATTGACATATGTTTAGTTTATTGATGGTGTACCCTCAAAGTGTTCTTTTTTAATTAGCTTAACAAAAATGGTATTGTGAGAGAAGCAGCGTATCGATAATGTTGAGATGTGAGGATAGAATGCGGAGTCAAAGTGAAGTGTGTACTTTATTTGATGCAAAATATCCGGGAAATCACATTTCCCAGGCTACTGTGAGTGAGATCTCACACAAATTTGAAGAAAATGGTACAGTGAAGGACTTGCCCAGAAGTGGCCGGCCACATGTTTTAGACGAATATCATAAATTGGACTTTGCCGTATCTCTGCAGGAAGATCCACATTTGTCAACGGTTTCTTACCCAAAAACAATCCTGCGTCTAGATGTACGATTGGGAGGTTTCTGTAAACAGGAAAATATCACCCATATAAGGTATGTCTTTTCCAAGAGCTCTTGGAAGATAACTATGACAGGCGTTTGCAATTTTGCGAGGAAATAATGAGGCGATGGGACGAGAATAATGGGTTTCCACTCAACATACTCTTTTCGGACGAAGCTACTTTTTATTTACATGGAGTAGTTAACAGGCACAACTATCGATTCTGGATTCAGGAAAACCCACACTGGATATGCGAAGCTCGTAAGCAGCGTCCTCAGAAAGTAAATGTATGGGCAGGCATCATCAACAACAGAATATTAGGAACATACTTTTTTGAGCTGCACGCTACTTAGACTTTTTACGCTTTTAATTAGTGCCTGCTTTAGCTATTATGTTTCCCAATGAAGCAGATCCAGATATCCCCACTGAAACACTTTGGTTCCAACAGGACCTGCAAAGTAGAGGGTGGCGGCCAATTTCAACATCTGTTACTTTAATTCACCCGTACATAGTACTAAGTAGGTATTTCTAACTTTTAAGAGTTTTTTCTCATTTCGTCGAAACCACATGGGTAAAAAAAAGAAAGGGTGTGGTCAGATTCCATTTTTTACGAGCTTTTCAATGAGCCCATACACGACATAGATTTGCATTGGAAAAAAAAGTTGGAGAGGGTTGCAGCTAAGGGGTTGAAAAAAAATATTTCATTTTATTGCCAAAAAATGCGTATACTTTGAAGTACTGTTTGAAATCAATTGACGTGTTTCAGCGATTTTTTCCTAAGTTACTGGTTAAACAGATATTCATTTTATTCCGGACTTTTGCGCACCCCTGTATAGAGGAGTTAATAGGGAAAGACAAAACTTGTTGATGATGTTTGCGCACCCCTGTATGAACAAATCGCCTTCATATAGGTGTAAAATCGGGGTGAATTATACGATCTGATCTAACATACTATAAATAAATTATCTGCTCCGATGAAATAATATTTTCTATATAGATACCTGAACTTTATCGAAGAAGGATTCTCGTCTTTCCCTTTCTTTATTATTTTCTCAGTTCCCGTGGAATCCCATCGTGAAGTCATTGTTTAGTGAGGTCGATAAAAATTCACGGCTTGTGACCCTAACTGGAACTGAAAGCATTCCAAGCACTTTATGGGAAAAACTTAATAAGGCGGATCGTGTTTTTGACACGTTCTAACAAATGATGTGATGTAATAAAAATCACCAAAGTGGCGTAAAGATTGATGGCTATCATCTGTAAAAATACATTTTTCGCGGTGAACTGAACAGAATTTCATTGAACTCTGAATTCATTTGGTGCAAATAACTATCTATTTATGCAATATATGCAGCAAATGCACAAACTGAAAAAAACATATTTATACTTATAGGAACTTGGAATTTGTTCGTACAGAATTGAAATTTGTTCCGAAAGGTGCCTTCCAAAAGTCTCACAAAGATGACAACAAAATAATGAATAATGGTGTTTACAGTTTTCACACCGTCAACTCATCCGCATGTCATTCAGTGTATCCCTTATACCATTAGCCTGAGAGTCAGTGAATATTTTTCCATATATATGAAGAAAACATCCATCCATCACCAAATAATGACTTTCAACAGTACTTGAAAACATGTCCTCGGCCAAGCATAACCTTATTTTACAGCCGCATCCCTAGTCATTCGCACAGAGGAAAGCTGGGGAGTTGTCACGTGAACCGAAATATTCATACGGTCAGATTCACCTGGCGTCTTTCCGGTGTTTTTCTACGAGAACGGTTATAAAACGCCCACGAATGGCTTATCGGCTTCCGAAATGAAGAAATTTATACAGAAATAAAAAGTATGAGTATTGATTAGTCAGAGTCCACAAGAAGCGAGTCATTGAAGTTTGATTATTTTGATGAATTCCAAGAAATATTTGGTGGTGACACCAACGTTGGGCCATTGTCAATGGCAAGTTGTTCTCGGGGAGAGAACAACATTAGTGATCTCAGCGGTAATTTTAAAGAAATGGAGGAGTCATTCGGAAAAAATGTCCAGTTATGAAGAAAAGTTCGCAGAACAAGAAATAAACAAAGAACGTAGACATCAAAAAAGACTTTAAAAAAAATGGTCTTGAAATTTTTCGTTATATTGACAGAAGTTCCAAAAATTATAATCAAGAAGAGTTGCATGAATAGTGTATTCTCAGTTTCCTTCTGTGGGATATATCTATACATTCATAGAATGTACATAATTTATTTGTTCATTGAGGGATATTTGCATTTTGTTTTGATTCGAGACCGATTGTTGTAATATGATTGGAATGTATTTCATTTATATGAAATTATTCTATTCATTTTCCAGAAGATTATCGAATTATTATTTCAACTGGAGATGTTGCCACTAGTTTGATTAATTCGATTCGAAATCCATTTTGCAATCAACCTTTTCCGAAAGTATGAGGGTTTTAATGAGAAAAATACAAAAATTACAATTTCATTTCTGTCATTCGATTTTTTTTTGTTAGGACTTTTAAGTTCCAGAATGGATCAATAGTTTCAAATATACTGAGATAAATCTGCACTTACCCGAAACGATTTTTTCGATTCCCAAATCCATAAGTCTATTGAACTTCAGCAAACTCTTCACCCTAGACTTCCGAAGGACGAACCTGAACGCCAAAAAGCTTTCCTTCCATATATTCACGGTGTTACTGATAAAATAAGTCGAATTCTGACACGACATGACATCAAAACCATTTTCACAGCTAACAACCAAATAATCACCTACTTTCGAACGCCCAAAGACACAATCCCTAATGACACCCAAGGAATATATGAAATACCATGCTCTAACTGTCCCAGAACATACATCGGCCAGACCAACCGACGAGTGTCCTGTAGAGCATATGAACACGAACTAGCAGTCCGTAATTCTGACACAAACTTAGCATTATTTCAACATCATTTAGAAACAGGCCACAAAATAGATTTCAAAAATACCAAAACCGTTGCCACAGTCAAAACCCTCCAAACCAGAGTTACCCGTGAAGCCATTAAAATCGAAAAACGTCCCAATTGTCTCAATGAACGCGATGATTTTCAAAGACTCCCCAATAAGTGGAAACCACTTTTGGTCCGATATACTTCCATTTACTCTGACCTGAGTACTAATCAGTTCGAACCTCCCATCGACTGCCCTATCCCTGATCCTGCCAGATTCACTAACGAACCCTTAAATCCCACCAACCTTCAATCCTCGATCTCCAGTGATGAAACCCAGTAAGTAAGACAACTCAGACCTAGACGCAAGGTCACTCAGTTTTGAAAATGGCTCCGAAATGGGAGCCGAAACGTAGACAAGGAAACTGTTGCAGACGCGGATCAACCGCGTATATTGCTGGTCAAAATTAGACAAAAAATCAATAATATACATGTATGAACATTTTGGTTTCATTTTAATGAATGACTTTTTGCCAAAACAATAATCACTATATCAGTTATGTCACGAGGGATTGCTGCAAATAGGCAATGTTTGGATCACTTACAGGAATTTTTGCGGCATTTTGAATGATTAAAATGAACCGGTCCTGATTAGTGACAATGCGAAATATTCTGAACGGAAAATGGCTGATGAAGGAGTTACGTTTCATATCTGAAAATTGAGTGAGGTTTAGTTTCCGAAAAAGTTTGGGGTTTTAAAGGAGAAAATGAGTAACTATATATTTTTCAGTTTTGAGATGGTGGGTGAAAGCTTTGGTATTGTGAAAGTCGGGTCAGCTCGGTTTGCAAAACCACTTTGGTGCGTATAAGTTAGCGGGGATCTGAATACTTCGTTAATTCTGATGAGTGAAACGACGTTTCGAATAGAAGTCGAAGAGGTCGTAAAGTTTCAAAAGAGATCAAAAAAGATATTTCTCACCTCGTCTCCGTTCCATTGAACAATAAATAACTCCCAAACTCAAATTAGATCAAAAACAAGCACATTTTCGAATTTTTGTGTATGAAATACTCAACTTCCTCCCTTTATATTGTCATTCTCTACCTCCAGTTAATTGCTGTACTATATGGAAATAATAATTCCCAAGTAATGTATATTCTCCAACAGCTATTTTTCGACACCAGACATGTTCAATCAGGCGAATGATCCAATAAGCAACAGCACAAAGTTTCAAATTTCATTGTATCGAGTTCAAACCTATCTTCTGTGAACTGGCATCACGGTCGACAGCGTCGAAGATGGCGGACAATGGCTAGTTCAAAAATGGCACATTGTCTTATAAACATATATTATTCATTGAACAGGTTAAGTAAAAAGTAATTAATTGATTATTTTTCATTCAGTGCAGTTGGTTGCTGCAGAAAAAAAAAGTTGAAGTGTGGTTTTCATTCCTACAATGTTGTTCACATTATGAGTAAAATGGGAAATAAACTATTATATTGAGTGAATTGGTGGGCTTCCAATCAAAAATGTGAGGTGGAGAATAAAATCACCCAAATGTATTGAAAAAGCAAGCCCTGCAATCTGTGAACTGCAGCAACTTAGGTTCTCTATACAAATATTTTGATGTCTAGAGAAAGAAAAATCAAAGTCGGTAATGTCAGTTGAAGGCATACTCAGATGTTCCTTTCAAATGATGGAGTGTTGGTTTGATTATCAAAAATTGATGAATATGCAAATATGGAATGACTTCTTATATGAATGCATTTTTTTCATCGATTGCTTTTACCTCCAATCGAGATTGACATGACCTGATAATAATAGTGCTCACTTCGCATCCAAAATCAAATTGGAGTTTATTTGAATATTGTTCCCGAAAAACTCTCCCATTTAGATTGAATTGAACTGCCTAATACTTGAAGACAATTCATATTAACCAAAAATATCAGTTTTTGGCACGATTCTCAATAACAGTGGGTTTACAAAACCGCGACACGTATTTCGCTCTACATAACTCATCAAGCAAGATCATTAATTCAAATTTAAGCTTTTGTATATCAAAACACATGTCGCGGTTCTGTTAACCCATTGTGAGTGAGAATCATACAGAATACTGTGATAATTTGTGTCTCTTGAAGAAAATGAATACAAAAGTGCATGGAGGCGAAGAGGTAAATTTAGTAGGGAAGAATAATACATTTAAAAATTCGTGGTTACGGCTGCCAACATTGATGATCTATCGAAGTTGGTAATTTATTTGATGTCTTTCGATTCAGATTTTCACGGAAAATATCTGAGAGTGACTGTTCAGACAGCAAAAGGCTGAAGAATATTAGCAGATCCAAAGAAAACAACATTATGTGATTCATTTATGGAAGATGTGATCACAAAAATTATTCATTTCCAAAGTTTCTTCATGCGGTGATACAATAGAATACTGCAATATTTGTTGTCGGAAAGATAATAATTGACGATATACAAGTTGCTTGAAAGAATCGAATTGTTACAGAGAATGAGAAGCCAGTATAAATAGGATTTAGGAATACAGATGGAAGTTCACCCAGTAAAAATATATCAAAGCTATTTGGGGGCTCAAAAATATCAATGTTAACATATCTTATACTTTAAATGTTTACATATTCGCGCCATTTTCTCATTTGAACAAATGACATATTGTATTAGCTATTTTGAATATATATGCTGACACACAGAGATCCTTATTAACACATTTTATATGCTCTCTAGAAAAATCAAACAAGGTTTCGAAATTTTTTTCTGGATGCGATATATAGAAATGCCCTATTTTTGTTCAGATCTTGGATTTTTTTCAATTATTCGGGGCAGAAATACCCAAAAACACTCTCTTGTACAAACATATACTGAAATTGTTCGTTTTCGTTAACCAGCTGACGAACGTCAACCCTAGGAAGTCGAAACTTTTGCGAGCAATGGATCAACGAGGCCTTACCTTTTAACGTGCGATTACCCAGCACGGTGGCCCGGCGAGGATTCGAACCCCGGCCTTCTGCTTGATAGGCAGATATGCTAATCACTACACTACCGAGACCACTGATAATACTACAGGATATTTTTCATGCTCTTGGGTCCAATTTAGTATAACCTCGCAATATTTCTGGCGTTTATCGCGGGCAACTGGTCCTAGAGCGGATACGATGTCAGTTGCGAACGATTATTGAAATGTGTTGGGTAGAGACTGCAGTTCGTGGACATCTTTAAGATACCTTTTTGAATTGATTTCAATACAAAATCAAATTGTGGCTTATGAAGTCCGTAGGAACTTGTCACGCCGTACCAGTCTCACGACTCGTGGAGTGTCAGGTCGCACATCAGTCGCGTCTCTCCACACGTGCGTTGTGTAATAAACACTAGCAGCTTGAGAACATACAAGTTGGAGTGTGGCGTAATAATGCTATGGGTTTGCTCACATTTCAGATCTCAAATTATCATGTACATATATCATCGGTTATAATTGCACAAGTGCATAAAAATTACCGATAATTTTGCAAGAAAGCGTGATATCTAAAAATTGCAAGTTTATTTGCATATTTTGGCGAAAGTGCCCGAGTCTGAAGGACGAGGGCTCTTTTACGAAATATAAAAATAACCGAATGCAATTTGTATAAGATATCACGCTTGAATGCAAAATTATCTGGTCATTTTTATGCACGGATGTAATTCATTGGAATATTTCACGAATAAAGAAATTCTCAAGGAAATGTTATTTTTTGTTGATTTATACTTTCCTCTATAGATTGTATGGAGTACTCACCTAAACGCGAAATGTTTTTCTATTTTTGAAGTCTATCTGACATTTATTTGTGTTTTTTACTGACGTCTAGCGATACGGTTTCGAATGTGTTGTTATGGTGACTTGATACAATGCAATTACCGCTGTAAGTTTTCGATAATTGCATTGCCCTCATGGGACATTTTATATATGAGGGAATTGTTCAGTAAAACATACGTGTAATTACAATTCAATCGTCATATTCCCAAATATTTCATGATATCAACTGAAGGAAAAATCCAAAGTCGTCCCAACATGTGTAATCTCTAAAAGGAACGTTAATAAAACATGTTTCGGGCTTCTAGGCACCTAACTTCAGTTACAAGAGCACAACAAACTAAAATCGAAAATAATTGTTCAAAATAGGAACAAAATATCATACTTCCAAAGGATGAAATAACACCCTCCATTTTCGTCAGATATGATTTCCTTGTGTACTCGCATTCATCAACTTATAAAAGCCGTATTTTTAATGTCGTACCACTATTGGCATCTCGAAAACGGTAAATGACACGAAGTTGGTTAAATTAGAGTCAGACAAAAGTTGCCTATTTGAGTGGTAAATGTTTCCAAATCGAAAATATTACGGACCGTTTCTAAAATATACGGGGAATATCGAAATGATCCGTTTTCTTTTTTTGCGCTGGCGCCTCTAAATGTGTTCAGGAAACTTTTTTCTCTGTTTCAAATTTGTTCCGATGTGCTGTGCTTCGATTTTTAATACGAAGTTTCGCTCCACGGGGGCAATCCTTAACTCTATTTTTTCACCTGTATTTTTTATGATTTGAGTAGTCCTTATCTTACCCAGTTCTGATAGGTATCTTACCTGATATTTTTTTATATGTTTCTGATATGAATTCCGAACAATTAAATTTTAACGATCAAAATAATTAAGAACAACAATTATTACTACCAATTATTGCTAGAACCGTGTTTTTTCTATCCATCTTCCTGGCATGGTCCTATCGAGAAAGGTTTTAAAATTCGTGTGCGATCCGTCGTGTTGGACATATTCATATTTCCTCAAGACATTCAGAGGCAATTCTTCTAAATAAATGAAATTTCCAATGGGAACTCAAGATACAACTCCCCCGTCAACGAAGTATCAAAGAATTAGATACCAATGATTTTGGTATCCAAAACACTAACTCAGACATTGATGCCGAACCTCTTAGTGACTCTTAAGTAAATAAGCATTCTCCTGGCGTCAGTGATAATGAATATTCCTGTGAACCATCCTTAATTTGTAAACCGACTTTCGTCGCACCATAAAATTTCTCGACTTGTTTTCAAGTTTGAGTGTTCATTGAAGGTAGAATTCTTTTTAAAACGTTTCCTTGCAACTTTAGTCCAATATCCTCCCAAAATACAAACAAAAATAATATCAGAACCGTATTCCGAAGGGGAGAATTTTCATTGCTCGGATCTTGATGATAGAATTAATGAGCAGAAACTTAGAAGGCAGGGACCACTTAAATTCATTTGAAAAAGTACAGGTCCGTATTTGAAAAGAAAGAGTTGAGGGTGGGCCCCGTGGAATGAAACGTCGTATTGAAAAATGAATCACAGCACATTTTCATGTTCCTAAAAATAGAGGCGCAAGCGCAAAGACAAGAAAACGGACCATTTCGGTTTTCATCGTATATTTCAGAAACGGTTTGTGATATTTTCGACCTGGAAACATCGTTTAATTCATCACTGAAATAGGCAACTTTTGTCTTATTCAACCAACTTCGTATTATTTACCGTTTTTGGGATATCAATAGTGGTAAGACCTAAAAAATATGGCCTGTATAAGTATGAATTCACATAATTGAATTATTATTTCAAAGTAATCATCTAGTCGAATATTTTTTCAGCGTCATAGAAAAGCGTTGTCATCAGAAGTGTTATTCTTGATAAAAGAGCATTATTTGATTGATTCGATTCATTGAAAAAACCAAGTCCCCCTGTGTATCGTTGATTAAATTCTTGTCAGGTGATTCACATCTACTTTTTCTTGCTACGATTCACTGTCGTAATAAATTGTCTGTGTGGTTATACCATCAATCATCTACAACCTACTTCCCTACTACGGCGTAGATTCAGCGAATGTGAAAATGGGAATCGTTTCACCCACTCCCTAGAATTTCTGAACGGTCGGTGATCGGAGCACTCATGCGAATCAGAAACAGGTTATTCTAACACAAGAGCAGAATTTTCCGCTTAATGTATTACGACCTTTCCAGACCATGTCACACGAGGCTCTATTTACGTATGCTCCCCTACTACACTAATCAGTGCACGATATATGAGTACGCTCGGGAAATATCTGAAACAAATTCGGAAGAAATCCAATAATGATGTATTCATAAATCATCTCATGAAAAGAATAATCTCGAAGATATTGCTAAATATATCTTATTCTCATTATTTCATATTTGATTGTAGGTATTATAATTTTTCCATTTGTGCGGGCTGTTTGCGTGCAACCAAAGGATAATACTCCAGAGTGGCGTAGCGCTCTGGGGCGTCTTACAGTTTCTTTGGTAGCGCCTTTTTCATGTTTATTCTCGATAAAAACACAAATAACAACAAGTTTATGAATTACAATAAAATTCGAAAACAAACATGCTATTAACTGAAGCAAAATGCTTGTGCGTGATGCATGAAAACATGGAAAAATACAATATAAATACAGAGTGAATTTATAACTTAATCTAGGTGAGAGTCCGTATCGAGTAAAAGGCCATAATAAAATAAATGCATCAAAATCAATTCTGTGCTTATGAGTCCATATTGAGTAAGTGTGTCAATATCGGGTCGATTAGGAAGAACAATAATAGATATTTCATATATATACATATACACTCACACACATATACACGTCCGTACTCGCATGCATATATCCTCACCTTTCGAACTATATTCGCTTACACATGCAACCATACATACACACATTATACTTACACGCATATACATACATATATATGATCTATTTCAAAGATTTTAGATTGACGATATTATTGAATATTGTTCTACCAGTTCTGTCTATCCAAGTTTTTACATGGCGCTTGTAAAAGCAATGATTTTTAATGGTTTTCATTTCATCTGGTAGCAAATTGAATATTTTTGGAGCTGAAAATTCTACTGAACGTTGCCCAATACTCTTTTCCCGGCACGGAAAATTCTTATAATTCATCTCAGTTCTTGTATTGTATTTATGCTCAATGGATTGAAGAGAAATTTTCTTTTTATTTATAGAAGTTACTATTCTCTGGCAGAAAATTTGTCTTATATCAAATATATGGTTTTCAAAATGAAGTAGATCCGAGGAATATGTCTTTTTAAATATTATTCTGATTATCCATCTTTGTATCACACTCAAACTACTCAAGTTGTTTTCTGCCACCCCACCCCATCCCAGGATGCCGTAGCTTAACTGAGACTGAACCAATGCAAAATACAATATTTTGAGGTTTTCCATGTTTAAATAACCGCGCAGATATCTGAATTTATTTAGCATTCCTCTCAATTTATTCTTTACGCTGGTAATATGCAAATCCCACCTCAGGTGCCTATCTTTAATGATACCAAGATATTCGGTTTCATTTTTTTCCATTATTACCATATCTCTATCTATTTTCAGAGGTCCCAGTTTAGGTAAGTGGTTGGAGTAAATTGTGAATGGTAAGTAATATGCTTTCTCGCTATTTAATGTTAGTTTGTTATATTTAAACCAATCACATATGTTTCGTCGAAAGTCAGTTTGTGCCTCAATTTTCAGGTCGTACCAGGTTTCTCCCTTGTATAGAATGGCTGTATCATCCACAAAACTGAAGAAACGTGCCGTCGATCGGATTTTCATCAAGGTATTCATATAAACGACAAATAAAAGTGGACAGTACCCTGTGGCACTACATACGTCACGGATCTCGGGCGGCTTAAATTTCCGTCAATACTTACTATTTGCTTCCGATCAGACAGATAATCCTTCAACAGGTCGAAAGCTGGACCTCTTATTCCATAGGATTCGATCTTGTGTAGTAATCTTTTGTGACACACGGTGTCGAAAGCTTTCGACAAATCGACGAAAATACACAATAAAGGAATTTTTCTGTCCAGAGAATTATAGATTTCACTAGTCAATCGATAAATCGCATCCTCTGTAGAGCGACCTTCTCTGAAGCCAAACTGATTCTCAGAGAGAATGTTGAATTTCTCGAAGAACTTTGAAATTCTAGTTTTCAACACTTTTTCTAAAATCTTTGAGAAGATGGACAATAATGAAATTGGTCTATTGTTTTCAACACTTTGTTTATTTCCACTTTTGAATAGTGGTTTGATGATGCCAAGCTTTGAACAATCAGGAAATTTTCCTTTTGTGAAACATTCGTCAATAATAAAAACTAGGGGTTTAGCTAATACATACTTCAGGTGTTTAACGGTTTCAGATCTAATATCATCCCAGCCAGGAGATTCCTTCGGTTTTAAATTATTGATAATATCAGTTATTTCAATTTCGGAAGTGGGGGTTAGAAAAAAACTGTTTTCCAAGTAATCGAGAGCTTCAACAAAATTTTCGGGTTCTTTTATTTTCTTTGCGTAATTTTTTCCCAAGTCGCTGAAATACTCGTTAAATTTATCCGCAATATCATGTTTGTTTGTTATGATTTGATCATTTATTTCTATAGTATCAATGTGAGTCTTGTACTTCTGTTTCGGACAAATATCGTTCACAGCAGTCCAGAGATTAAAGGAAGAATTTGGGCAGTTTCGAATGAGTATCATTCATATATTTCTTTTTTGATTGATAAATGGAAATACGTATTTTGTTCTTGAGATTTCTGTAAGTTTTTTGTATGTCATTACCATTTTTTGCGCCTGCCTGTACCTGTCTATATATCTTATTTTTCTCGTCTATAAGTTTTATTATACTAGGGGTATTCCATTTTTTTGACTTTATTTTAATTTTTATGAACTTTTATTTTCTTTGTGTGTTTTTTCAAGTATTCTTGTAGTTTTTTTATGAACGAGAACATCATTTCATTTACATCTCTCCCATTATAGATGTCTAACCACTCCTCGTTCATTATTTCGGTTTTCAATGTATTATAGTTTGTGAAAGTTTTATAGTTATCGGATTGTGTTACATTTAAATTCGGTGAATTATAATTGTACCGAATAGAAATAGGTAAGTGATCTGTTATTTCATAATTGAATACAAATGAATCGAGATCTGTGTGATTATTATAATTTTTTACATATATATGGTCCAAACAATTTTTACTATTAGGTCTTGTTATTCTATTGATGTGAGAGATGAAACCAAATGAGCCCATAATGTTTTTATATTCTTCCACTTCAAAACTACCATCTTTCAGAAAATCCATGTTTATGTCTCCAATTACGATATGAGAATTATATTTTTTTTTTTCTAGATTAGTAGCCATAGAGATCCGCATTGAATTCATTTTTATCTGTACTTGGGAACCTATACAACGCAGTAAGTAACGATCTGGTTCGATTCGAATCCAGATATAATTCTATTCCGGTACTGTGAGCAATTCGGATGATTTCATGATCACTACATAGATTTGATTGAATATATACAAGAACTCCGTCATTTCTATTCAATGAACCTTCACAATACATAATGCTGTAACCTGGTATTTCATAAAGATTGAGATCGGTTATTTCCAACGTTTCAGTTAAAACGATAACTTCAAACTTTTCAGAGACCTGATTCAAAAATATAGAAAATAGATCATAATTTTTTGCAAGGCTCCGAATATTCATATGTAATATTCTAAATTTACCACCACACTCATATCGACCAGTATTATTGTAATCACTAATATCATCTACCAATCGCCCAGATATTGTTTCACATTTGTAAGATCTGATAAATGGATCCATTTTTTACTTGAATAATTATGCAACATATGAAAAAAGATTGAAAAAAGTCGTACATGAAGAGAATCAGGTTTTTTTCTTTTGGTTTCGAGTGAAAATTTTTTATTTGTTAGGGGTCAGCTCAAGTTTCCTCTTTTTTTCTTGATCCTCCGAAATGAAAGACGAGAATAATTCTGGCGCTGTTTCAGGTTCAGGTGTATTCGGCTCGCTTATGAGTTTTTGATAATCTTCTCCTATTTGGATGAAAATTTTTTCAGTAATAAAAAATTGGCAGGTTTATCCTTCAGCTCCTCGCAAGAGTAAGGTTTGCCATCAACAACAAACGTATTATTTTTAATGAATGCCTGATGATGATTTGCTCGTGCAGACTTCAGATGGGGAATCAATGATTTTCTATTTTGATGATCTTCAGAAGAATAATCCTGAGATATGTAGATTTTTTTGTTTTTCAATACAGGTGATTTTTCTCTCGCCTTTTCCAAGATTTCATTTTTATTTATTATGCTTACTAATTCTACTATCACTGGTCTCGTAGTATTTTTATTTCTACCAATCCTATAGATGTCTCTAAAATCACAGATTGTACAAGGTATTTCGAGAATCTCATTGAATATTTTCATAATGTTATTTTGTGTTTGCGACTCATCACCTTCCACTCCATATAGCACTAAGTCATATTTTTTTGATCTTCTTTTTAATTCATTCAGTTTATATTTCAGTTCCAGGACCTCTTTCTCTAGTGTTTCGTTTTGTTTTCGCACTGCCTCAAGTTCTTTTTTGAAATCGGTTTCGATACTATTCAATTCTTTTTTTATTTCCTCGTTTCTTTTTTGTATTAAATTGAATGAGTCCTCATTCGTGGTTGACATTTCAGGAGGAGAAAGATGATTTTCAATCAACTGCTGTCTGAGAATCATTTTCGATCGGTGTGTAAGAGATTGTTCGCACACAGCCTTCCTTATCTGTTGCTTTTTTCTTTCGGAATGATTGTTACGTTATGAACCGTCCTTGTGTCTGACTCGAACTCCGTTCAGAAATTACCCTGTATGACTTGAACTGTTACTCTCCTAGTGGTATACCCAGTATGTGTTTCTGTAATTCGTTGAAATAGTTGTATAATATGTATATATTCCTGTTGTTCACTTGTTACCTTGTGAAAACTAACACTCCCGTTTACCTAGTGGTAAACCCAGTATTTGTTTCTGCTATTCATCAAAATAGTGCTCAACTCTGTACATATTCCCGCTGTTCACTTGTCACTTCGTGAGAACTCACATTCCCTTTGAGAACCGAATCGGTGCACCCCGATAAATTGTTACCGTATCTTCCTCAAACCTGCACTCGTTGATGAATTCTTTTCATAGTTTTTTCTGTCGATTTTGTTCTGATAAACAGTCGAATCTTTCGTTAACGTTTCTTGCATTGGGATTCAGGTGCCTTATAACTCCAAGACAGATACCTGAAAAATTATTGAGATCAGTAAGTGATTGTACGGCAGGCAATTGCATTAGTAGATTGTGAAAATTTCCATTAGCAAGCAAAATAATACCAATAGGTTGGTGGTTCTACAATAAAAGAATCGTTAACTTACCTTGGTTCAGTACGTAGTCTCCTTGAAATAAACTCAATCTCTGAATTGTGACAAATAAATATTGATTGGGATTCATTGTTTACAAATTCATTTCGATTTTCCTGATAACAACAAATCTCGAAGACAGTACTGACAGTTGCTCCCTATGACCTTGGCTGTTCCATTTCTCCGCACCAGTGTAACTATGGAATCGGTCGTATTCGAGTGTTTGTTTGTTGCATTTTATGCAGTATTATATAATTTTATTTGTTACCTTTGGTTGTTTTATAGTTAAGAAATGACCATAAGGCTAGTTAGGTAGTTTGGGTCCGTTGATGTTTCGTAATAATTAGGGCGGTGTAGTTAGAGCAAACGGAACTGTTCCGTGTCAGGCAACAAAACGAACATTGCAGGAGAGAGACCTCTCTAGGCAGGAATTGGTTGGTGGAAGTTGACTCGGCCATTTTGCGTTTGGTAACGGAAAACTGAAAGTGAACACAGTTGGGTTGCAGGATCTTTTTTGATTATTTTAATCATCCTTGAATGGGATTATTCCTGAAGCTCACAAATTGAAGAGTTATGAATCGTAGATGATTTGTGGTGAATATTTTGGTTGAAGCGATTCATTTCCAGTCTCTCTCAGAGGATTTTATGTGATTCATTTTTCACCAGTTACCTGGAAGTAATCGGGATTATTGAAATTCAGGTATGTCAATGATTTGATGGGAACTAGAAGTTTCCTCTTGTTGTGATTTCGTTCATAATATTGCCTACACCGTTCCTGAAACCATGTTTTTGTGTTCGTTCAAGGTGGGCAAATAAAGGCCATTGTCTCTCCACAGTCCCGGTGGAAAAGGAAATATTCGGATATTATCTTGGGAGGGATTATTTTCCCGCCTTATGAGAAAGAAAAACCCCTCGGCCTGGGTAAGCTTCAAGTTTTTTTTTAATATTTATTTGAGTATAATTCACCTCTGACAATTTCGTGCTTATCGTTATTTAGTCTGGTAAAATTCGGGTAAATAAACATTTCATTAGAAAGGGTAGTATGTTAATACGAATTTATTTATTTATAAGGCAGATGCTAGATGGAAGCATACTGAGCTTTCATAACGTAAGTTTTTTTCCTTCTGTTAGACAGATCACCTGCTGGAAAATTCAGATTTAGAGGATTTAGGCCAATGGTCTATTTCCGTGTAAGAATTTTTATTTTAACATATTTCGTAGTAACTATTTCGCTTCCAAGTTAAAGGCATCCTCTATTTTGCTTTGATTTTGATGGTCATGAATCTTAGTTTATTTTGAACGATATCGATTATATTTCATAAAAAAATAATATTGGGTATTGTTATTGGGGCTGACTTATTGTTATTCAGGGATAGTGACATAAGCTCTTTCCCTAGGGTTTTTTTTATACTGAGGAAGTCTTGTTGCTTGTCCTTCGATTGGGGAGTACAAGTACAACTCACTGCTAGCTGCCTGGTCACCCGACAGCTGCGAATTCACGGGCGCTGCAAATTCACGGATTCGCAAGCAGCATTGATTTGAGACATCTATTCCTCGCTGTGCAGTTCCATGAAGATACTTCCTGGGAGAAAAACCGCAAGTTTCAAGATAACTCCATTATCTGTTTTTTTTTTTATGATTGGTTATTGATTTTTTTTTGCTATCCGCTATTTGCGCTAGCTTTAACTGTTCCATTGCTATCACCGCTACTCTTATTGAGAAATCATAATATCAGTATTACCTCGGCTTTGTGAAACGGAAATTGTAATAACAACAATTGCGCTATTCTTTCCGATGCGCCTGCGCCTGAGCTCTCGCGATGCGTATTTTTTTTTAACGGTGATTCAACTATAATTTAAAATGGTTTATTCGATTTCCGTGCTTCCTTGCGTTTAAACCCTTCTGCATAGTGATATGTTTAGTGCATGGTTACATAGTTGCTAAAAATTGATTATCCACTGCCTGATAATAAGAATTTCTTGGTATATTCGAGGTGTATGCGTGATCACATGTAGAGTTTGCTTACGCCTGGTATTCGCTGTTGACGCTCACGCTTACGCTTATTCAGTGAAAGCTCACTTGCATTTTTTTTTTATTACAGTTATTTCAAGAATAAATTTGACTTCTCATGTTCAATCAATAATGAATATTTCAGCAGGATACTACTTGGTCTTTCATTACGACATTGTTTGGTAGGTTGATAGTGTTGTTACTTATTTTGGGTATTCGGCTTTAACCTTCCTGGCGCCCTTGAAAAACGTTAACTTCTATGAATGGACCCCTCCCTTCTCCACTAGAGCTTAGCCGCAAATACCCATCTGTCATTTGTTGACGGTTGACCGTGTGCCTTGATTATTATTTGTTTATTATTGCACGGTGCATGATTTGAGTTTCTTGTTTGAACATACAGACTTTTGTATGTATATTTGCTATTTCAGTTATAGGGAATCAGACTTCACCTTCCAAGATTGGTATTCAGGCAACCAACAGTTGCCAATTGCATAAATCACAACAGAAAAATGTATGATCAGAAATCGTACCTGAACAAGTCGGCGAAGAGAAGATTCAATCCAATACTAACGGACGCCTACGAATAGCTCAAACTTATATATCTGCGGACATGGCATGTGCAATATGTGCTTTCCATAAACGTACATTTCACATGAGTAAACTTTGATACTGACAATTATTCAAATGAACGAAAGTTGCGCATATTAAAACATTGTCTAGTACCTAATAATAGACGATAATCAGAAATGTTTACAGAGGCAATCACTGACAAGAATAATGGTATATGACATAACGGGGCGAAAAGTGAATCATTTCTCAAGAGAGAAAAATATTATCTTTTGCCGAGGTTTGTGACACACATTCATTCGAAATTATTCAATGAAATGAACAGGAAATGAATATTCGAAATATTATCATCAAATAATGTTATGTTTCATGTAATCGATGCACTTCATATTTTGGCTTCATTTTATTGAATGCGTTCGGCATACGTGTCTCATGAATTTGATGAATTCAAAATCATGTTTTGCGATTGTTGCAAATGAGCAATGCTGAAATACTGAAATATTAGCAGCATTTTTGCTAATGAAAATAGAGTGTCCCTCAGTGACAGATGCTGAACTTAACAAAATGGCTGATGAAGCGGTATCGTTTCATTTCTGGAAACCGTTGTGAGGCTGTTGTGACATTGTTGTGTACACGCTAGCTCGAATCGACACCTTTTCTTGAATCCTTTGAGCAGAATAACGTTTCAAAAGAATACGACGATGCCGGAAAAGTGCTGAGAGGTACAGCTTATCCAATCCATCTTGGCACAGAACTAATAACGTATATGCCCAGCAATATCTGTGAAGTATACTGAGATAAAAAACACCTTTTATAAATGTCCACTGTGTTGAGATTTATTCCAAGAAGGTGTTTCTTCTTTCGTCATGGTCTACACTACCAGTGAGCAACTGGAAACCTATCTGAGTTTGTGCCAAGATGAATTGGATAAGCTGTACACGAAATTCTTTCCGAACCCGTTTTATTCTAATTGAATCTCAAAGTTGGGTGAATGGAATTCATCGTTATGCTATAACTGATCAGAACAAAACACGTTCAGTGGGGATGACACAAACCGGAAAAGAAAACAGAAATAGCTTATCCACTTTCACTGTTTCTCAAGAATGCATGCAGTAGTACATATTATTTAGATCTCCTCTTACCCTCGCTCATCCAGAGCACGGTTCCCGTTATTTGCATGCCTGAAGGACAAAGTGGAATCGGTTAAGCTACAAACAGGGTGTCGCATCCTATAAGAATTCTGTAATGAAAACATGTTCAACATTTCATATTTAGAACAAGGAAACCGACCATCTAACTCATAATACATTTTCGAAATGTATTTCACATGGAAGACATGATTCGTTGAAATGTCTCACGAATTTTTGATATCATATCCTTCTGTGTGGTAGTGGCAGTATGCTGAATCTCGATTTTATTGTTTCCCATAAAATGAAAATCCATTAACGGCGACCCTTAGTTACCAAGAAATTGCTCCTTCTCTTACAATTCCTGATTTCACGTGGTGAGGGTGGAATTTGTAATTTTTCAAACTTCTGGCAACTGAAGATTTCGATATCTCTAAATCTCTGCTGATTCTCCTTGCGTTCAGTTCGTAATTTTCACCACTGCAAGACCAACAGCTGATTAGTTCTCATGAATCGTTTTCGATATGGCCTGTCATCTCAAACCGTTCCTTCAATAATTCAAAAGAATCCCACCGATAGATGCGTCTATCATGATGTTTCGCATCAAACATACCCGAAGCCCAAAAACAATTTTGTCATCTCCACCTACAGATTTCGAGCAAATCAACAAATTTTACGAAAATACTCAGTCCCACAACTGATGAATTGCCATTTATACATCTTCTTCTCATATTTATGATCTGAATGAAAATGCAATTATCCTCAGGAGTACTAACTCATAGTTTATTAATCATTCGGTGAAAACATATTCGATGCGACTGTATCATTTCCTGAAATTAAAAATGAACCATTAAGCTCCTATGGACAATGAGATTGAAGCATTTGGTGTAAAAGTTAACCTAACGCGCTACACGCTTTGGTGAACCCTTTGTACAGAACAACGGGAAAGATATTTCGAAAATGTGTTATGAGTGTTATTTCTGTCGGTTCCTTCGTTTTGGATCCGAAATGTCAAACTTGTATCCATTTCCTTAAATTTTTGAAAATATTTCGAAAACGTAAATACATATAGAATAGAAAATATCATAAAGAGTGCGAAGACTATTTCTATACCTACTTTCTTTTTATCAAACCCCTCTTTCGACTGCGCCCAGAAGTCAGAACCCTATGTGAGAAAACTCTATATCTATAATTAAATATCAATAAAATACTAGAATGTGAGTTATGAAATATTTACCTGGTCGAAAAAAAAGTCAACCGTACAACTCGAATGGATATTGTCATATCGTACTCAAACTTCGTCCTCGTGCGATATGGCCATCATACCATTTGTTGTACAAACTACCATTATATCTCTCTTTATGTATACATCGAGCTCATATGCACTATAATTTTTTTTCTGATTGATTCGATGATTTGTTCAGCTATGGCTTCCTGTATCAAACTCATTTTATTTCAGTTATATTCTTCACTCACAATGCTTTCGAATTTTCGAAGTGTCAAATGTAATACTTCCTAAATATAGACTACAATACATCTCCTCTTCACTTTTTCGTTTTCGAAAGCCCTAACCCTAAACTGTTAAATATTGCTTATTCGAAGATACTTGTGGATTGGTACTGGATCTAGTTATATCCATGAATCGACGAGCAATTATTTAACATACTTGCTGTTATAACTCGCTGTCTCGTCGTTCATTGAAAATTGGTGGGAACAAAGACATTTTTGGTACACCACCAGAAACTACCGCACAAGCATGGTAGGGGGGGGGGGGGAAGTACAGTACGCAACTCGATAATTAGGCCAATTACGTGCACTCGCAAATCACTGCACTCCGGTAACGCCTCGTGCTCACATGTTTTCATTCGTGCTTAATAGGCTACTCATCCTCCTCGTTACATACTATCCTGAGCACTTCTAAGTCGTATGTAAATGGTGAAAAGGGTTCTTCAAGTTCTCGACTCTGTTCTGACCATAAAATAGCCATCCAATAGTAAATAAAAGACATTTTTTCTGTTGGTGACTTGTATCATTTTTATTTTATCATCAATTCGGCACAATTCGCTCACTTGATCCATGCAGTTTTTCACTGATAGTTTCGGCCTCTTCGAACAATATATTCTGTGGATAGAAATGAACACTTTCGTTCGGTATGTGATGAGTTTGAAGTTTTCTGAATCAACGAAAAATCACCTATGTTGTAAACATCTCCCACAGGATGAGATCTGATCACAGTGTGAACGATATGCTAATCCATTATTGCTATTCCTCTTCTGGTGTGAAATGCAGTTTCAATCATGATGCAGCTGGATATTCCAGACCACTAATGCGTTTAATCCATTAACGCCACTCCATATATCCATTTAGTCGCATCAATAAAGCGGTTTGAGTAACTTCAGAGGTTGTGTGAATACAAGGAATGAAGGTTTCCGAACGAATCAGTATAGGAAGAACAGAAATGCATTACAGCTCAACGCAATCATGTGTGAGATACTCTGCAGGTGGAGTCAATTGCATTAATTTTGGAAGAAAACTGAAAACTATTTCAATATCACTGATTTTTTCTCTCTAAAATGCGCTCCTTCGTTTGAGATTATCATATGAGTTTGAGACAGATGGAAAGCTTCTATTGGAAATTCACAAAGATTTCAGTTCACCTCCTTTCAATACTGTTGATGCTAGTCAAAACCACCAAATATTTGCGCTACTGTGGATGAAAGAATATGAGAGGGTAACGAACCAAACAGGAATAAGTCACTGCTTGCACAGAAAGCGCAATAGGTGAACTTGAAACTGAAAGGTGCCCTGCCCTCGTTCAAAGTATCTGCTGATTGGAGCTGGGTTTCTAGGGTTGCAAATTCGATATTGGCAAAGAGAGTACAGTTCATTTAGGTCAATATCTTTCAAAATATAACTTGAGGTCGATATTTTCAACAGTAAATCATTTGCATATTCATTTTTAGCGGAGGTCGACATGAGTTTGAAATATCAAATGTCACCTCCCATATTTCCCTAAGCCATTCGAAATTATATTCTCGAATATATAACAGCAGTGATCATTCCTATTCAGAATGACGGCTATAGGAAATTTTTCTCAAGTTATTGAAATGAGGAAGAGCGGATGAAATTTGTTCGGTTCTCGATGAAAAATAAGAAAAAACAAAATTTGACTTATGGAATTGTCACGCACTGTTGAGTACAGATTAAATTTAATCATGCATTATTTTAGTGACTCATATACACACTAATACATTAAATCAATATCAATTGAAAGTTTTTCTAAAAACGAAAATGATGAAAGTCGAATAATCCGCCAGTCAACTCACCAATCAGGATCGTCTCGTCTATATCGTGCTCCCAGCAGTATTACCAGTTGCCACTAGTGTTGATTGGGATTGAATTATTTCAGAAATCGTGAACTTCGTTCTCGAAAACTCTTGAGAATCGAGTTTTTTCCGAGTGCTGAGTACCTCGAATATAAAGGAATGATTTCTAAGCACTATTGTATACAATTTTAACGGAACCCATATTTACCTTTTCTTGTTTCTCAACTTGATCTCTCATTCACATAGGTAACAATATTTTCCGATTTCGAATTTTCATTCAACGCTGAAACCTAGACACAGCTAACTGTTGTGGTGTGCTCTTCTCATTAATTTCTCAATCATATCCCCAATCAGATCTGAGAACATCATAGATGTATTCATTAAAATAATGTAAGTGTGCCCCTATTCCGTGCAGTCAGTCCGCCTCTGTCTTTCATAAAAACAAGATGCTCCAACATAAACAACATTACTGACAATAGCGAGTACTGAGTGTATTCGAATAATTCACTGAGAGTATTCGACTACTAACGAGTACTCCTGAGAATCGAGTACCTTCCGATTCTTTGTATTCGAGTACCCCATCACTAGTTGCAACTGATGCTTTGAATGTTCGCCACATACCGTCTACGGCCAGCTTTGATTTCGATGTGCTATCAAAATACATTATTCGCACTTGCGTTCCTGTCATAGAAGAGAATTAGAGGTAAATTGTTTCCCTTCTAGAACTGCCAGTTAACGTTGAACAGAAAATTGAAGGTTATGTTCATATAAAACTATTCATCTTCTCATTTCTTTCCTTCTAGCTCTTTCAGTTAGAGTCAGCCATCTAGCTGACGGTAGCGGTTGCGACCATTAGTGAGCATCTTACTTGTACAGGTGAATATTTTTGTATGTCTGTTATTTTCACATTGAGTTATTACGGATCTGTGGTTCAGTGGTAGCAGTGATAGAATACTCTCCTGCCACGCCGGTGCGGCAGTCCGGTTTCGATTCCTGGCCGACGGATCTATTTTCCTTGCATGAAATTATATCTGACACATTTTTTTCTACAATTGATTTTATACAGATTATTTACAGCTTATCCTAAATGTTTCAGCGACAAGCCATTGTTGTTTAGGGACATGATTATTTTTGTGAAAAGCAGAAAGTTTGAGGAAGATATTTTTGGAAAAGAAAATGCCAAATACTACTTCCTCAGAAGGAAAAGCTCTTTGGGTCCACTGCTACCACTGAACCACAGATCTGTGAGGAAATAACAGACATACAAAAATATTCACCTGTTCAGGTGAGATGCATACTAATGAACGCAACCTCTGCCCCCAACCAGATGGCACAGACAGGAATTGAAAGAGCTAAAAGGACGACACAACAAAAATCAGCTGATCTGAAATTGTCTATCGACAACGTTGCTAGCTCCTATACTGAGAAAATGATGTTTCATATTACAATAACGAGAAAGAAATTGAGAATTGCATTTTTTGAAATAATGTTGATTACTCAAACAGTACACCATCCATTGGATTCTAAAATATTTGAGCATTCAGATGGAGACTTACGTTGAAAATCTACACAACGAAAAATCTCATGGTCATCGTTGCAAAGTTGACAATTTACATTACTGAAAAAGTGATCGTCCTTTCATTGTTGAAAGGAAATTGTTGGATCTTGCCCTACTTTCGAAAAAACGTGTATCGGTCTTCTTTTATTTTTAGGAAATTCACTAGTTTCAAGAGCATTGACACGTTTGAGCACAAAACTTTTCAAAGATTCAAAGGTAGGAATGGTACTATTACTAAAATATGCTTCTATACTTGATAATTCGTAATGGTATCTTCGTCCAAATGTTTTGAAAACAAATAAAATAATAAAAATTCCCATTTTCAATATTCAAACCCAAATCTCCTGGAGCTGCAAGATTATCGGTGAAAATATCTAGAAGTTATCTCATGGCTTCAACGTTCTTATTTCAAGAAGGAATGAAGGGTGCGTTGTCAATACACCGCAAATGAGTGAAGGCGGTGACTCTTTGATCATCTGTCTACCGAAGCTTTCAATGCGATATCGTAATAGTTATTAGCTGACATCAACGATAGAGGCTGACCCTCTAGTGAAGTTTTCTAATAATTGAATTTTCGAATTCTTGAAAGCAAGTTATTTTCATCTATTGTTGATATAAACATATCGTAAAATTATATGGAAGTATTCAAATCACCAGAGAACTGTGAAATTTATACTTTTGGAAGTTCAACGTTGGATTTGAAAGATCAGGCAAAATCAGAAGTTTGTTTTGTTTTCAAACAAAGGAGTATGGATGCGCTGTTGTTTTCGAAACTCTTACGAAAAGCCTATTTCCTTCTATCACCGAGTCTTTCAAAGTAGACATGATAGTTACAACACATTCCTGATTTTTTCTGAAATCTGACACAACATCATCCATTTCTGAATACATTAATTTGAACTTTGAGGTTGCCTTCTCGTCCGAACCAGCCTCATCAGCAAATTTTCTCAAATCAACAAAAGTCTCAATATATGCCGTCACGAATGACAATATCATTCAGTTTCGTACAAAATATAATTGTCATATTATAATCGATATAGTTGAGATCAATTTGACTATTCGAGACATATAAAAGTATAAAGTGCGGAGTCGTAATAGTATTAATTGAACTTACACATCATGTGAATATGGTTATTGTCAGATTATCAGTATGAGTTCAAGCACTTGTTGCAGAAGGTATTAACTGTTCCACCCCATGAACCCATTTATTATGAATGTAACGAGTAGAATTGCGGAATTAACGAGTATTCTCGCAAAGCTCCAGGATGTTATCAAATCGCCCCTAGGTGAGCTGAGCTATGCTAGAAAATTAATCAACCAGTTGCTTCCCTTTCTACTTCCTTATCCCAAACTCATCACAAGGTCAAACTTCATAGTTGCCATGGAGGCCAGTGGTGGTACAAAAAGATAGTTGATGTTTCAGCGAGAGTCATTCGTCTCCACTACGGTTTTTTATTACAATGTGAAAAAATTTTCGATAAACATTTCAACAATAAGTGTACGATACCCAAAACGAATAAGATACATCCCAACAATAGATATATTCCGCTGAATAGATCATTGTGAATTTCCTGGAGAAGATGAGGATATATTGGGCAAATATTGGCGTAGCCGGTTTCAGAATTAACTTTGTCGATATTGCGAGAGTCAACAGAGTTTAATAATATGAAAATTAGACCGTTGAAAACAAAAATTAAAACAAGAACGTTGTTAATTTTGCTCACCGGCCATCAATCTTCTACTCATTTCCCGATACCTTTGCTTCAGAAGTTGCCCACTTTCGGTTTGATGAACTCATTGATTCAATCATTTCGATTCAGATATTCCGACATTTGATAACTAGTGAAGCTGTATCAAGAAATTCGAACATGATAATGATGATAACAACGAATATATATAATTTCTATTCGACAATAATGAAAAAAGTATAAGAAAAACATAAATGGAGCATATGATTAATACTTATGAACTTCATTAAATGTTTGGTCAATGTCGCGCTGGCATATTCATATACCCTCCCATACGATGGCACCAGAGTGCTGAAATCTGTGAGCGTGTGTGGCTAATAGTAACGCTACGAAAGCTCACTGATTTCGGCATGTATGTATGCTTTGCGTTACCATACGACGACACCAGGGTGCTGAAATCTGTGAATTTTTGTGGCCAATAATTAGGTTGCAGAAGCTTATTGATTGAGGCACCTACGCAAATTTTTTAACTTATTTTAAACTTCAGGCGGCCAGAGCAAAAGAATGTAACCACGATCATGTTAGAATACCATCGATAAAACGACCATCAAAAGATACAACTTTTGTAATCAACATTCATCTCTGACTCTTAAAATACGAAAGTTAAATGGTGGTGACGTTTTATAACCAACAACCCTGCATATACATTATGAGTTAAATGAACTTGTAACTTGTTAAAGTGTTTCAGTATTCATTGATTGATCACAGGAAAATGTTATTATTATTATTATTTCATTAGTTTAGAATTATTCATTATTATGAGATTGAATAAGATATCATACACACCCACTTATGAAACACCACCCGACCTTAATTAATGTGTAAAAAATCTCTCATCACCAAACCTTTTTTTTTCTTGTATTTTTCCTGATTTCGTATTTCTGAAACAGGTGTAGCCTGACAGTTGATTACGATTACGAAGTCGACTACTGCTTCGCGGTTTGTTTCTGCTAGAATGTTGACACGCGGAACATTTGCGTAAATCAAGTTTTTTCAATTTTTGATTATATGTAAGATACCATCTAGTCAGTACGTGATTGTTACGAGTATTCTTTCATTCAATTTCCGCATTCGTTCTCATAATCATCGTAAAATTTCGTTTTTATTTCCGCAGTAAAATATTCATCTTCATTGATAACTGTACTCAACATAATCTTACACGATCTGAAAGAAGCTTGACATTTTTTTAATCTTCCTTCATTACGCCGATATTCATGACAAAGAGGTTTTTCAGTCTGCCATCAGGTTGAAGATTATTAACGAGAACGCGTGGTTCTCATTAGTGTAGTGGTTAGCACATTTGCCTGTCCACAGGCACATTAACTTGGCAATTCAGAGGGTGGGGGCTGCAACAAAACGCAACTACCCCCTCATTGCACGGAATGCCAAACTTAAGGTGGACAACAAGCTGCTGATCTACGCCTATGTTGTACGCCTGCCCAGTGTTCTATAGTCTCAAGAAGACTCCATTGTTGAGACTCGAGAGAATGCAGAACAAGGTCCTTCGTATCATCACGAATAGTGATAGATACATTCGTCTGGAGGAGTTGCGTGCTATGACTGGAGTTGAAACGGTAACAGATCACATTAGGAGACTGGCCAATGAATTCTATGAGTTTTTCCTACCGAAAAGCTCTCTGACACGTGGAATCACCGGCATTAGCGAGCATTATAGACAGCAACTGAAACATAACCTGATCTGCGGGGCTCTTGACATTTTTCATGAAGTGGATTAAGGATCCTCCTACCTAGACATCCCTGTTAGGGATGAGAATTGTATTTGGTCGTTTTTTTTAGCTTTTTCCGACACCTACTACTGAAGCTCCTATAGCGCGCATATTGAAGCCATATTCAACATTAATATTTTACATTTTTGACTTCCCAACCTGCATATGAGCCTTTGGGTATGAGATGCGGCTGCACCTATGAGAGAGTAAAGTTAGGTCGAATGCATATCAGAGTACCGCAGACCATCAGCGGATGCAGATGCCTGGTCGATCACATCGATTTTGTGCCTCTGTATGGATGTTGAAGCGGACCATTCATCACCTGAAAGGGGGATGGGTGGCCTGCGGTTACACTTCCCGCTCCAGGCTCCATTTCAAAATGTTGTCCTGTATTATTTGTGAATTGTCCGTGTAGTATTTGGTGGTGTATTGTATTTTATTTATACATCTATGTACATTATTTATTGCTTGTGATGTTTTATATACAATTATGTGTTATACCTTACTTAGTTTTTTGAACAGAAAAGAACCTGAAAACGTATTTTTATTCTATTTTACATTATTTGTCTGTCAAGTGGAAGACCAGGGTTCGATTCCCCGCCGGGTCACCGTACTGGATTCTGGGGGCTGACGTTCGTCAGCTGGTAAACGGAAACGAACATTTTTTTTCGAACAAACGCGGGTTGACCTACGAACATTTAATGAATTTTTGCGCTCAAAATATACGTAAGTGCCTGAATCAGTGAGCTTTCGAAGCATTAGGTAGTGGGAGGGTATGTAAATATGCACCCAATTGACGTTCTAATAATTCTTCCAGTTGAAGTACATTCAATACGAAATGATATGATAAAATATTCTTCAAAACCATTCAAATGGAGTCACCTTGCCTTTTCCAGTTCCTCTGAAATGTTCTCATTGATATTGATTATTCAGAAAAATTATTTCGTCATGTTTAGATTACTGATTTGAAACTTCATTCTTCCTGTAATGATCAAAATGAAAAATAATGTGGACTCGATACGATAAATTGAATGATTTGTTACGCGCAAAGCATGATATTGGTTTTCATTACTTCACGAAGATACAAATATGAATTTCAAAGACCTTCAACTCCCTTTATATTTTCGAAGAGATTTCAACACCTATGATGATATATTGTTAGATTCGATGCAGATTCTTCTGAAAATTGTAGCCTGATGCTCTTTCATGAATATTAGGACCCCGTTCATCAGACCACCATGTTTACTTCCATATTGTCGAGAAGGCATCATCAATAACGTTGCTATGATTCAGAAGAGCTCTCAGAAAGCACTTTGGGAAGAGTATAACTGATGCCAATTCGTACGCTTTTATCCAGTTCTCACTGTGGTAATGTGTTCCATTTTGGAATGCATCTCATTATATTCGCTAGCGTCGGAACAGAGAGTGTTATACCGTACATGTGATATTCGTATTATCAAGAAATCTATAGGAAATATGGGTCTTTGAAAGAATTTGTTGAAATATATACACATATCATTTCAATTCATGACATGATAAATGGTTATTTATCGACTACACTACATGATGAGACCTCGATAAAATTCAAATTTCATATTTTTTCTCCATATTGAATTGCTTTTGCTCCCATATATGAGAAATCAGTTTGACCAAAGGAGTTCCTGAACTCAGCAAGCCCCACAACCCCTCTTTCATGAAATTCCGCTATGAAATCGAAAGCCCAATTGAGGATGGGATATCTAGGTACTTCTGGAATATATGAGTATTGCTTTTCATATGCAGTAAATGATATCCTACCTCGAAGAACCCAGTTAAATAATAAGCGGTAGACTTGCAAGTTCTGTATTATTTCTCCTTGACACAATATCAATAACAGTTTTTTTTTATATATCAAAAGTGTCTATATATTACATTCATTTACGACTAATACATGATGTAAGTATTTCACTCATGGTTTCTATAGTATTATGCCATATATTATTTCCTTAGGGAATAATTGTGAGGAATTATTAGTAATAGTCTTCATTCCCTCTTGTCGTATCACAAAATTTCTCGAATTGAATATTACCATGGAAACAACGCGTAGGTAGTGTTTTTTATTTGTATTGGGATGAATGATACTGAAGAATCATTCATTTATGATGAATAAATTAGTCGTAAAGAGAGTAGAGTATACCACTCGCATATTACTCCCTCGCTGCTGACGTGGCTCAATTCTTCGAAAAAAATCCTCGACAATGATAGCTATCATTATTGACACATTGTATAATCTACTATTCAACCTCAAACTACGGAAAAATGGGGAAAAATGGGCAGAACTATCCTTACACAAACAGTAACACATAAACAACTATGAAAATACAATATTTTCTACCCCCAGTAATTGAGGGACCTGGAGAGCAATTAATACCTAACATCTGAGACAATCAACTCAGATACTGTACATATCAGTACAAAGCATCTTTTTACGCCTACTACCCCCAAGTTGACATTCTTGGCAGGGTAAAGAATAATGACAAAACTCTTTTGAGAAAGATTCATTGGCTCATTCGGGTTTACCATAATCACTACGTCTACCAGATGTATACTTTTCAAATATGTGTACCACCTTGTTCTCCTTATCATGGTGTGCAGATATTTCTGAATCCATCTACACCAGAATGATCGGCTGATGTTTGTAATGCTCGCCAACGTGACTCCCCTTTCTTCGGATTCAGTACATGAAAGGGCGCCGAAGGTAGGCTCAATCAGAAACTTGTTTTGAAATTGAAGTTTCGGATGAGTCCAGGTCTAACGAAACATGGGTCAATGGTCGTGAATTCCGGATACTTTCACAGAATCAATCAGGAACCAATAAGTAGATCATCAAATTCTCTGGTCTACCTCAATTTGCATTCGATTCGAAATGCCAACCAGTAGGTTGAACCTAGGAATCACGTTGTTCCATACAAATTTTGACCTCGTTTTCCACCCCCTCAAAGAAGGAATTTCAGTTGACCCCCATCTGTGCGTTGAATAACCCCTATAATAACTTTCCACCCCCTTTCATCCGCATATAGCGATTGATATCAATGGAATAAGAAACACGTTTTCCATGAATTCTGTAAAGGAATTTTTATGCGAAATTTGAAGTGGATTGGACAAAGGCATAAAGTTGTCTCATACAAATTTGGCGCCCGTCGTTTTCCACCTCGTTGAGGTGGAATTCCGAAAACATGGTAAAATGGGTTCCTATGTCCGTCTCCTGGTTCTAAGCTACCTCCCTACCAATATTCAGCCAAATCTGTTCAGCCGTTCTTGAGTTGAAAATAGTGTAACTAAGCGACTCTATATATATATATATATATATATATATATATATATATATATATATATATATATATATATATATATATATATATATACATTTGTGGGATATGCAACACCTCCTTGAGATATATTGAGATCGATTTCGGCAAAAGATACAATTCCTCTCGAGAAATAGGTAGCCTCGGCTTTCAGCGTGGATAAGCTATATTTTTCTCTCGAAGGAGAAGTGTTTATGACTCGAAATCAGTTGGAGGTTGAATTCCTATTGATTCCACATTCTGAGTGAACTGGATTGAACTAGAAATAGTGATAAATTCGTTCTTCAAATATGAAGGAGTCCGGATTATATGGAAGGATATGTGTATTGGGGGGTTAATACTCTCAAAAAAAATATCGGATAATTCGGATATCTAAAAAAAACGGAAGAGTTATTGATATTGCCTTCGATTTCAATGCCACGATATCTGACGGAAAACATTCTCGACAACAGATTCCAATGAATTATTGTTTCGAACTACTTTCATATTTCGCGACTTTTTGAGCCAGCCCATCTTGGTTTGATATAATAGCAAAATAATCAAAATTCAAAGGAAGTACTCTTGACCTTTCGTCTCCCATAGTTTCACACAACTTCTGCTGCCTCCGAATGCATCACATGTTATCGGCGGTTCTAACAAGTTAAATCCGCTGAAGTATTTATAACTTCATTTTCTTGAAGAGAATGTGTGCTAGGAATAATCTCTTATCCTCGAGTTCGTTACCATACTACGTACGATGTCTGATTTTTAATGAAATTTTCTCTTTTCGTATCACATTCATGACATAACCGTGAGAAAGAGTTCAAAAACTGTTCATGATATAAGCATATCCTCGAACGACAGCAAAGTATTGTAACAAGTTTTGTTGAATATGAAAAATCTAATCCAATTCTCACTCTTGTCAATTTCAGTATTCTTGCGAATTCCAAATTTTGCGGTTCCGTATAAATTTTTAACAGTGTACTTCGCCGTTTGGCAAATAGTTCATTGATAATTTCTTTCTGGGGTGAAAACTGTTATCTACAGTAAAAAGTGCTAAGGCTCTTCGGGACGGAAAAATCGAAAACGGTGAGGAGAGAATTTGCGGCTGTTTTGCGAATATCAATCACGGGGATAAAATGTTAGACTAGAACTTTCAATTCAAATCGTTTCACGGATTTCCTAACATTTTCCTCAACAAGACGATAATCATATGGTTATTAAGTATATGTGAAGCAGGATTATCGTTTGATTTGCATTTGTAATTGGATCAACGTGTAAATCATTGGTTACATGGACGTATCTGAAGGCATTGGGCATTCTGCCCCAGAGGCGTTCCTCGAGTTCCGGTGATATAATTTTTCTACCACCCAAGGTTCTTATTCCAGTATTAGCTGCTCTTTGTTGAAATTGAGCGGAGGAAGGAAAATACATGCTAGACTCGGCAGTTTGGTATATGGTTAAGTTCGAGAGCAATATTAACACCACCCAAAAGGAAGGATAAGTACAATTTGCTGTTTTTTTGTATTACTGGAACTGTTTTTTTTGTGCAAGAGATTGGACAATAGTTATATAAATCGGAAATTTCATTAATTACCATTCTGATGAATCCCGTGAACTGAACTCCTACTTAGTTTATAATTTTAAGGAATATTGCAATCATATATTGTTGTAGCGTTAATATTTATGTGTATACATTTTACTATAGAAGGGGGAACACTCTCGAGAGTTAGATAATTTATAACCAAAGTTTTTGTGGTTCTGTGTACCTATTGTGATATTTTTACTATTATACCCTCATTATCATTGAACATTGGATTTCAATTCTTACAACACTGTACGTACCGATTGCTCTAAATCATTTTAGTGATTTTAATGATTTTGTTATCTGAGTTTTGAGGTGTGGCTTTAAATTACTTGGCGCCCCTGAATTATTATTATTTCAATATCTTTGTTTTCTACTTGAACCCACCCCCGACTCTGCTGTGTTTAGTCGGCGCATCTCAAGTCTGTTTATACAACCGAAGTTACGTAACAGGTTTTTGGCACCCTTTACGTGGGGCCCCGATTTTCAACAGTTGTTATTGTAAGATAAGTAAATTGAAATACTCTGTTGTGAACCAATCTCTTGCAACAATAACTTTTCACAATTTTATATATTTTATTATCTTCAAGTGAAGTTATAATAAAAATATGATATACAGGGTGATTCGTATACATGGGTTATCGATACAAATTTAATTACCTGTGCTATGTGTCTATGTTTTCCTTTCTTTCAATAAGCTTGAATTTGAATTTTGAAAATTTTATACAGGGTGGTCCTATTTTATATATTTTTTCTGAATAATTTCTTTAGCGTAGAAAAGTCAGTTTATAGTATATTTTGAAGTGTATGCAGGCCACTATGGACGTTCATCGTTTAAGCCGTGATGAACTGGAATATGAATTGAAAGTGAGAGGAGTTACCAATTCAGAAGCATTTACGGTTAATAATTTACGAAAATTTTTAAGAGATAAGATCAAATTAGAGTCTGTAGGGGATTTGAAAACTGATGATAATTTTAAACCGGATATTCCTTCCGAGATAAGCGTTTGTAGCAAGAAAGCTTCAGATTTAGAGAGTTTGTTAGATTCCAAAAATGAAGTATTTAAAAATAGTAGCGAACAAAAAACCATAGATAGTAAGTTACAACATATATACAGCAGATTGGCACGGCTGAAGGTGGGCGAAGCGGCTGCTGATAAACAATCACAAGAGCAAGAAATTTCAAAATTGTTTGAGAAATTAGGTCAGATTGAATCGAATTTAGATCTGAAACTCAAAGAGGAATTTTCGGTTGATACAGCATCCGCGATGGCTCCCAATGCTAATTCAGTTACGTCACCGGTAAGATCCAGTAATCCAAAAAATTTTGTTCCGGTTTACAAATGGGGAATCAGTTTTACTGGGGAAAAAGATAAAATGAGCGTTATGGCGTTTCTTGAGATCGTAGAGGAATATCAGATTGCTAGAGGTTGTACTGAAGATGATCTTATGGATTCTATAATTGATTTATTGAAAGGGCCAGCAAAAATTTGGTATAATAAAGTCAAGCTAAAAATAAATTCTTGGTCCGATTTCAAATATTACTTGAGACAGGAATACTTACCTTTTGGCTACGAGAAACAGCTTAGGCGCGAAATCGAATCTAGTATGATGGGTTCTAAGGAACGGGTTGGAGATTTTTTCTCGCGCATGGCATCTTATTTTCAACGATTGTCTACACCGCTCAGTGAAAAAGAAAAATTGGATATTTTGCATTCTAATATTTCTTCTTATTATATTCACGGGCTAGGCCTTGCAAAACCCCACACTGTAGATGAATTGGAGCTAGCCTGTCGTAAGCTTGAAGAAAACAGGCACCTCGCTTCTCTTCCTAAATCGGTCACCCCTCGAGTACATTTGTTAGAACCAGATTTAGCGGAACCGTCGACTAGTTTTACAAATATTACTGAAGATAATACCCCCCTTCACAACCCACGTAGGATTGCACAGAATATAGCCTCTATTACTTGTTGGAATTGTCAGGAAACCGGTCATAGCTTTTCTTATTGTACGCAACCGAAAAAGAATACGTTTTGTTATCGCTGTGGTAAACAAAATGTCACAAAATACTCGTGTACTTGTAAAAAGGGAAACGGGCCAAGAGGACGCTTCAGGGCCGGAGAGCGCTCTCATTGATTAAACCGGTCGATGAATCATGGCAAGCTTGGCTGGATTTCGTAAAAATTCAAATGAGTCGTGCTAAAATATCTGCAATTTTCGGAAGTTGCAAAAACGACCCCCGACCTTACTTAAAAGTAGAAATTTTTGATTTACCTTTCTTTGGGCTTTTAGATTCTGGGGCAACGCAAACCGTCATTGGTAGTAGGGGGTGGAGTCGCCTGAAAAATTTGAATATACCTTTGGAAACGGTTCATTTTGAGGTTAGTGTAGCTAACGGAGGTAAATGTCGTCCTCTAGGTTTAGTCTGCTTGCCAATTAATTTATCAGGTAAAGTAAGAGTAATTAAGGCTTTAGTTATTTTAGATATTAATTTAGATATAATTTTCGGTATAGATTTTTTGAAAGATATGGATATTGTATCCTCTTTTCGTGATAATACTTGGGAGTTCGGGTGTTCTGATAAAGTTTTTGATATCGGTTTAGTGTCAATTAGTGAGAATGATAAAAGTAGATTAAACACCTTTTTGACTTCGGTTTTCAACAAAATGGGTACGGATTTAGGTTGTGCTAGAGGAGTATTCCACAAAATAGATACAGGCAATCACTCTCCGATAAAGCAACGATATTATCGAGTTTCACCTTATCTTCTGAAAGTGATACATAATGAGGTTGATAAAATGTTAGCTTCAGGAGTTATACAACCTTCTAAATCGGCTTGGTCGTCCCCTGTTGTTTTGATTCCAAAACCCAATTCAAAGGGTGACTATCGTTTTTGTGTTGACTACAGGGCGGTAAATAAGGTTACGGTCCGTGATGCCTATCCACTTCCGTATGTCAACAGTATCCTTGATCGGTTGCGGGGAGCCCAGGTTTTATCTTCGATCGACCTAAAAAGTGCCTATCACCAAATTCCTCTGGAAGAATCAAGTAAACAGGTAACCGCTTTTACAGTGCAGGGTAAGGGACTCTTCGAATTCACACGGATGCCATTTGGGTTGCATAATGCTCCTGCAACATTTCAGAGATTCGTGGATAACATTTTGGGTAGCGATCTTGAGGATAGCGTTTTTGTCTACCTTGACGATATTATCGTGGCCACAAAGGACTTTGAATCCCATATGAATGTTTTAACCAAGGTTTTTGACAGACTCCTGGCAGCTGGTCTTACAGTGAACAGAGATAAATGTGATTTTGTAAAGAGGGAGTTGCGCTACTTAGGCTATTTGATTGATGAACAGGGACTGAGGACTGATCCAGCTAAAGTAGAGAGTATGTTGAGTTTTCCTACCCCCAAATGTGTAAAAGATGTTCGAAGATTTGTGGGTTTAGTATCTTGGTACCGGCGGTTCATTAAGGATTACGCCAGTCTGGTCTCACCGCTCACGAGGTTGACGAGGAAGAATCAGAAGTTCATCTGGTCGGCAGAAGCTGAGTCCGCCTTTTTAAAAGTCAAAGAACATTTAATTTCAGCTCCAATACTCGTTTGTCCAGACTTCTCTAGAGAATTTACTCTTCAATGTGATGCATCGAAGGTGGGCCTGGGGTGTGTACTGACTCAAGAATTTGAGGATGGGGAACACGTTATCGCCTACGCTAGCAGATCTCTCACCAGCCAGGAAACCAAGTTTTCTACCACCGAACTGGAATGTTTGAGCGTTTTGTGGGGTATTCAAAAATGTCGCCCTTATATCGAAGGCACCAGGTTCAAGGTCATTACCGATCATTTCTCCTTGCTTTGGTTACATAAATTACAAAACGCGTCAGGTCGGTTAGCACGCTGGTCTCTTCAGTTACAAAGTTTCGATTTTGACATAATTCATCGTCCGGGAAAGTGTAATGTTGTAGCCGATGCCCTCTCTAGAGGTATCGCGTATATAGAAGTTTCTTCGAAAGATCATGACTTATGGTATTCTCGATTAATGAATGATATCTCACAAAAACCAGAAAAATTCTGTAAGTGGACGGTTAGGGATCACAAGGTGTATAAGTTAGTTTCAACAGGAAATCCATCTTCAAACCCAGATGACGATTGGAGATTAGTTCTACCAAAATCTCTCAGGAAAACTGCTTTTTTAGAATGTCACGATGCGCCTACTGCGGGACACCTAGGGTACTTTAAAACCAGGAAACGCATTTCTTCCTTATACTACTGGCCGCGAATGAATTGTGATATTGCCCGGTATGTTCAATGCTGTGAGGAATGCAAAGCACAAAAACCAGAACAGAGAAGACCGCAGGGATGTATGGGTACAAGAACGGTTTCGGAACCCTGGGAACTTATTTGTACAGACATTATGGGTCCATTTCCATTGTCTAAAAAGAAAAATCGTTTCATTTTAGTAGTATGTGATGTCTTCACAAAATATTCTTTGCTTTTTCCGATTAAGTCAGCCACGAGTGAAGCAGTTGTTAAGCATATGGAAAACGATGTTTTTTTGATTTATGGGGCACCGGCGCGTATCATCTGTGACAACGGAAGACAGTATGTTAGTAAGAAGTTTAAGGAGTTAGCCTCAAAGTACGATAGTAAGATTTTATTCAACGCAAATTATCATCCACAAGCCAATCCTACGGAAAGGGTTAATCGCGTGATAAAAACTATGATTCGGTCGTATATTAATAAAGATCATAGGGATTGGGATGTTCACTTGCCTGAGTTTGGTTATGCGATTCGAACCGCAGTTCATGAAATAACGGGATATAGTCCTGCCTATTTGAATTTCGGTCGGGAAATACATCTATCTGGGAAGTTGCATAAAAAATTGTCTTCATTTGAGCCTGATGAGGCTATACAGATTTCAGATAGGAAGAATATTTCGGATCATGTTGCTAATCTCCAAGCTTTACTAACTCAAGTTAAGCAACGATTAGACAAAGCTTACGGGGACAGTGCTAATCGGTATAACCTCAGGACGCGGCCTGTTGTCCTAACCGAAGGACAAGTAGTGTGGAAACGTAATTATACGTTATCGAAATCTTCGGATTATTATGCGTCGGGTTTGGCTCCAAAGTTCATCAAGTGTGTGGTTTTGAAAAAGAAATCGGTGAATGTTTATGAGCTCCTTGATTTTCATAAACGCAAGTCAATAGGAGACTGGCATGTTAAAGATATAAAGATCGACCAGCCTTCTCTAGAATAAATAAAAAAAAAAAAAATACATAGAATTTTTTTTTGTTCGGGCGAAGGGGGAGTTGTAACAAGTTTTGTTGAATATGAAAAATCTAATCCAATTCTCACTCTTGTCAATTTCAGTATTCTTGCGAATTCCAAATTTTGCGGTTCCGTATAAATTTTTAACAGTGTACTTCGCCGTTTGGCAAATAGTTCATTGATAATTTCTTTCTGGGGTGAAAACTGTTATCTACAGTAAAAAGTGCTAAGGCTCTTCGGGACGGAAAAATCGAAAACGGTGAGGAGAGAATTTGCGGCTGTTTTGCGAATATCAATCACGGGGATAAAATGTTAGACTAGAACTTTCAATTCAAATCGTTTCACGGATTTCCTAACATTTTCCTCAACAAGACGATAATCATATGGTTATTAAGTATATGTGAAGCAGGATTATCGTTTGATTTGCATTTGTAATTGGATCAACGTGTAAATCATTGGTTACATGGACGTATCTGAAGGCATTGGGCATTCTGCCCCAGAGGCGTTCCTCGAGTTCCGGTGATATAATTTTTCTACCACCCAAGGTTCTTATTCCAGTATTAGCTGCTCTTTGTTGAAATTGAGCGGAGGAAGGAAAATACATGCTAGACTCGGCAGTTTGGTATATGGTTAAGTTCGAGAGCAATATTAACACCACCCAAAAGGAAGGATAAGTACAATTTGCTGTTTTTTTGTATTACTGGAACTGTTTTTTTTGTGCAAGAGATTGGACAATAGTTATATAAATCGGAAATTTCATTAATTACCATTCTGATGAATCCCGTGAACTGAACTCCTACTTAGTTTATAATTTTAAGGAATATTGCAATCATATATTGTTGTAGCGTTAATATTTATGTGTATACATTTTACTATAGAAGGGGGAACACTCTCGAGAGTTAGATAATTTATAACCAAAGTTTTTGTGGTTCTGTGTACCTATTGTGATATTTTTACTATTATACCCTCATTATCATTGAACATTGGATTTCAATTCTTACAACACTGTACGTACCGATTGCTCTAAATCATTTTAGTGATTTTAATGATTTTGTTATCTGAGTTTTGAGGTGTGGCTTTAAATTACTTGGCGCCCCTGAATTATTATTATTTCAATATCTTTGTTTTCTACTTGAACCCACCCCCGACTCTGCTGTGTTTAGTCGGCGCATCTCAAGTCTGTTTATACAACCGAAGTTACGTAACAGTATTTATATAACCAGTGAAAAAGTTTAGTACTGTGTTTTGAGTTCGAAAGTATATGAATGATGAGATTGTAACCTAACAATAGCAACTGAAACTCAAGAAAAAACATCAATACATGGTGTGCAATGAAAAAGAAACACTCGACATTCTCCCACCTTGAGTTAGGAAATAATATTCATGACTCAACATACAAGTGAGTATCTCTCAGGGTGTTTGATTCTTCTTTCACACCTTGTATTTTACGATTGCATGATCTTCTCTTAATTTTCATCGTATTCTTCATTTTCCATCTCGGTTCTATCAATCTTTGAATTGATCGTAAGATATTTCCGGTTATAATTGCACGAGTGCCTACAAATTACCGATAATTTTGCAAGGAAGCGTGATATCTAAAAATTGCAAGAGTTTATTTTCATATTTGGGCGAAAGTGCCTGAGTCCGAACGACGTGGGCTCTTTTAAAAAATATGAAAATAACAAAATTATCTGATCATTTTTATACAAGAATGTTATTCATTGAAATATTTCACGAATAAAGAACTTCTCAAGGAAATGTTATTTTTTGTTCATTTATACTTTTCTCTATAGATTGTATGGAGTACTCACCTGAACGCAAAATGTTTTTCTATTTTTGAAGTCTATCTGACATTTATTTGTGTTGTTTACTGACGTCTGGCGATACGGTTTCAAATGCTTTGTTATGGTGACTTGATACAATGCAATTACCGCTGTTAGTTTTCGATAATTGCATTGCTCTTATGGGGCATTTCATATATGAGGGAAATATTCAATTCAACTAGTCTTGTGTGTCCGTCCGTTCCGTTCTTACCAGAAAGTATTACTGTGACTCTGGTAAGCGGCCATTCCATTCTTTTTTCAAAAGCGTTTCCAATGAGTTCAGTATCTTGAATTGTCACATGACTTGGATTATATTTCGTTTTCCATAGGAGAAATTGATCCAGATATTCGTTCAAAATCATTTCTAAGTTTCAGTTTTAACTAGTACCTCCTTCTGAAATCACTTGCTTCAATTCGTTTCGAATCAAAAACGCCAATTTCCTCGATATCATTTTTATCGTCATTTCTTGTATTATGCGAAGAAAATGTCATTAACTCCATTCTATATAAAAACATTCGACTATATCAAGAGAAAATTATTTTCCATGTTTTATCATACTATTTCTTGTATTATCAAAATTTCGGTCGCAAATGAATTGGGATCAGCGCAGGACTTTTGTAGCAAATACCGTCAGAGTAGGCGAGAGAAGAAGTCATATTGAGTCAGAATCGAGGCGATCAATCACATTACACTATAACTTGGTCGTGAATAATGTGGTCTTGCCTGTATGCAAGACGATGTATTTGAATACACTATCTTTCTTTGGTTTGTTAGATCCTGGGCTATGAGAGCAGAAGAGGGTATTAGTTTCAGTACAGAGTTAGAGGTAGTCTCAAGACCAAAACGTAAGGACATTTTTGAGAACGACAGAGTCTTTCTAAAATTGTTTTTGACAGAATTGAATAAACTGCCATCCCACTATTGTCGAAAGACTACAGACAGATTGTATTTAAAGCAAATATTTCAATCATGGGTTGACGTGTACAAGATTTACGAGAAACGTTGCGAAGATGAAAACTATAAAGTTCTTCCTCTAAAACTATTCAAGAATGTGGCAAACCAGATGAAGATTCCTCTGTTTCAACCCCGCAAAGATCAAAGCGAAATTTGTTTCATGTATAAAAATGGCAATGTCGAAAAATGAAATTATGACAAGCATATTTCGAAGAAGAATTTGGCAAGATTAGAAAAAGAAAAAGACAAGGAAAAGGCACTGAAAAAAAATGTCATGTGATTACCATGGATGTTCAAGCAGTGAAGTTGTCGCCACAGGTACCTGCAAGCGCACTTTATTATAAGACAAAACTGTGCTGGCATGTTTTTACTTTGTATAAATAAGCTACAAAAAAGTTGTTTGCTACTGGTTTAATGAAACTGAAGCAGATGATCAAGCTTCAACTTTTGCCTCTTTTTTGCTAGAATGCCTAGAGGGGGAATTCTTGGACAATGACAAGTTGCCTATTATTATATATTCGGACGGATGCACTGCCCAAAATAGAAATGCAATACTTTCTAATGCTTTACTCTACCTAACGGAGAAATACAAAGTATCAATTGTTCAAAATTTTCTTGAGAAAGGTCACACTCAAATGGAGTTTGACTCAGTTCATAGTGTGATAGAAACATGCTCAAAAAATAAAGAAATATACTTACCTAGTGATTACTTGAAAATAACAAAGGAGGCTAGACGGAAACAGCCATATGAAGCAAGAAATAGAAACTTCGACTTTTTCAAAAACTTTGGAGAAAAAAGTTTGGAGTATAAATCTATTAGACCTACAAGGACGAGTGACTCTAATTACCTAGTTACCGATATTCGCGCACTTCAGTATAAAGAAGGAAAAATTTCATACAGAGTTGACTTTGGTGAATATTTTCAGGAAATTCCAATCCGGCCGAGTAAAGTTGACTTCGAATCTATCACGTTTCCTCGTCTATACAGCTCCAGGAATCCGATAACGAAAACTAAATTCGACCATCTTCAGGCAATAAAAAAATTTCTTCCGTGTGACTGTTGGGAATTCTACGATTGCTTACCATACAGTAACAACTAAAAATAGAGCAATTCTAAGAAAGAAAAATAGTACAATTCTGAGAAAAATGATAGATTTGATCTCTTCAGAATTGTAATTTATATTTAGTTGCTTTTAGTACCCTCAAGACTTGTATGCATTTTTTTAGAAAAAAACATTGAATTTTGAGCGTTTATACGTTAAATCAGGTCGTCTAGTGACTGCGTGTTTCTCAGAATGTAGATACTTGCATTTTTTAGGAAAATTATTTTGATTTCAGTCTTTCTATGTTACAGCAGGACCAGGTCGCCTGGTGACTGCTTGAGCTTGAGTTTTGTTCCTCATCATGTAACCGCGCTTTCTAAGAGATTTTTTTAATTTCAGGTGTTTATTTTATACGGGTTACCAGGTGGCTAAGAGTTTGTATATCATCATGTAACTGGTTATCACGTTGGCTGTTCATATTTTAATTATAAGAAAATATTTCAAGTGAATTCTTCTGTGCAATAAAGTTGTTTCATTTATTTCAAGAGAGGCATTAGCTCGTTAGTCAATGATCAGTAAAAACATTATCTCGTAACTCCCTCCATTTATCTAAAAGTCAAAATACTTCGAAAATGAATTGCTCATTCCGTTTTTCTAACAAAAAGTAGTCCTAATTCACAAAAATTCAATACAATACATCTTGAATGTAAAACGGTATGGTTTTTTGGCTCTCCTTTAAAATCATCACATTGTCACTTACGTGTTCCTGCGTTTCCGCCATCGATTATGTCATCTTTCAGGAGTATCGTACTCTTCAAATGATGTTTCCATATGAGTGAATAACATTGTTAGTGACAATCGTACAGGAAACAGTGATATTTTTTGTTAATATGGATTTTCATCAAGTATCTAAAAGTTCAATAGAACTTCTGAAATGTAGCAGTAGAGAACTGAAAATAATTTTCGAACCGTGTATTGTCCATGTGCATTATTGATGTTGATTCTTCTTCATCTTTATATTGTGTGCTAAGAACTTCGTGAATATAATTTTTTCATTTCAAGGAATGAAATTCTTTCAAAAATCATTTTTGTGGTGTGCGCATATGCTGTCTTATTGTGAATAATTCATAAAAATGTTTTTAAATCACTTTCAAGCAATTCTATTTGACACTTCTTCCCAATCTTATATCCCATTCTGAATTTGTGATTCGACCAGTGCCTGATAATTCCGAGTTTATTTTACTGTAGAAAGCTTTTCAGAAATTCTAGGGTGATAGTAATTCACGGAACAAGTCCAGAAAACATTGTTGCCTGCGAGTCCACTAAAAGTGTTTTTGGACGTATTTTCGTACAATTGAATTCAAACAATGGACCAATGCGCATGAAAATCTTCATTCACTGCGAAGTTCATTCATTTTTATGTTTTCAATATGAAAGTTATTCGAGGCGAGTTGAGCATACCATTAGTATTGAATATCTAAAAACTATAAAATGTGGTCGTATTCAATTCCAGCTGTGACTGCATATATTACAGTATTCAAATTTCGAGTGAAAATGATTCATCAAATATTTCTTTTGTTCCAACTTCATATTCTATTCATTGGTATTATGATTTCTGGCATGTCTTGTTACGAATATAACGAGATTCCTGCTCAAATTCCTTTGAAATTCTGCTGGTTCAAATACGAAACTAATATATATTTCTTCCTCAAATTTTCCAATACTAAACATTCGAATTGACATATGACTTTCATACGAAATTCCAGTTCGTAAAAAAAATTAATTGTCAAAGCGTGGGTCTCTCTAGGTCCAAATCTCGTCGTTTCCGATAATTAATTTTCAACGAGAATCCAATTTGGAAGGGAATGAAAGCCAGCCCGACTATTACTTCTCTACACTGGAGCAGCACGAAAAGTTTCGTTCAATTCATTCTTGTGCCTTTTCAGTTCATCAGAGAATAGTTCCTTTTCAAAGATCCCTCGCGTAGAGAGGCAAAAAGCATCGTCAATTGAAAATGAAATGTGGTTATTTTCAGGAGTTTTTTCAAATTATAATTATCTCTTGATGCATAAGACACGAAAAATGTCAGACACGTTAGTGGAGCAAATTCGTTCTTTCGAATCACGAACTACAGAGAACGTAATTATGACTTGGTGGTTATGCAACACTTCTGAAGGGAACGGATTTCCGCTCCTGAGAGCTCAAAGAATTAAGTAGTTGATATCGAAACAGATGCAGTATTTCCGTATACCGTATGTATTCATTGGAGATTCCTCAAACGAATTCATTTCGAAACGAAATTATTGTGGGATTTAATCTGGAAATTGGTACAGTTCGGAACTTGAGAAACATGATAGTTTCTTTGGAGGGAAGGAAGTTTTTGAGGAAGTGACTTTTGTCTTTTTCTTCCAAATGTCAATGCAAAAAAACAAACAATACATCTATAAAAGAAGTAATATCAAATATTCAGCAAAAACTACCAATATGGTGCGAGGGGTGCTGGATGAGTAAGAGTCACTTTTTATAATTCAATACAATCACTCTGAACTCGAATCAAACATATGCCAGTCATAGAATATATCAACACAACTAGAAGGTAGTTTGCAAAAAAATCATTCGATCTCAACCCAGACAAGTTCGTTTCGCCTAGAGAAATATATTTCACTATATACCTCAAACTCTTTTGTCATTCCCATTTCATCCTATTGAAAACTGTCAAATTACTCATTGAATCGAAAAATCTTGTGAAGTATGTAAATCAAACCGATGAAGTATATTTGAAAAGTTGCACAAAAACAATAGAAATTCAATGATCAAAAACAAAAATGAAATGAGAAAAAAAGTGAAAATGAACTGAATGTGATCGAAGAAGTTTAGGGGTTCCTACTTCCTACTCCTGATTTCGGTTTATTTTTTATTTATTCCCTATCTTTTCTATCGGTGTTGGAACAAATACTTCAGAATATTCGGTTTGAATTTGATAAAATGTGCCTACCACTTTTATTATATCAAGTCAGGAGGCGCTTGGAAAAAAAATACTTACGAAAGTTGGGCCAAATTCATTAAAAAAAAAATGTTATCATCCCATCAATCGACTGGCTATACTTTAAATTTCGGACTATGTCTGATACTATATTGTTCGTTCAGTATACCGCACAAATTGTACATACTAGTTTTCATATCGGTCCATTTTGTTATTAATATTATATCAGATTTGGCTCATTTTATTGACTTCTCGAATCAGAAAGTATAAATATTTGTCGTTGGGTCATTTGACTATACACTTCCAGTTCTCTAGCTGAAACGTCAATAAATTTCAAATCGAGTTGTCACCATATATAGTCGAAATATTAGCATAAAAATAGATTGAGACGGATAGGAAGAGGTAAAAACGCCCATTTCACTGCTTTTATAGCGCAAAAAAATTATTCTCAACTTTGAAAGGCAAGAACTTCCGATTCATATTCTTTCGAAACTATTGAGCCACTATACAAAAAGCGACAATATCGAACCATCAGGATCACTAGAGAAACAAGTGAACTATAAAAGAGGAAACTACTCAACACTACGATAAACAATGGGAGAACTAAAATTCAGCTGAAACTGGAACCCATTTCAGAGACAAAATTAACACCAAAATGACATGGCGTGATCTTGCTATAAGATTTAGAACAGAAAATGATCTATAAAAGCGTCACTTTAAGATTCTGAACAATATTCCATCAGTTCCATCACCAGTGTTTTCAGACATATCAGCTATATCTCAAGTGGATGAACATCGGATGAAAAGTGATGTTGTCTACCAAAAGATACCTTTAACGAATTGTCACTCTCATTCATTCGTTAAAATGTAGTGGAATTATCATAGATGCTGAAATCGATCTTCTGAGACACTTACTGGGAGACAGAAAGTCTTTCGAACGCTTCTGGAAAATAGGGAGCTGTGGCAACATTTCATTGCATTTCCTTGTGTGAAACTAACAGATGTGCGACACATAACCTGAAAAGCATTGGTCATTTCATGAAACCATAAAACAGACACCAACGGATTAGGTCTATGACTGCCAGATTTGGCTCTTATTCTCTAGGCTCTGGTTGACCTTTCTGGCTATTTCCTAGGTGCAAAGAAATAGTGCCAAGTGATACTGAGTCTGGGAAAATTGCGAAGTACCGGTACCTATTTCCTTGAATTCCCTTGTCACGACGAGTTTCTCATTTTATAATGATGTGAAGATGTTCTATCACCTGCCAATAACAGTAGAGAGTCCAGTTTGAGCACCGAACTGTTCAGCGGAACAATTGAGGAGCTGCTGACTGGTAGAGGCTAGCAAAGTTTGTTTGAGTTGTATAATAGATAGTTTCAATCTGTTATTGTAAACTTGTTATTTCGTTTACTGTTTTATGTATGTGTTCATATCTATAATGATAATCATTTGAAGTTTCGCCACAATTTTCATATTAACAAGTTTGTCATCATTTTCTTCAGAGAATAGTATATCTCATCAAAGATTTGGAAGCGCCTCTTCACAGAGGCGCTCAGGCGTGTCAAATAGTACTTTTTGTGTTATATCCACAGTTCACATTGTCGATTAGCCAAACTCGACAGTTCAACCTGTCGCTATCTTTCAGAAATAATTATCAGATCGTCAGTAGTAGGTGCGAAATAATAAAACAGTTACAAAAATTAACTCAATAACGTTCAAAAGAGAGTTTTCATAAAATGTCTTGCAAGAAGCTAACTATCATGACTGGACAATATTCTTGGACAGTTGATGTATTGTAAATAAATAGCATGATAAAAGGAATAGGCCCTTTGTCAAAATTGATATTATTTTTGAATTTTGCTATCTGTAGACGCTCGAATGCAACATTAGCACATAAAAGAAGTATCGATGGTGATAAAGGTACTATCTCTTCTAGCTGCTAGTTAGACAAGACAAACCTCAGCAGACAGGGCAAGGAAGAAAAAGAGACAGTTCGCCAAACGCTTCGTGACTATGAGGTCCTATATAGATCACAAAAAATAACCAACTCGGGGTATTGTAAAATTGTTACGTTAACCAGCTGACGAACGTCAACCCTCACAACTCAAAACTTGTGCGAGCAATGGATTAACGAGGTTGTACTTTTAACGTGCGATTACCCAGCACGGTGGCCTGGAGGGTAAATGAGAACATGAAAAATGTGATCAAACTGTATGACCATGTTCAAGGAATAGTATTGTTGGAATGGTTGTTATAGAAAATATGAAGGTAAAGTGCAATAATCTCAAGTAACTTCTGAGTTTCCGGAGATTTCCACAAAAAAATACAAATAATACCCAGAGAGATGAAATGAGTGGAGAGAAATACTTTTAGTTATAATGTTATTTTCATTTTCGATATTTGGCTACTGGGTATGTTAGGAAATATGATCAGTATCAATAATGTCTAGAACTTGATTCACAAACGATTTCTGTGTTGGAGTAGATTCGGATAATATTCTGCCTAAAAAACACGTTTCTGATACTCAAAGATTCTCAGGTGAACTGAAAGAGATCACACTGTTCCTTTAGGAAGACCGATATGATGAGAATTGAGTTCAAGAAGTTGATGAAAGCTGAGGTTTGTGTATTGATGATTTTGAGCAGCAATGATATAAATTTCAGGAAAAGGAAATATTTTCGATCAAGATTTCACCGCATTCATAAAATATCGGCAGCAAACGGTAAATATATCCGACGATAATCAAACATCAATCAATAATAGGATGAAAGTAGGAATAACTTTAGATTTTTGATATTGCAGTATGAGAAATGTGCCTTTTTCTGACAATATTCCTCATGGATTCACTGTTTCCATCTTGTACATTATTGCTAAAGGTAATATGAGGGAATCAAGACTAATTGGCCCAGTCCTTTGTCATCGACTGAGGATGGCTGTTCGAACATGATTCGATTAATCTACCCATGTAATTACGCCACACAACAACAATTCATGCTGTTTCACCGGTCCTCCACATCGTGTACGCAGATTCTCAATTATAAATCATCGGACCATATCAAGGGGTTGCTATTGATCTATCGCATCACTAATCAATCAAGTAGTTGCTCTGTTAATCGATGAGTTACAAAAATAGTTGGGTTGAGTGGAGAGGTACGAGGAGATTGAAGTGATTCGTCGATCCGTTCTGTAGACTAGCCATAACTGACAGAAGTGGCAATGAATCATAACCGTTACCCAAATTACAACAAACTGCAGCACTATGCGTAGCACATTTGCCAGATTATGTGCTGGAAAATTTGAAGCTGCTATCAATCAAATTTTCTCATGATTCAATCCGAAAATTGCCCGATATTGGATCAAAGGACAGCCTGAAGTATGACGGCGAAAAACTTCCGCATTATGGGAACATGGACCAGATTGGTTTTTACAAGATTTCGAAATTTGGTCAAAATTCAAATTTTTCGAACCCTCCGAGATTATATCCACATTTCTTGTAGATGCAGAGCGAAAGGAACCCGACAACGAACCAATTTTTGAAATGGAAAGATTCGGTAGTCTTGATAAATGTTTGAGACTAAGGGCATATGTACTGAGATCCATCAACAATACAAGAAAAATCAAAATTCGTTCACAAGGAACTGTAAAAGTTCAAGAATTGAACGAAGCTGAAATTTACTGGACCAAGTTCACTCAACAAAATGCCTTTGTACAGGAAGTTGTGAACATATCCAAGAAATGAACGATCAATTCAGATTCGATATCATCAACACTGAATTCATCTTTCGAAGAATATGGCATATTGAGATTAGGTGTACGATTGCATGAAGCCGATCTGCCACATAATACAAGACACCCAGTAATTTTAGCTAAATCCCCTAAAACGATTCGGTCATTCGAGCCAGATGCCGAGAAACTTCATCGCATTCACTCTTCATTTTTAATAGATCAATCACATTGTCTCATATTATTGATTCATGTATAATTTTCGACTCATCATTATATTCGTAGCGATTCGTCTATATTTGCTTTGTTCTGTAGTGATGACAAGATTTGTTTCTCGTCAGATTTATACTGAGCATTTCATTCCATACAAAATAACCATCTTGCCACTCTCAGAATTAGATAATTCAACCTCAAAAAATACAGAGCGTATATACAAACACAATTCAATTGTCTCTGTCAGATACACGATGTTGTTCAATTTCCAAAATGGGATATGAAATAATAGATGTCATTCGAGAGGAATTCAAATAGAATAACAATTTGATAATTGGTGTGATCACCTATTTAATGACATATTTTATACAATGAAATCTTTAAATTTTTCGAATTTTAACACGAGTCAATTCCAAATGAACCCCAAAAAGCTTCACCTTCTTCGATTATATCATTACCAAAAATAATTTTACCGAATTTTAGTGGTAACATTACACCATTTCCGATATGTTCGACGGGGTTATTTGGAACAATGACAACCTGATTGAAGGCAAGGAATTAAATATTTACTTTTATCTACACCCGTACTCTAATAATACACTTATATGCCCACAACCCGTTTTATAATGAAATCCATTACGATACAGATATTCATTACGATACAGATTTTCAACCAATAGAAACCCATTATTTTTCAATCAAGCATGATGTGCAAGCTTTGCATTTTGACGTTTGGCAAGTAAAAATCAGTAGGTATTGAATTTTTGAAGAATTTAGTCAATTTTCGATAATCGAATGAAAATGTCTTTTAGTAGTGATATAGAAGAATTACCAGCGACTCCTCCACAGATATCTCAGACAAGAAAAAAATACAATCGAAAGGATTAAATTTTTCATTTGACATATTCAACACATATGTTTTTATTTACGAACAAATCGAATGAGCTGTCATGGCCGAGTGGTCAATGGCGAGGGCTATTATAAATAACGTCCGGGTTCAAATCCTGACCTCGGCAGAGACTTTTTTTCATTTTTTCATTTCTCATTGTGAAAATTTCCGTGGTTATACCATTAATTATAATTTTGTAGATTTTTTCAAAGAAATACGATTGATTACCTACTATTATTGTGTTCAATATAAATACTTAATAATATATTTTTAGTTCTTCATTATTTATTGGGCGTAGATAAAATAGCGTATGCAACTCTCATGTAATGGTTATTATACGATCGTCGCATAATATACCATTATCACTGGAAGGATTGACTCTGAGACTCGTTCAGCATTCGAACATGACGACTGATAACTTTCAAATAGGATACGATTCATTGTTAAAAAGTTTCAAAAATATGGAATTGATTCCTGCCTCTCACTAGTCGGGCATCGAAAGCACAAAAAGTGTGGATTCAGATGATCCCGATGCATTACGGAGTGTATTGGATATATTTCAGGATTACGTAGCCGTGCTCAAACGAGTGTATTTACCAGTTAATCAGTGGGTTTTATTCCAGCGTGAATGCTTCTGATACGACTAGCAGTCGATGATCACTGGGTCTGAGCTGCACAATAATCTGGCAACCATTTCGAAATATTCAAAATCAACAACTGGTTCATCTCAAAAACGGACGATGCGGGAATTTAGGTGAGGATGTTCGTATACGGAACCATTCTACATCATTACTCTATTCCATGGCCCAGCACTTATCTTCTGTATTCTGATCTGCTTCTCATCCGATATAATCTGCTCCAGCCGAAAATTTCGCTCATCGCGTCATATACTTCTGTATATAGCTGAATGGGAGTTACCATTCGCCATCTTCCACAATTCCTTGAATTCTACCTCTCTCATACAAAATATATTATGCCTTCGTCTCTGGACGGCTGATAGTAACATAATAAAGGTCACAGCTCATTAGAGCCACCCGGCACCCACTCGGCATCGCCTCGCCTCCTGCGGCTAGCATTCTTCTTATGGACTTGTATGGGTATACGCTCACTATACCAACTTCGTAGCGTCACCGGATCGCCCCGGTCGTAAGACCTCCACGCGCTGATGGCGGGTGGGCCACTCGGTGACAACTCGCTGCTGGCATGCTTGCCTTGCATGCGCCGCTCTCCCCACCCTCCCTTCATCCCCAGCCTTTCTTTCGACCGAGTCGGATGTATCGTTCGCTTTCAAAATGAATAAAGAAAAACTTGTAGACCTAGTACCAATTGTTAACAGACTACTCAAAACTTCGTGGACCAAGCGACATCCACTGGCTGACCTCGCGACGTTTATTGGTGATAACGCGGCGTCAACAACGAGTGGACGTCGTGCGACGAGGCGGTGCGGGGTGGGTGCCGAGTGGCTCTAATGAGCTGTGACCTTTAATCTTCAGTCATTGCTCATCTGATAAAATGGCCAGTTAACGAAAACTGTTGACACAAATCATATTTTATATGTCCGTTTCTGAAATTGTAAACAAACTACTCATGCTATCACGCTTGGATTCCACAATTTTCTCCAAATGTCACTAGACTTCATCCAAAGAAGTCAAAGATGAAAAAATGTGTTATCAAGACAATTAACAGGACTTCGAATGAGATGTGCCATATTTGAGTTTTCACTAAAACCAGCAGACAGTATTGGATGTTCTAAGATTCAATGATTTGAATTTTTTTTTGGTTGGGTTGCGAATGATACTCTGATATAATCAAGTCTCATTTACCAAATTATCTCGGAGACGAATGCTCCCATCTTAGTGGTGGTGTTCAAGTAGAGCCAGAAACTAATTACGAAGATTCACCTGCCATGTTTCATTAGTGCGGATCGAGAGTTCGCAAAACACCCACCCTTGTTTTCATTCACCATCCTTGAATGGATGAAAACATTTGTATTCAATTTGCTCGTCGCAGAGGATATCCTCGGGAGATACAGAGCCGAATGTGAAATATGATGACGGATTCAAAACCCCTAGATTCATTTTGTAGATGTGACGCAGACGTGAATTTCAGAGTTCAGTTTTTGCAAACTTGAACATTTGCAATCATTTTTGGATAATACCGAATCAATTGGAAAGATACACGTACACTATTGTTTTACTGTGATATTCGTTGAATGGAAGTCTAGAACATTGTGCATTCAGTAAGACTATTTGAATATATGTATACTGTGCTTTTCCAAAAAAAAACTTCACCGGTCATAATATGGACGATTATCATATTCATATTATATTATTGAGTTCTAAAATGACATGAACTTCAACAATCCCTTAGGTAACAGAAATGAAGATGATACATTCGTAATGTGGTTCTCGGTAGTGTAGAGGTTAGCATATTCGCCTTTCAAGCGGAAGACCGGTGTTCGATTCCCCGCCGGGCCACCTTGCTGGGTAAGCGCACGTTAAAGGGTAAGGCCTCGTTGATCCATTGCTCGGACAAGTTTCGACTACTGAGGGTTGACGTTCGTCAGCTGCTTGACGGAAACGAAAAATTTTACGAAGAACTACGAACAATAATGGGGATATAACATCTTCAGAATATTGTTTACGTTTACATTACATCGATTGGCGACTATATAAAATCAGGTCAGATGCCGTTACCGAAAGAGATAACGAATATTGCAATCCTCCAAACGAAAATATATCAATTTAGAATATTCAGATAATATATTTCGCAATCTGAATGATAAAGCTACAAATAATTTCCGTGTACATTTTTCCATGTGACTCATTCCTGGAATACGTCTCAAAGATGTCGATATAATTTCATTAGGTCTTTATTGCAAATTGAATAATGAACTCAATTCGTTTCAGCATTTCTGCTCATTATAGACAGGAACGACGATTTTTTCGAGTACACGGGGTGAAGTTGTAACCGAAATGGAGTTTCATCGATTCTGAGTTTTCCGAGAAATACATCAATGATGCATCATCAGCCAATACAGTAACGAATTTCTATAGGTTTGGGTTCGTGATGTAAAATATTTCAAGGCGTTGATTTATGACAAACGCCAGATTAGGAAGAGATATGATACGCTTAAGAATGTTTGGTATGAAACGATGTTTTTCGGCTGGCAAAGCTTGATACAAAGAAGAAAGAAATTCAGGTCACGAGGTAAAGTGTATCGTATATTTTCCTGATGAGTCTTCAGTATCATATAAATATGTAAGTCACTGTCACGGTAATGAATTAATTACTTAAGAATAGTCATATAAACATAAAGAACATATTATACACGAAGATCCACAAACAGTCACAAATTAAAACTAATTTCGAAACAGAATTTGAAAAGTCAATAAGCAAAACACATTACACCAATATTCAATACCTATTCATATAAAATTTGACAAATGTGATTAAAGTCCAGTACAATTAAAATAGTTTGGTGAGTTAAACCCCAAACAATGATTGAAACTGTATATAGATACAATACATATAAAATATAAAAATAAAATTATAATAAAAGTTTCTAAAAATATAAATGAAGAAAATTCTGTTAGAATCAAGAACAAGGCAGTACACTCCAACGTGGGTTCAACAAATATAAAACCAAAATGACCAACTTTCAGAAATGGGCTAGGTTTTTTGTGAAAAAAAATGCTTTTATTCAATTCGTTTTACCTCGATAACGTTCATAGAAACAGTTGGGTACAGATACCTGACAGAAAAAAACGACAAAAAGTTCCTCAATGAATTGTCTTTTAATTATGTACTAATTCAAAATTCAAAATATTCGTGATGTGGAGTTATGATACGGACCATCCAGAAACAGAGATGTGTGAAGTGCTCTGGAATTTGGCAGAGTCCAATAAAAGTTTGTTGTTGTTTCGTTGTGAAAATCACTTTTGAAATGGTGGAGTTACAGAACCGCGCTCGCGTTTATGCGCTTTGGTGTGGATAGGTTAATTATAAAGCGTTCCTAGATTCCCTCCACTTTCAAGCAAACCTGGATTTCTCATTTAGTTTTTCTCTCGAAATCTCTGATTGTTTTTCGATGACATCATGTAAATAATGACTACAACGTTTATGATCACTTGGTTAGTCAAGCGGGAGCAGGGTCTACAGGTAGTTGGTCGGTGGAAAAATACTCTGAAATTCATTAAAGATATTTACTGGATTGGATAATCCAATCAACAGAATCGTTCTCGATATGACATAGTTGTTGATAAATTAACTATGGTTCTCACAATCTTTTCGAAAACGACGCTGGATGGCTGATCGTTATTGGCTAGCAGAAGCTCATTGAAATAGTCGAGCAAACTAGAACAACCTAGGTTGGAATGTAGAGTCATCAATTTGATTCTTATGAATTGATACACGTATTAAGCTTCGTCATGAATATCGGGAATATACTTAATATTCGTGAAATGAATTCAGTAAATGAAACAATATGCAATTCAACATTGAATGTATGGTGTTACTTCATTACACCCTTCCCTTTTTTGAAACATTCCTCCCTGGGTATGGTACAAATATTTGGTTCACTTTCCATTTACAATTTTATTCCAGTTCAGTTTCATCTATTTGCCCAAAATTTTTATAAATATCATCTCTTTTATCATTCGCAGATGCATAATACTTTTGAAAAAACCCACGTTATATACATATTTTGCTATGATAACTACAATTACAATGCGAACAATAATATATCGGGTGGTCCACTCAATGACTCCCTGAAGAATCATTTCACTAAACTACCGATTAAAAGTAAAAAGTAGTAAGTGTCATGATAACAATTTCGAGTTATTGCCAATTCAGTCTGTTTTGCTCCACAAAATTCAATTTTATTTCGATTTCAAATACAATGACACTGAATAACGTTTGTAGCGAATAGAATGAGGTTAGGTTCGGAATGCTGATTGTTATTGTGAGGAATTTCGATTTTCATTTATTGTAATACTCAGAACATAAATACCTGGCCAGGTTCTAACCTACGTACATGGGCATTGTAATGTATTTTCTTTACTAAGAAATAATAATCACTACTTGAAAACTCATAAATATATATATTTGTCGTCGTTCATTACAGACCGTTTCATTTCATTTCTTAAACTACTCAACCTTCCCCTGTTGCCAGGTTTTCATACAGCAATTCATCTAAACTGATATATCACACTTCTCTCCTACAGGAAAACGATTAGACATACTCCAATCGTTGTACAGGTTTCCTCAATCTTACAGGGCGTTCTTTCCTCTCCTCAATAACAATATCACTACACGGTACTGATGGAGATATTGTCAAATTTGTAACATTAGTGTCTTCATTGAAATTTTGTTTTGGTTCTACAATGCACGATTCATTGATGAAAAAACGTTTGATTTGGTTCAAATGACGTTTCCAAATTACATTGTCCAATGAGGGAATTTTTACCAGATAAACAGTTTTGGCAATTTGTTTGTATATGAAACCTTTGATCCACCCAGGTTTGCGAACATCTCGTCTATAATCTCTTACCACCACCGAATCGTTCAAATCGAATTGTAAAAATCGTTTGCCTCCATGATATTTTTGTTGTTGTTCTTGTTGTTGTACCACTCGTTTTTTTATAATCGGATAAGGTTTGACATTCCTTGGTGGTAAGATATTATCGAATCTGGTTTTAATTTTCCTATTAAACATGAGTTGAGCTGGGGGGACCCCTGTAGTGCTGTGTGAGGTATTTCTGTAGTCAAATAGGAAGTTACATAATATTTTGTTCAAATCAATAGTTGTGTTTGTTCCCAATGCATTTTTTGAAGCATTTTTTACCGTTTTGACGCAGTTTTCAGCAGCCCCATTGGATGAAGGTTGATATGGTGGACTGGAAATGCATGTAATGTTGTTTAATGTGCAAAAATCTGAAAATTCTTTCGACTTGAATGTTTGAGCATTATCAGTTACTAAAACTTCGGGAAGGCCAAATCTAGCGAATGTTGTTCTCAAACATTCGATTGTAGCCTTTGTTGTTATGGTATTTAATGGAAAAACTTCCGGCCACTTTGAATAGGCATCTACTATGACTAAAAATTGTTTGTTCAAAAATGGCCCTAAAAAATCCAAATGCAGCCTGGACCATGGCTCAGAGGGCCACTTCCAGCTATTTAAAATAGCTTTATCAGGACTTTTTTTGTGTAACATACAAGATTGACAGGTAGCGCACATGATTTCGATATCCTTGTCTAAACCTGGCCACCACAGATATGAACGAGCTAAACTTTTTGTTTTCACGATGCCCATGTGCGACAAATGTAAATCTTTCAGAATATCCTTCTGTAACATTTGGGGAATAATTATTCGATTGTTCCAAAGTAAACAGTCATGATCTATACTGATTTCATTACGGATTCGATGAAATGGTTTGAAAACCTCCAATACTTCTATTGGCCAGTCATTAGTTGCAACATATTTTTTTATTTCTGATAATATGCCATCAGTAATAGTATTCTGACGAATAGTTTCGAAATTTATTGGAAAATGGGGATTATTATCAAAATAATTCATGAAATTTACGTCAACGTCCTCCCACATTTCTTCACTATTTTTCAGAGGCATTCTTGACAAAAAATCGGCATAGTTCTTTTCCGATCTAACGAATTCGATATCGTATTGATAATTAGAAAGTATTACTGCCCAACGACGGAGCCTATTTGCGGAAAATTGGGGTATTGGTTTCTCTGGGTGAAATATGTTAGTAAGGGCCTTGTGGTCCGTTTGTAAAATAAATCTGCGGCCATATAAATATTGATTGAATTTGCATACACTGAAAATTATAGCCAGCCCCTCCTTTTCTACTTGACTGAAATTTCTTTCCGACTTTGACAGAGTACGTGAAGCATACCCAATAGGTTTTTCACTTCCATCAGGATACAAATGAGAAATCACACCCCCTATTCCGTAGTCACTTGCATCAGAACTCAGTATTAACGGAAGATCTGGATTATAATGAACTAGTATGGGCGCGGTGGTCAATAAATTTTTTATTCGGTTGAAAGTATGTTCACACTGCGGTGTCCAGTTCCAAGGAGTGTCCTTCCTCAGTAAGCTATATAAAGGTTGTAGGATAGTTGACAAATTTTTAACAAAAGCCCCGTAGTAATTAATTAAACCAATGAAAGATTTGAGCTGTGTGATATTTTGTGGCTTTTCGGCATTAGTAATGGCCTTAACTTTATCCTCCGAAGTATGTAACCCCGACTTATCTATATCAAAACCCAGATATGATATTTTATCACAAAAAAATTTACATTTATCAAGTGAAATTTTCAGACCTGCATTTTCGAGAATACCTAACACTTGTTTCAGTCTGAACATATGCTCTTTTTTGTCCCTTCCTGTGACCAATATGTCATCTAAAAAAACCACTGTGCCTTCAACTGCCTGCAAAAGTGAGTCCATTATTCTTTGAAATTTTGCTGGAATAGAAGCTATTCCAAATGGAGCCCGATTATAGCGGAACAACCCTTTGTGAGTTGATATCGTCATCAACTCTTTAGAACTTTCATCCAACCGGATCTGCTGGTACGCGGCTGATAGATCTAATTTTGAGAATTGAACACCTCCTTGTAATTTTACAAATAGTTCATTGATTCGAGGAAGAGGATATTGATCTATTTCCAAAAATGGGTTAACTGTTATTTTGAAATCCCCACACAGCCTCACAGATCCGTCTTTTTTTAAGACTGGCACAATCGGTGTTCCCCATTTACTATAATTAACAGGAGATATTACTCCTATTTTTTCAAGCCGATTTAATTCTTGCTCTACCTTTTCCTTAATTGCAAATGGTAATGGTCTAGCCCTGAAAAATTTCGGAGTAACATGATCCGATTTCAACTTGATAGATATACACCCATTTTTGAAAGTCCCTAACCCAGGAGAAAAAAGGTCTTTATGTTGGTTAAGCAATTGATTAACTTCCTGTGAATATTCCAGGAAATTCAGAGTTGAGATGTTCAATCGAAATAAATTATAAAAATCTCTGCCCAATAATGGAGGACCCGAGGCATCCTGAATTACATAAATATTCAATTCTCCTTTTTTACCCTCGTATTCAACTCTGCACATTATATATCCCAAAGGAGAAATTTTATTTCCGTTATACAGGTGAAATATCTTATTACATTTGTTCAAAGTTTTATTTTCGAAATGCTGCAAATAAAATTTCTCCGATATGACACTATAACTTGATCCTGTATCTAATTGAAAATATAAAGTCATATTCTCCACTTTCAAATTGATCAAAATTGGATTATTTGAAGCCGTTAAATTATACAATAATAATGTTCAGACTCCAGGAAATTTTGGGAATCACTAGTTCCATGATCAGAAAGATTTTGTGAACTATTACCTTCAGATTCCAAATAATGTTGAGAATACGCCCCCCTACTCTGTATAGGACGTTTTTGTTTACATTGCGAAGCCAGGTGCCCCTTTTGATGACAACAATGGCAGAAACACTCACGAAATGCGCACATCGTTGAATCGTGGTTTCGGCGTCCACAAACTGTGCATGGTGGCAATCTTATCGCGTTGTTTTTAGGTGGTGAAGGCCGTCTGTTTTCTGTCGAAAACCTAGAACCTAGTCGTGGTGGCTGGTTGCTCCCTCCACTGTAGTTTCCTGTAGCGAGATATTCTCCTCTGTGCTGGTGCTGATTTACATTATTTGCTACAGTGTTGCCAACGTACAATAAATCCTCGGGTTCCTGCTTGACCAAAATTTTGACTTTGTCCTTCATCACTGCACTCTTCGATACTGCGATGTCTTGCATACCCATGAAATCTGTCGCTGATTTTTCCTCGAAAAGTCTGTCTTGTACTGGACCGGGTTCATAACCCACCACGAAAATATCACGGAGCGCAATGTTCAAAACTCCTGGTTCAAAATTACACTTTGAAGCCAAACTCCTCAGTCTCGCAGCCCATTCTTTGGGGGATTCATTTCGAGATTTTTCCGCTCGATAGAACTTATATCGCGCCGCAAATATAATGTCCGAGGATTTGAAATGATTATCAAAAACCGAAACTAAATTATTGAAGTCTTTGTTTTCCGGTTCATCTGGCAAACACAAGTCCGTTATCAATTTGTAACCATCTTCACTCAACTGATTTAGTAAAATCGCTTTTTTGCGTTTATTGTCTGAGATCGCGTTAGCATCAAAAAAGTTCATGAGGCGTTTCTTGAATATAACCCAATCCGAATTAATGGGATCAAATTCCCTCAGAGAGCCAACATTTTCTGTTGTCTCAGGTGTTGTCGCCATTGTTCCTCACACTCACTAATTCACTTGTTATTCACTTTTCCGAACAGCACGTGGGTCTCTATTCACCAAGTTTATTTTGAAACTTGTGTGATAATTTCTCGTCGCCAGTGTAATGTATTTTCTTTACTAAGAAATAATAATCACTACTTGAAAACTCATAAATATATATATTTGTCGTCGTTCATTACAGACCGTTTCATTTCATTTCTTAACCTACTCAACCTTCCCCTGTTGCCAGGTTTTCATACAGCAATTCATCTAAACTGATATATCACAGGCATCAAGGCCTCTGTCACAAGTTTTCACTTAAAACTAACAATTTTGGTAGATTGTTTAGCCGCAATTTTACGAGCCGACCAACACACTCCACTCTCGCGCACTCTATCCTCGCCCTCGCGAACTCCCCTCAACATCAGTTGTTTTTCCAGGAATTACCCCAGTGGCGTAGAGTCCAAGTCCATGCACTACCCCCCTGTTGAAATGATCGAACGGAGGTTTCAACACCTAATTGAATGGACCCTTGAATTCTGGAACATATTGCCTCAAATTGTAGACATTGTGAATTCCATGCACTTTGCTGGCACTGTCCTTCACTTCATAGGAATTTTGTCCTTTTTTTCAACTGACTTCGAATGGACCGTCGAAAAGTAGAAAAAACTTCTTAATTTTTTTTCTTCAGGTGACGACAACGAGTGGGCTCTAACATATATACGATCACCGACTTCGAACTCTTCTAGTAAACCTTTGTTATTATGACGTTTCTGCCGTTTCATCGCCTTCGTCAGCAGACGGTCGTGAGCCAGAGCGATGATGGCATTCTTTTCTGGTAGCGAGCATTCTTGAGGAAATATCACTGATTTGTCGGGAAACCTCCGCATCTGTTTGAAATGGATCTCATTCGGTGTGAACCCGGTTGAGTCATGTGTCACTTGGTTCAGTAATTTCTCTACCTCTGGCACAACATAGGCCCACTCGCTATGTTGCTCGTGGCACATTGATCTTAACAGACGACCAATTCCTCGGTTGATACGTTCAGTACAGTTTCCTTGTGGGAAATATACGGAGGTGAAAGAGACTCTGATACCCTTCGACTGCAACGTCTGCTGCCATTTGGATGACCGGAATTGACTCCCATTATCTGATAGAATTCGACTAGGTAGGACGGTTTCAATATAATGCTCGATTTTACGCAACATTGTTATCGTAGTAGCTTTTATAATTGGATAGAGTGCAACATGTTTAGAAGAAGCATCAATAGCTACAAACAGAAACTGAGCACCACCCCGAGATTTTGGTAGAGGCCCCATCAAGTCCACACAGACAAGTTCACCTGGTCCTTCTGGGATGACACTGGCCATCGGTACCTTTCCGTACCTGGCGATTTTGCTTCTTTGGCCCAGCTCGCAAGATCTGACGACTTTTATAATATGCGCCCTCATCTTCTTCCAATAGAACCAGCGACGAAGGGCTAGATATACTTTTTGTGGTCCAAAATAACCGTTTTCTTCATGTTCCTTCCTAATTAAAGATAACACCTGGGATGAGGGAAGTTATTCCAGGAATTACCCCAGTGGCGTAGAGTCCAAGTCCATGCACGTTATTGAGAATGTATTATAAAATTGTCTGAATTTGTGAATTCGAATGGGGCGTTTTCGAGATATTCCAGTTCAAATGTTCAAATTGATCTCCAATATTTTCTTCCAGACAGTGGTGAAGTTCAGTCGTAATGATCTACCAATTGTCTCATTCAATTCACTCATCCATGTTTTAGTTCTTTATTTATATCACTCATTCCATCACGATGGTTCACACAAAGAAAGGAAAAAGGTGACAAGATTTTTAATTTTGCTGCTCGAAATGAGTGTGCACAAATAACAGCTCGAATCTTCAATAGGAGACACGAAAACAGAAACGTACACACAAGTGAGTTTTAGGAAGAATGGTTATAGAAACATCTTCCAGTAGTCATAGGTCATTCTAGATATATCTTGGATCTTGTGATGAAATTCCGTGAAACTTGATCAGCTTCCATTGAAAAAATAGGATGGCTTCTTTTACCGATATAATGGAATGACAGTGGCATCCAGACGAATTAGAATTCACAAAAATGAAATAGGTATAATTTGGTACTAATAAGATCAGTTGATGAATATCCTTTTGCACCTATCACCTCCGTCATATTTCATTCGAATTGTTAATTGAACAGACTGAACAAATTGCGTTTTTCTAGGCTCTTTTATTTTTACTGCTCGAAATGAGTGTGAACGAGCAACAGCTCGAATCATCAGCGAAAACAGAAACGTCACTCACAAGTTTTAGGGAAAGTGATTATGGAAAAAGATATTGGGATTTGCTTATCATTCAAGATATATCTTGGATATGTGAGGAAATTCCGTGAGACCGAATCAGTCGCCATTGATAAAAGGAGTAGGATGGCTTTTATTGCGAACGAGATCAATCAAATATAAGTTTCAGGACAAGTTGCAGTTAACCCAACTCTGTTTACATGGCAACTAAGTAGCATAACAGGCACGTCGAAAACTTCGATAATGAAGGTGCTAAAGTTGCACAAATTTCATCCGTATGAGTTGCATCTTCACCATGCACTGAATGGAAATGACTACAACAACGAACTGAATTTCACGAAACAAGAATGATACGGAGGAACTACGGAATCATTGGATATATTTGCTTGAGATATAAGTGTCCTTTTTTTGAAAGGGTCAGTAAAGAGACACAACTCTCGCTTTTTGAGTCAGGAGAACCCCCACCTACTCAGAGGAGAGTACGCACTGTTGCGGAATTTTATTGAGTAAAGAATGTATCCCCAGAAATAATCGTCAAAGTTGTTCATTTTACCTGCTCTGATTCTGCAGCTTCTGGTTGACGGGGATTTTTTGCCCAATCCACAGACATTCGAGGATTGTAAATGACTGATTGGGGTATAGTTATAAGGCACTTTTTCGTATATATTTACTTAGCATCAGCACTCAGCAATTATCGATTAGTCCATTTGTGGATATGCGCAAGAAAAATAGGGGCATACAGCGTGATGCAAAAATGCGTATAGTATATTTTGACATATTCTTGAAAGTAATGACTATAACTCAATTAAATATAGAGGGGAATACCCGAGAACTCAACACGCTCAATGGCCACGAAAGTTGAATGTGTGGGCAGGGATTCTGTGTAATAAAATTATTGGTCCAATATTTATTCAAGGTGATATAAATGGTGCATTTTATTTGGATATGCTGTCGAATCTGATCTGATTCATTTTTCACTCACGATTCAACAATCTGGCATTTGAATTCGAATATCTCGAGAATGTATCTTTGAAATTCATCAAATCTTGCACTGCTGGTATCAGAATTGAATTACCTTCAAAATAATGCATGAAACAAATGTTTTCACAGCAAGGTTTTGATAAAAATTTTGGCTACAGCGTCAGAATTGAGAAGACTTCGTCCCAACATTCTATAACAATATTATTGGCATCATCTCCCGAATGAGGATAGCATGTGTTGAATATTGAAGCGATCGAATGCAAGAAAGTATGAAGTTGCCTGAGTTAATTTAATATACGTCGAGGGATCTTGCCTTGTTGGAATCTGATATGTGTGATTGAAATCTGTATTGTATGTTAAATGTAACAATCAAACATGTTTGCAAAATTGCGTTCACTCATCGTTCTGAATAAACCTTGTATACTAGGTAAGGGATAACTTCCGGTGTTGCGCCAAACTGAAAGAAATAACATCTCAGAACGTGGATGCCATAAACTTATAGATACTATCGCTCAAAATATCAAAATTATTGCGATATATTCTCCTACATCAGAACGCTTCAATACTCATCATGTGCTATTCTAATGCGGGAGAGAATGTCGAGCATATTGTTTTGATATGTTGGGATAAATACGTAACTTGGAGGTACCGTCCTGCCACAGACTGATCGACATGGGAAAATGAAAATAAAAAACAAATGTTGTGATATTGATAGTTTCATCAAAGGAAATTCATAACATATTTTTAATCAAAAATGTATTTCCTTTGGTGACTGAGATTTTTATATGGAAAATGGGAATTATCTGCTATTAACCACTATCACTGTGGTAAGCAATCACTTTCAATGCCAACAGAGTGATAAGAGACTGTCTCCAGTTCTGATTGAATATTTCAAATATCTCAATATTCCACGTTCGAGAAAAATCTAAAATCTGTGGGTGTAATTACTAGAAAACGAGCTTTTCTAGTTTTGTGCACGATACACTCATAACGGTATGCCGACGCGCATCTCTCTGTCCTGACTTGTGACTTCACTGCGAAGCACGGAGCCGGACAACGCACAATTCAGTAGGAGAATGAGATTCGGTCGAATATCTCCAGGCATTTTCGCATGAAAATGGAATTATTAGTCTCGATGCATAAATACATACATGTTGATTTTTTCAGAAGTATGTATATTTGTTTCCTGAGTCCACTGAATACTAAAATAATGAGTCAGTTTTTCACCCTATTGATGAAACCGAGGGTGATATATACTGTGATGATATTTCCGACTTTTGGCAATATTTTTGACAAATTCAATCGGCTAGGTAATAAAATACATATTCTTTGAAGTACTTTTGTTTTTAAAAAAGATAAATTGCACATGAGTCAAATTTTCTATATTCTAATTATTTGAAGTAACAAGACATATGACAACGAGCTACAAAATGAGATAGAAGCTATTTTGATAATTCATCGAGTTTTCTTTCGTTGATTCACGAACTTAAAAAAATTTTTTTCCATCCTGTTTTTCAAATTATGGACACCTATTTGTTTGTTAATCTCCCGCAATCTTATATAGGTCCTTGTTTTACACAAACAATGTAATGCATCGTATGGTATTGGGATTTCAATTTTTTCTATGGTTCTTTGCGTTAAAGTTTTGAAGATACCTTTTTCTCTGGATAATGTATTTCCATGCATTTTCTGAAATTCGGTTTCCGTTAGTTCTTTGCTCTTTGGGAATCGAAAATACTTAATATTAGTCCCTTTTGTCACTCTGTTGTAATTCCTTCAACCAAAAACCGCACAACCAGGGATTCTTAGTTATATACCTACCTACTCGTATTTTTGTTTAATTATTGAAGCTTCGAATACGACACTGAATTGACAAAAGCTAATTAAAAATGTTTGAAAACCACTCTTGAAAATAATTTGGTAATAATTCTTAAACTTCACAGCACAACAGAGAACTTGTGAGAAATTCAAATTGAATTTAGGCAAGTCTACGAAGTTACAACCCCGATATGCTTCGCACTCACGTCATCTGCGCGAACTGGACGCGTTTGGAACTAACGAGTAGCATACCGTTATGAGTGTATCGTGGTTTTGTGTTTTTGATCGCTCAGTCAGTATCAGTCTCCACGAAGCTACTAAAAAATATTCTTTTTACTCTGTCATCCCAAAAATATATTTTTCTGAAAATCCTGAGAAATCAGTGTTGGGAAATTCTACATTTTTCAACCTGCGCTCATTCACCAAATAGCTTCCTTTCGACTTTCTGTTAGTTTTACCGACCCAACCTGTGATTAATAATTCTACATCCTCATTCAATTATACTATTATGTTATTTGCATCGTTGAATATCAATCGATTTTATCATTGAATGAATTGATACCTATTAAATCTTCACTCATTCATACAATCCAGTGATCAAATGCTTGTCCAATTCAAATGAGATTGGATCTCATGGAGCTTTCATGATACAAATATTTAATAACCCATTCATCATATATATCTCGTCTACAGATCCATTACTAGTTTTAATCTCGATACACATGCCAATCATGAATAATTTCATGAAAACACGGGGTGAGGCTTGTCCGTCCTGAAATCTGGTTTTGATTAATGGTTCTTCATCGGAAATCGGATGTCAATCACAAAAATCAGTCTAGCTAGGATGATATAATAATGATTCATATATGCATACCGAATTTTTTATACATTATGGTATGATTGTGATGAATATCACTAGCAGACAAGTGGTTTAATAATTTTCCGTACCGAATTCGAAGCAAACCAATTATCCCTAAGGATGAACGATATCCCAGTTTATAATTGAAAACTGTCTGTGTCAAAAAGAGCTGTTAGCGATAACCCCATCCGAGCCATTTTGTGATAGCTCTTCTGCAGAATACACAATATATTAAATCTTGATGAGAAATAGCAGAACTCTTTTCAACTCCGGCAATTAGACTCCCACGTTCAAAAGTGAACTTCGTCCCATTGAAGAAGGCAAGTAATTATTTGTAAAAGCAATTGAATTCCCATTATAAATGTTTGAGTAATGGAATTTTGGGTATAATAAGCCAATGACTGAATCAACAGGATATGAAATACATACCGTGTGTCTGTTTTTCATGAATTTAGTCCAATAATTCATTTGTTGATAAATTGACTTGTGTATTTAAAAGTATTGGAAAACATCGGTTTTTCATTTTAGGAAAATATTTCATTGGGCATTTAGAAGATCTCACTTAGGAATTTGTTCAGAAACTTTAAAAGAATATCAAAGACAGAAATATTGAAAATCGGTTGTTCTGCAAGTAGATATTCTATACACTCCTGAACTGAAAATTTGTTGAGGAAGTGTTTTCTTCATTCCAGCACTTAAATTGCCTCTTTCGATTAGGGGTAGCAGAAAAATACTTATTTCGTGGTTTCAGTAATGAATATAGAAGAATTTTTCGAAATTGTTGGAATTCATTTTTGAATGATTATTTCCAGAAAATGAAAGAAGTCGATATTTGAAATTCATATGGAAAAATTCTTATATTGGATTTTCGCAATAAGAAGGCTTATACAACTGCGACTTATGTTTCTCTATACAATAGGTTATTCGAGCATAGATCACTTTTTTATGTTCTATTCATATCATACATTTGGTCTGACCAAATTAAATTTTGTTCGACTATCTGAATTATAAATCGTTGATTCCTAGTTATGTCTGGATAACGAATTGACAGATCAGTTCATAGAATGTGGGCTAAGTTAAACTGTAAACAGTTACAAAATCAAAATCCCTTTAATATTGAAGGTTTTCACGGATGCTTGAGTATGCGAAGTTGATATTCTGTGAGTTTATTCGTTGGTTTATCGGTATTGAGTTTCGACGTTTCGCCAACATCTCAGTTGGAATTTTCAAGAATGTTACTGCTCCTACTTGGTGCTAGCAACTGTTGTTCGAAAAACTTCTGACAGTCATATGATCATCATAATAAAATGATATGCGCGAACTTTTTCAATTATCAAAATGATCAATTTTGGATGAAATTTTGTTTATCAACTTCAAGAAAGATCTAATTTTCAAGAGGTTTTTATATTTGTTAATAATTTCTTGAAAAAAAAGGTAGGTACCGTGAAGGATGGAATATTAAAAAAAATTAAAAATATCTTTGAGAAAAACACTTTTGAAATTTCAGTAGTAATCCATTCCTGAAGATCTCATAAAATGTGATATTATGAGAGTGCTATAAGGAATTAGGCCTGTGCTTATCGTTTGAATTTGGAATGTTGCATAAAAAAACATAGAAATAATATGTTTTTCAAGTATATAAATGAGGTTTCAAGTAGTTTCAGAGCCAGGAAAATTACATTCCTGCGATATTTCTCACCATTGAGAAGTTGATTCGAGTGACATTGAGGGAATAGAAAAATTTATAGTTGTAGATAAGTCTAGTTACGGATATGGATAACAGAGATGTTATTCCTCTAACAACAACGGAAAAGAAAGAGAACCGTATCGAGTCTTTCAATCATCATACCTTTGATGTTTCTGTCCGCATTAATCACAGTGATGAAAAATTCTGTATCAGTTTATCATTTCAATTCGTCTTTTTTAATACTTGATGGTCAAGGGTGATATTACGTTTGATTTTTCTCTAGTATATGGGGACTAAAGACGACGATATATATATATATATATATATATATATATATATATATATATATGTGTGTGTGTTCGGATAGGTTTCCGCGGTCAGTTGTATGTTGTTGTTGAGTTCGGGTTGAACCGCGTTTGAACCGCCTCTGGAGTTTTGTTCTCGACGTTTCTGCCTACTCCTCAGGTGTTGTCACAGGGGACAAGGATTTGTGACTTGACGCCGGGGCCTCAATCTGCCTACTCCCTAGGTCTCGTCACGAGTTCTTTCTAAGGTCTCAATCTGCCTACTCCTTAGATCGAACCGAGTTATCGAGGGATGTTGGGTGGTATTCATAGCAGCGGGTGCTGCTAAAGCACAGTCGGATGTCTTGGTGGGGGCTGGACCCCTAATTTCCAGATGCCCAGCCCCCACCAAGACCGTCCAAAGCACATGCCTAATCTCTTATAGCACTCTCATAATATCACATTTCATGAAATCTTCAGAAATGGATTACTACTGAAATTTTAAAAATGTTATTCTTGAATTTTTTTAAGAAATTATTAACAAAGATAAAAACCTCTTGAAGATTAGATCTTTCTTAAAGTTGATAAACAAAATTTTATCTAAAATTGATCATTTCGATAGTTGAAAAAGTTCGAGCATATCATATGATTTTGTGAAAAATATATCATTACGATTGGAGAAAATAATTCGGAATAAAAAACAGAATTGAAAACTCCCTCTACTAACCCCTAAAGATAGTATTTTATAATTTTTTCAATAATTGCAGTCTTTTATCGGTCTCATATAATTTTCATGCTGTTCATGATCTTTTCCAGTTCTCGTTTTTTCAGGCTTCTGTACTTGTCTTTTTTCGAAAATTCCGAGAGAGTTAAACATACGTTAGTATTATACAATCATAAAAAACCAAGAAGAGCAACGAAAAAAAGTGGGTAGGAATATTCTTGGTAATAGTTAATTATTTTCGAGATTAAGCAGTCGAAGTACTGATGAAGTTTCGTCATTTTTGTTGCACTCTATATCCATAGAATCCTCTTCTGAATCTTCTGAAAATGATCCTGTACTGAAATCTCAATCAGGAAATTATTCTCCAGTAATTAATCATTCACCCCTTCGTGTCAATTACCAAACATGGTTTTGGGTACGAGTATTACATGTGAATTCACTGAGCCAATTAATTCGACTTCCGTTCCAATCAACGCATTCATTATTCGAACAATTAATTAAAGAAAAATGCTATCGTAATTACAGACTATACTGCAGAAAACAGTAAGGGGTGAGATAAAAAGCACTAATTCTCTAGCATATGCCAAATGTTTGAGCATTGCTGAATATTCGAAGAGATGATTGAGGGCTGACAGTTCTCGATTGAAAAAAAATGCTAACTCTATATTTGAATTTTGTTGATCCTCGTCCTTTATTCATAGATGATCGAGAGCTTGTTAACAAGTTATTAACATAGTTATCGAAAGTTCGATAACTATATTAAAAGCACTAAGAATGCTCGTAGGCAAACAGCATACAGGCAGGTAAAAAAATAATGGATTCTTTGAACAAAATTTTTTTTTTGATTCCCCGTGCTAGGAATTTTGTTGATCCTCGTCCTTTATTCATAGATGATCGAGAGCTTGTTAACAAGTTATCAACATACTTATCGAAAGTTCGATAACTATATTAAAAGCACTAAGAATGCTCGTAGGCAAACAGCATACAGGCAGGTAAAAAAATAATGGATTCTTTGAAAAAAAATTTTTTTCCGAAAAAAACAACAAAATATCACTCCAAATAGTAATTTGGAACTGAAATCATGCTAAAGTTAGAAATTATGCGACCATTTTTTCATAAATATAATTATCTTCATTGTTTTATCTTCAGTACCCTGAAGTATAAAAACAAGAACATACATGTTAAAATGGGACTCTAGAATGTAGATTTCTTGATAAAAATAATGTAAAATAATATTCGTTGAAGATGAAACGCTCTGGACACCTTGAAAACTGCATTGATGATTAGTCAAACTCAGAGTGGCTCTCCGAGTTCCAAAAGGGTGAAATGAATTCGACAGACACAACGATATCAGAGCGAATTGTCGATAAACGATTCCCCATTTCTAATCCAAAAATTTGTTTATAGAAGATTCAATTGAAATTGAAATAGCTATTGCTGGCATGACCTGGAACAACTCCATTTATGCTTCTAAAAGGATAGTGGTTTTATTAAGTGCCATTTTTGAGTCATGAGACCATCTACTAGATCTATTGTTATGCTAGTAAATAGAGATACTACATCCATTGATACTAAAATGAAGTCGTCTGGAACGATAGCATTTTTCATTTGATGGACAAAATCAAATAATTTCTTTTCGTTATAGTAATTTCTTATAAATGCATGCATAAAAATCAACTCAAATTCAAATCATATGTAGGTCAGGAACAAGGAATACCCAAGACACATTCCTGAGAATATTTCATTGGTGTACTGGACACTGGTCTGAATTGTGCAAGATTTAAGAAGTGGCAAGCCCTCGAAAGGGCTAAATTATTGTTATGATCTGAACGAAAATAGTTTTTGTATTCGGATTCATCACGATTACGAAACCCTCCCTCACCTGAAAATATCTTAAACGAACTGGGAAAGGAAAAAATCATTTCTGAAAAATGAGGAATATTCACAACTTTTTCAACTGAATATTTTTTCGAAAAAATTTCATGGAATGAATTGAGGAGAAATGCCATTGAATATTTGAAACATTTAACTGTAGGCACGTGACATTAACTTTCAGTTATGATAATTTCCGTACAGAAAAAATGCAAAAATTCACATCTATGAAGGCTTGTGTGGTGGTTTACGTTTGTCCCCGGACTATACGATGCCATAGTGACAAAGAAGTGATTGGGGTGGGGCGAACAGAGAAATTGTACCATGATGCGCCAGTCTGCAACTGGCTCTAGGCTAAGTAATACGTAAAAGATAGTTGATTGTACACAGCCGTGTCTGTTGACGGCTTGTTTTTTTGAGGGGAGTATCCCTCCAGTTTCCGTTGTGTGTATTAGTGAATATATTATCTGATTTAACCTGTCACCGTATCACTCATCACCCGAGCCGTACAGAAAAAGCCCTGCCGGTGCACCTGCCATGGCTCTAAGGGCTGAGGTACGTACATGTCATCCGGAAAGCCCAAAGCAAATGGCTCTAGATAGGATGGAAGTTATATCAGTCATCATTATATTTATCAATGCTATGACAAATCAGCCACCCTTTATCTACATATCATGCACACTTTGTTGAGCCTGTTTGAATCACAGAGTCCTGCGGTTCCATCCTAAATTCCACTAGGGCCGCCTGAGTAAAATCTGACGTTGCTACTATTGGCTTCCGTTCAACGGCGTCGGTGATTTTGACGCCGCTTTCATGTGTGAAGATGGGCTTCAGTTATATAATACCAAAAAAAAAACAGTTCAATTCACCAAATAGTTGAGAGGATAAAAAATTATATTTTGGATTTTTATTTCATTTGAAAATCCCCAACTCCACTTCGAGGATGGACTACTTATATATTTCTTATATAAATTGATGTTTTAATTTTTCGAATATATTCTCATTTTGAATAATCCATATTGATAGATATCAAAATTGGGCGTTGAGGATATATTCGAACAATTTTCAGTCACAACGGGTCACCTCTAAACATACCTCCTGATTTGCATAATTCTGTTTGTGTACAATGTATCATGAAATAATGATTATGCACATATTTCAATCGATTTAAATATGTGAATAATTCAGTCAAGTCTGTTGTGAATAGGGGATATGAGTTAATTCACAGTCGAACATGCAATAAATAACTGACAAATACTCCCAAATTATACCAGCATTATCGTTGGTTTTTCAAACCAATTCCATCCAAGAACTGCTATCATATAAATACTCAATAACCTCTCATGAATTGCAAACGAATTCCTGTTGAAACTCTCAAAAAAGGTTTGAATTGAATCCTACCACAAAGGTAATGGAGGGAAGTAAAACAACAAAGACACTTCCGAGTGAGTGGATGCTACTCGAAGTCATTTTCAGGACGGAGAGTTCACCACAATTTGTATTCCTATTCTTTTGAGATTATAATGACTCGTTTATATGTTTGTTCATCTAAACGATGAAATTTTGCCGCTCAGAACTTGAATGTACGATAAGTCGTAGGCATCACAAATTTTCTGAATATATCTACAACGTTAAAGCATTAGTATCTATGACAAGAGACGGATACTGAACGGATAAACACCCGGAGAATTCATCTTGCATATCGAAGATCCGTGAAAAGATCAATTTCTACATAATACCTGGAAGGGCAGGATACAACCTTAGAGAGAGGTGAATGATAATCATCAATGAGACCGAATTAATTTCTAGTCGGATGATAATTGAGAGGAATTATTATAAATACCAGTTTCTTTGGCGAACAGTCAATTGAAACCTTTGCTTTGACTTGCTTGATTATTTCGTAAGGGAAGTGATTGAAAAGGACTTTATGGACAGATATTCATCTTACAGTTCTAGAGAATGACTTCAAAATGGAAGTCGAAACGTCGAACGAATTCGAAGATACCAAATGGATAAAAACCTGGCGAATTCATCTTGCATATCGAAGGTCCGTGAATATATATATATATATATATATATATATATATATATATATATATATATATATATACATATATATAGTGATGATTATATCACTCAACGCTCTCCGTTCCAATATTTCAGCAATGTTCATTGTCGCCTTCAGGAAGAGATTGTCTACGAGGTTGAATGCATAAAAGTTTCAAAAAAATTTAAACATCTATCTGCATTATGAGACAAAATTTTACAAGATTGAATCGAAAATAACAGTTCTCACAGTTGTCACATTCTTTGTAGCTTTTCTCCTGATGAAGCTAATAAACATTAGCGAAATATTGAGATCAAGAACAAATGAGTTTTATTAGTAAACAGACCGCATACCTGAGAACTTCCAAATCTAGTTTATAAAGTACGGTCGAGAATACATCACAAATATATATATATATATATATATATATATATTCACGGACCTTCGATATGCAAGATGAATTCGCCAGGTTTTTATCCATTTGGTATCTTCGAATTCGTTCGACGTTTCGACTTCCATTTTGAAGTCATTCTCTAGAACTGTAAGATGAATATCTGTCCATAAAGTCCTTTTCAGTCACTTCCCTTACGAAATAATCAAGCAAGTCAAAGCAAAGGTTTCAATTGACTGTTCGCCAAAGAAACTGGTATTTATAATAATTCCTCTCAATTATCATCCGACTAGAAATTAATTCGGTCTCATTGATGATTATCATTCACCTCTCTCTAAGGTTGTATCCTGCCCTTCCAGGTATTATGTAGAAATTGATCTTTTCACGGATCTTCGATATGCAAGATGGATTCTCCGGGTGTTTATCCGTTCAGTATCCGTCTCTTGTCATAGATACTAATGCTTTAACGTTGTAGATATATTCAGAAGATTTGTGATGCCTACGACTTATCGTACATTCAAGTTCTGAGCGGCAAAATTTCATCGTTTAGATGAACAAACATATAAACGAGTCATTATAATCTCAAAAGAATAGGAATACAAATTGTGGTGAACTCTCCGTCCTGAAAATGACTTCGAGTAGCATCCACTCACTCGGAAGTGTCTTTGTTGTTTTACTTTCCTCCATTACCTTTGTGGTAGGATTCAATTCAAACCTTTTTTGAGAGTTTCAACAGGAATTCGTTTGCAATTCATGAGAGGTTATTGAGTATTTATATGATAGCAGTTCTTGGATGGAATTGGTTTGAAAAACCAACGATAATGCTGGTATAATTTGGGAGTATTTGTCAGTTATTTATTGCATGTACGACTGTGAATTAACTCATATCCCCTATTCACGACAGACTTGACTGAATTATTCACATATTTAAATCGATTGAAATATGTGCATAATCATTATTTCATGATACATTGCACACAAACAGAATTATGCAAATCAGGAGGTATGTTTAGAGGTGACCCGTTGTGACTGAAAATTGTTCGAATATATCCTCAACGCCCAATTTTGATATCTATCAATATGGATTATTCAAAATGAAAATATATTCGAAAAATTAAAACATCAATTTATATAAGAAATATATAAGTAGTCCATCCTCGAAGTTGAGTTGGGGATTTTCAAATGAAATAAAAATCCAAAATATAATTTTTTATCCTCTCAACTATTTGGTGAATTGAACTGTTTTTTTTTGGTATTATATAACTGAAGCCCATCTTCACACATGAAAGCGGCGTCAAAATCACCGACGCCGTTGAACGGAAGCCAATAGTAGCAACGTCAGATTTTACTCAGGCGACCCTAGTGGAATGTAGGATGAAACCGCAGGACTCTGTGATTCAAACAGGCTCAACAAAGTGTGCATGATATGTAGATAAAGGGTGGCTGATTTGTCATAGCATTGATAAATATAATGATGACTGATATAACTTCCATCCTATCTAGAGCCATTTGCTTTGGGCTTTCTGGATGACATGTACGTACCTCAGCCCTTAGAGCCATGGCAGGTGCACCGGCAGGGCTTTTTCTGTACGGCTCGGGTGATGAATGATACGGTGACAGGTTAAATCAGATAATATATTCACTAATACACACAACGGAAACTGGAGGGTTACTCCCCTCAAAAAAACAAGCCGTCAACAGACACGGCTGTGTACAACCAACTATCTTTTACGTATTACTTAGCCTAGAGCCAGTTGCAGACTGGCGCATCATGGTACAATTTCTCTGTCCGCCCCACCCCAATCACTTCTTTGTCACTATGGCATCGTATAGTCCGGGGACAAACGTAAACCACCACACAAGCCTTCATAGATGTGAATTTTTGCATTTTTTCTGTACGGAAATTATCATAACTGAAAGTTAATGTCACGTGCCTACAGTTATATGTTTCAAATATTCAATGGCATTTCTCCTAAATTCATTCCATGAAATTTTTTCGAAAAAATATTCAGTTGAAAAAGTTGTGAATATTCCTCATTTTTCAGAAACGATTTTTTCCTTTCCCAGTTCGTTTAAGATATTTTCAGGTTAGGGAGGGTTTCGTAATCGTGATGAATCCGAATACAAAAACTATTTTCGTTCAGATCATAACTATAATTTAGCCCTTTCGAGGGCTTGCCACTTCTTAAATCTTGCACAATTCAGACTAGTGTCCAGTACACCAATGAAATATTCTCAGGAATGTGTCTTGGGTATTCCTTGTTCCTGACCTAGATATGATCTGAATTTGAGTTGATTTTTAGAGAGTCTCCTCAAACATGAATTTATAAGAAATTACTATAACGAAAAAAAAATTACTTATTTGATTTTGTCCATCAAATGAAAAATGCTATCGTTCCAGACGGCTTCATTTTAGTATCAATGGATGTAGTATCTCTATTTACTAGCATAACAATAGATCTAGTAGATGGTCTCATGACTCAAAAATGGCACTTAATAAAACCACTATCCTTTTAGAAGCATAAATTGAGTTGTTCCAGGTCATGCCAGCAGTAGCTATTTCAATTTCAATTGAATCTTCTATAAACAAATTTTTGGATAAGAAATGGGGAATCGTTTATCGACAATTCGCTCTGATATCGTTGTGTCTGTCGAATTCATTTCACCCTTTTGGAACTCGGAGAGCCACTCTGAGTTTGAGTAATCATCAATGCAGTTTTCAAGGTGTCCAGAGCGTTTCATCTTCAACGAATATTATTTTACATTATTTTCATCAAGAAATCTACATTTTAGAGTCCCATTTTAACATGTATGTTCTTGTTTTTATACTTCAGGGTACTGAAGATAAAACAATGAAGATAATTATATTTATGAAAAAATGGTCGCATAATTTCTAACTTTAGCATGATTTCAGTTCCAAATTACTATTTGGAGTGATATTTTGTTGTTTTTTTCGGAAAAAAAATTTTTCTCAAAGAATCCATTATTTTTTTACCTGCCTGTATGCTGTTTGCCTACGAGCATTCTTAGTGCTTTTAATATAGTTATCGAACTTTCGATAAGTATGTTAATAACTTGTTAACAAGCTCTCGATCATCTATGAATAAAGGACGAGGATCAACAAAATTCCTAGCACGGGGAATCAATTAATTCAAACACCGATCGCAGGAATTGGTAACTGTGCAAAATACTTTTTACACTTTCCAACTTGCTAACTCCGGTTACACATCAAATATAGCCACATTCGAACCGGGTATTTTCGACAACTTTTTCTTCAAGCACATGCATCCCCACACCTTGCCAGGCAAGAAATGACTTACCCGCTTCAAATTGATTCATAACTTCCAGAACACCCTGTACAAATCACTCCTTTCCCCGAACATGTTCAATCAGTAAAGATGAGCCAAAGACAAATATAGAGTTAGCATTTTTTTTCAATCGAGAACTTTCAGCCCTCAATCATCTCTTCGAATATTCAGCAATGCTCAAACATTTGGCATATGCTAGAGAATTAGTGCTTTTTATCTCACCCCTTACTGTTTTCTGCAGTATAGTCTGTAATTACGATAGCATTTTTCTTTAATTAATTGTTCGAATAATGAATGCGTTGATTGGAACGGAAGTCGAATTAATTGGCTCAGTGAATTCACATGTAATACTCGTACCCAAAACCATGTTTGGTAATTGACACGAAGGGGTGAATGATTAATTACTGGAGAATAATTTCCTGATTGAAGATAAGATAAGATAAGATTGAAGATACTAGATAGCTGACATCTCATAATGGTGTCATTGATTTTGACATCTATCTGACATCAAAAGCGTTTTTGAAAATTTGATGTCATATTAGTGCAAGCGCTGCGAAACATTCCGTATGCAAAAACCGATGACCTCATTCTGATTGATGATTTGAGTTGAGAAAGACTTAATTAATGATTTTGTGGAGGTTGCCGGACGAAATTATGGTCCAGTTTATTTTTTTTCGGTCCTATAATAGTTTTCGCTTCCATCGCTGTAGCGGCTAAAAAAAAATTGTTATTGACTATTAACACCTGGGTTTAGGTAAGGTATGGAGAAAAACGGCATGATCTAATTCAATACAAATTTAATAAAAAAAGTGGTTTACCTATTAATAAGTAGTGAAAATTTCATTCAGGTAAGTTTTGACAATTATTGCCGATGCATTTGCAAAGGAAAATACAATTGAGTTCGCTTTTTCTACAAGTGCAAAACATTGTCAGGCATTCAGCAATATATTTGAAAAGCCTGATCAAAGAATTTGTCATAGGTGGTTATGCCATTTGCACAGGGTACAACTTTCCATCTCGTCTTTCATAACCGAATTGGAGTAAGTTCGGAGGCCCATGTATTGCAGCCCTTAAGCAATGTAAATACAAAACATCAGAAGTTCTAATAATTTCAGATACATTTGAATCGAATCCCAGCTTTAAAGAGTTTTTTTGGCCGATCCTTCAAACCAAATCCCTCAAAAACTACTATTCGATAGCTTATGCGAAAAGTGGAAGTTGAGTACGAAAACATCGGAATCTGCACAATTTTTAAAAACTTGTTCAATTCCTCCACGAAAAGCAACAATAATATGGCTGAAAATCCTGCAATCTGCTTCTAGGTGATTGGACTTCAAATCTAACAATTCAGAAGACCTATTACCTTGGAGCTTGAAGATTTTTTGGAGTCTTCATATCCACCGATGATGGCCAGCTGGGATTTTGGTTGAAGGACTTGATATAAATATTTGTAGTCAGTTACAGTTAGTTTCGGTTTAGCAGTGTCTGAGGTGTTCTTTTTTTAAATGATTTATTCAACGTCGGCCTGTTTCCCTCACCAAGGCCAATCATCGACTCCGGTGACCACATTTCCCCCAACCAGAAATTTTGCCGAACACTCTGGTATTCCAACCAGAGGTAGGGATCCTTTATGAGTCCAACAACCATGGACTCAGGACCGCCGGCTTTACGTCTCCTCCGAAGGACAGCAATTCCTCAATATATCTTGTGTTCATTGATATATTGCCTGCGAGCTATAATTTAATACTTTGCTGCAGTTTTATGAGCTTTCGACGCGGTCTTTCCCTGCTGCTTAGCTTCAGATATCGAATGACTAGTCAACATGGAGAGCTAGGCCGTGCCCGTGTGGTATTCTTTTCATCATTCTTTTGTTGATTAACTATCATGATTGTAACGGTCATAGAATCTTCGCCACTTAATGTACCCTTGAAAGTCATTGCCACAGTGTCTGAGATTTTTCAACAGTGTAGGATATGTTTCGATTCAGTTAGGTAGGTGGTGAATGAATTCGGCTAGAGCTGTATGTTGCAGTGTCTTTCTGTTCGTTACACTGATATATATTACTAAACACCGCTAATGCTTCAAGGAGTGTATGAAAGTCTTCCATTTCAGCGTGAATGTGCATTTCTTCGCGGCATCTTCTATAAGAATTTCATCACACAACTTGTCCTCTGGTATGAGATCAGTAGTGGATAGTTAGTTCCTTCCGTAATTCCCTGGCACACATGACGATTTGGCTACAGTCTAGCCGACGTACACGTTCAGCTATTTCCTTAATGAACTTCCTGCCATGAAAACCTAAGAAGATTGCTTCCTCTCAGTAAGATATGAGAATAAAACCTTGTCACCAAATTTATCGATCAGCAACACTTTAAGATCACGATTAGAACTACATCCTCTACTTCAGCGAGTACAGTCATGCGTTGAGCAAAGTATGTCAATTCAAAAGCGGTCGTCGAAACACCGTCTTTTATATCCGCCATTACTTTGTCAAAAGCAGCCAGTAACTATTTTTGTGATATTTGTTGTTGATCGACCTCTTACTAGAAGATATTGGTAATGAAACGTAAATTCTTTAACACGACGTATGATATTGAAAGTTTCTGCAAACAAATCTTCCGGTTTTTCGTATAACAAATTTCTGTGAAAATTTCATAGTATTATCGACGCATTGAAAACCAGCAAAGCTGCTGAAATTTCAGTTAAAAGATGATTTTTTATTTATTTTGGTTTTCGTCGTATACCACAAATGGAACATCAGGAGTCACTCGACGAATCGCTGTTGCTTCTTTTTGATTTGCAGGTCAGTTGATGATCCAGCCACGCCCTGTGTTGTTGATGAAGCTCTTTCTTCCAGCGCCCTTTGTAGTGACAACGACGAATTTTTTCTTCGCTGATATAGCTGGCCATGCAACTTTTATACCACGAGAAGTGTTCTTCATCAGCATTCGGATCAAACAACTTTGTCTGAAATTTCGTCTTTGCGTCGCGTCGACTTGCTACATTTGAATAGTTTCTTTCGGTTCATTCACCAGTTCAGCATGATTTTTCGTTCGCCTTTTTTTTAATCTAATAATTGTAGCGATATTCATTCACTTTAAATAAAGTTATCACAAAATTCGAAGCACTGCTATTTTGAATATTGGAAAATGTATCTGTTATAATAATGGATGAAGTACAGCTATAAATGAAGTCACAAAAACTGTTGAGAAAAGCGCGGCCCGCTCCAAAACTCAAGAGAAGGTATGTGACGCTAGGAAGGAGATTTATAATAAAACTGACAACGGGCTCTTCTGGCAACTTTCAGTTCCAGGTTTGAAAGGATCTTGCAAAAACATTCCAGTCGAGAAATAGCAGTCAATGGTTTTTGCATTCTATACAACATTTTTTTTTCACAACCACAGCGATGGAATCGAAAACTCCTATTATAGGGCCGAAAAAAAAAACTGGACCATAATTCCGTCCGGCAACCTCCAAATCATTATTCATCAAGTCTTCCTCAACTCAAATCATCAATCAGAATGAGGTCATCGGTTTTTTCAAACGGAATGTTTCGCAGCGCCCGCTCTATATATATATTTATAAATATATATATATATATATATATATATATATATATATATATATTAAATGTATATATGATAGTCAAATTTGAGTCTTCGAGAAGTTACTGATTGGACGTGTTCTATCCAGAAGCAATAGTTTTTTAAATACCGCAGCAATTTTTTCAGATTGTGTATTTCTCCGACCAGTATTCTAATTGTATTTTCTTTTGTTCCAGTTTTCCGATCGATGATTTCCTGTTTGTCGATCAGGAGGTGCATCGACAGATAAAATTCATTGGTAAGTTCAATATATTCATGATCCAAATATTCAATCGATATCAATGTGAAGGGTGATGAACTGATTGAGTATAATAGCATACAAAATTATAACTGGATTGAGAATCAATACATTTCTCTGCCGTTATGCTCCCATCATCAATAGAGTGTTTCTACGAGTTCTAGTTCAGAAGTAACATTGGAAAGAAATATTCCTATGAGAGAATCCTATGCAAATTGTTTTTTTTTTTCTTTCTGAAATTGTTCGTTTCCGTTGACCAGCTGACGAATGTCAACCCTCAGAAATGAATACTGTAGAACTGCATTCATCGAGAGAATACTTTACCAGAAACCACATAGAGGGACGCTTAGGATTGGTGGGGTACGAGTTTTAACACTCCAACCAGAAACACAGAATATCCTTCACCCCGATGAAAAGGGGCCATCGAATCCAATTTTAAAATATAATAATTGTGGATATTGCTGGGATTGTTTTCAAATCTGTTCTTTTGTTCATACTCTTGGCACTATTCTCGGTAAAGAACATTTTTCAAAAGGCATTTATACCAGTTTTCCTCAGTAAATTCACGGTAATTTATTTGTATGGTTGTTTTCTGTTACACCATGCAAGAGCAAAAGTAGTTTTCTTCAGCTTGCAATCACTTCTGTGGATGTGATACGTCCAGGTAGATTTCTAGATGTTTTTTCAACATATGTCCTATCACACGTCCGACAATTAATTCCATACACACCACATTTCTGATGGTTCAAATTTTACTTTTGTTTTTGAAAGAAGACTATTGGTGGTGGTGACGATTCGTTGGGTAAATTTGATGATTTCTCTCCTGAACACGATTCATAGCCATGGTATTGAGGAATAGAAATATGGCAATGTGCTGAAATGAGAAAAAAACTTCACCGGGAGGAACCTCACCACTGGGTGAACTGCTTGAATACATCCAAAGATACCAAAACATCCTTCTAGAATAATAGAAATCACAGTTTCCGCAGCAAATTAGGTTGTTCTGACACAATTTCTAGTTCAACGTCAAATCAACAGCTAACAGTCAACTTTATCTGAAATAAAAAAATTGTCGATCCAAATTTGAAACTGTAGAATACTGAACAATTAGAAAAAATTGTTTGGGGAAAATAAGCAGACCTATATGTCATAAAATAAATTCACACAATATATTGATAAATTCAAAAACTCCCATAACAATCAGTGTTAGGAAAGGAATATCGAACTTCTTTCATATAAATAATCAAAAATGGACTGGCGATATAATTAATATTTAGTAATTAGGTCATTAGTTAATGTTAAGAGATAGTTGCCCTCGCCGGGCCACCGTGCTGGTAATCGCACGTTAAAAGGTAAGGCCTCGTTGATCCATTTCTCGCACAAGTTTCGACTAATGAGGGTTGACGTTCGTCAGCTGGTTAACGAAAACGAACAATTTTAGAACAATTTTAGAACAAATTCAGTTATACATATTGGTTAGAGAATAGGATAAGTTCTCGAAAACCCAACTGCGAGTATGGATTGTTTTTCGGAAGGGGAAAGAGAAAATTTAGATTTTAGTACCAGCGTTTTAGAAATTGAAGAATGAATGAAACAGAATAATCCTTATTAGAAGAACCGAATGAGTAATAATCAAGCTAAGGTCACAAAATTCTCCTATAAGGATGAGTTACAAAAACAAAATTCAAGGGCAGGAATTTTAAGGTAAGTCAAAACGTGGTGACCCAACCAAGTTAGCACTTCTCGTTTGATAAGAGTGGAGATCAGACTATGCAGTGGAATTCTTCACAATTTCATGAATAAGACCCTTATAATAGCAATACAACTGATGTATGAAGCTCCTGCAGAATTTTGTTTCGATCTTGTAGACAAATTGATGATTGATGGCTTCAATTTCAGGCCCTATTCAAACGTGGAGTCGACTCTTAATACACTTCAGAGAATCTACTTTCCCCTGACAACATTCATAAATATCATTATCAGGAATAGGATTATCATTCCATCAAACTGTAGTTTGTCCCAATGATGGGGACCACTCCCCTTCGTGATATAGTGCTCCTTTGATAAAAATAATGTTTTACCGCATCTGTAGCAGCTCCTCTTCAACGGCATCACTCCGCAACCAGACCTATCTCTAGGAACGGACACTTCAGCATTGATGTCTGATGATTTCTGAGAAACGTAATGTGCTGCTGCAAGAATGAATCTGAGTTACAAGATCCTCTGATAATTGTCGGATATCTCATGTTCCACATTTCTTCATAATGTATTACGTAGTTCTGAAGTAATACGGTAATTGAATGAATTGAATTCGGAAAACTGGTGAGGTAGCGACCTCTGGACGTCTTCTCTTGGACCAATCTTTCTGTTGAGTAATATATTTCGTTGTTTTTCACAAACGACAAGTCGCTCGTTTTTAGGAGACATAGATCTGACTGACTGCGATCTTCGAGAAAACTATCATAATTGTTTTCAACAGCATTGAAAGATGAAATGGGTGGAAGTATTATCTCAAGACATGTAACATCTGGTCGGGTTCAAGGTACACAAAATGATGCTGCTAGTCCATCTTGATTGTCATCCCTACAAATCATTCCATAATAAGCTATGACATCTCATACATTCGGAGGAATTGAGAGATATATTTCTCGATTGCGACCTATTCGGAGAAGTCCCGATTTTTTTTTGGAGCAGTGGATGAAATTTTCGGTGGGGTTCTATCTGGTCAGTATGATATCTGGGCGGGGCCAAGGTACACATAATGATGCTGCAAGTCCATCTTCATTGACGTCACTACAAACCATTTCACGGTCGCATCTGGTAGCTATGACATCTAATACATTTAGAGGAATTGAAAAATATGATTTTCGATTACGCCCTTTTCGGAAAGTGTGCCGTTTTTTCAGCAGCAGTGAATGGCATTTCCGGTGGAGATACCACCTTGAGCGATATAACATGTGGGCGGTGCCAAATTATGCAGGAGTTGCTGCCAGTCCACTTGTTTGGCATCTCTACAAATTATTTCGGGGCCGCGTCTAGTAGCTACGATATCTTATGAAGTTGAAGGAATTGAGAGATATGTTTCTCGATTGCAACCTTTTCAGATAAAGCTCTCCTTTTTTGTCAGCAAGAAATGTCTTTATGTAACAGATTGATCTCACGGATTCCGACATGTACAGGTTTTAGGAAGTATCTAAGATTCAATTTTGACGGCGATGTGTTTAAATCTATCTTCTTCTCTATTTGGTCTGAATATAGCCCCTTCTCAACAGATTATTTTGATGTTTTTTTGATCCTGAGCGAGTCATTTGAGGTTTTCTCTATAAATGCTTGCTACCTTGTGAAAATCTCTGGGGTTTCTCTAGGGTTTCGAGAAATCTCATTTCAATTCCAGAGATAAAGAGAACATCATTAAGCATTTCATAAGAATAGTTCGTATTTTTTCAAAATTTCTAGGCTTTATTGTTTCTTTTTGGCCGGCTTCCAAGTATGGCTGGGTTTATACTATAATATTCGAATACGTTGATAGTAAATATTTTGCAAGGAATAACATTCATTATGACTTATTCATTAGGCTGAACGGAGAGGAACGGAATGATCTACTATGGTGGTTACAAAATATTCGAGACTCACCAAACAATTACAAGTGGTTGGGGGGCGTCGGGTGCCTCAAGTTTTCTAGAATGACAATGATTATCTCACATAAATGGAAAGTGTAGTACATATATCTCTTGGAAACACGATTTGGAATCGATTAGCATTGACGCCTCAACTATGTCTTGGTCAGAGTTTTCCTTTTATAAATTTTTCCCTTTCGTCCTCCAAGCTGATGTTTTTGATGGAATTATGAAACTTTGGGCTGAGGGGATGGAAGTGGTGCCAAAATGGGCACACAGCCTTGGTACCCGTTATTTTGGAAATTGATTATTGTGAAATTTATCTTTTCTATCATCTCCTTCCGAGGAAATGTCACCCGATATGGACAAAAATTATCCTGGTTGTCTCCAGAATATCGAGAAAGCATTTGAAACAAAAGGTTCTCCAGCAAGACTCGTTCCTATCTTGAAATGATCCCTAGTCAAAATACCTTACCTCAGTATAATTCGTCCTACAAGAAATGGTGGTAGTTTTGTAAATAAAACAATGTGCAGCTTTTCAGTCCATCGATACATGATATCCTACGATTTCTGAACAACCCTGAAAATACTTTTCAGTATCGAGAACGAATATTCCTTGCTAAAGCTTTCATGAGAGGTATATTTAAACATACACCAAGATATAACGTCACTTCGGTTCCCAATATCGTTCTCGACTATGTTTCGTCTCAACACGACTAGAAATGAATCTTCTTTATGATTTGCCAGGATCTCCTATTCGTTTCATAACAGTACAACAGAATAGAGAATAGAATGCATAGAAGGGGTGTCAAAAGCATATTAAGGGTTCACAAACTGTAGATCGTACTAACATGAAGTTACTCTTTCTCAAGTACAGAATTCTTCACAATGAATTATTTGGGAATCATGCAGTTAATCGTAGGTTCTTTACACCAGAAATGTAGTCCAAAAATGGTCTTCAGGTGGTTTCGAGGTGGCGATACTAGTAGGCGCATACGTTTAAAATGGAGAGGTCTTGTAGAGATCGATTTCCGTAACACCGAACTGATATATGATATAACAAGGTCAACAATTTCAGTTTTCTTCTCCTGAAGATACCAAATCTGTTAGCAAAACGCGCGTCAGTTTGGTGCTGGTGTAATTGATCTCGTAAATATTTGACTTTCACAACAAAGTTTTCCATCCTTAGTATATGGGCAGAAATCAAACGATATAGAGCCGTTACTTCCTTTGATATTTCTTTTAACTTTTCGACTTTTCTTTTTCGTGCCGATGATTTTAATGTGGTTCCCAGTAGAATTGCATGAATTTTCCATGCAAAGAAAACAGCCAACTTCCGGACAGTTACTCTGTGATCACATCCAAGTAAGATTACCAAAAAATCAGAACTACATAATTGAGAAGGAGAGTTTGCAGCACTTCATAATCTAGGGCAAATTCAGGTTTATTAAGGAAAGTTTGGGCACTCTTCATGGTTTTCAGTAGTCTCTGCTTCAAATTTCAACTTCATTTCCCTTGCTCATTTAGTTGAAGTATCTCCTAATCGGATTATTATTCGTTTCATGAGTTTCTGTTTTTCTTGGAGTAATTTATTAAAAGTTGATTTCCATTTCCAGTTCTTGTTATTATTGCAGTGCAATATGTAGGTATGCATTTCTAAGTGCATTTACCATTTCAATGTTCTATTTTAGTATTCATTTTTCAATACTTCATTATATAAAAAACATAAGAAGTTTTCGGTGTATTACAACTATTGAAAGTCATGTTATAAAGAAATAACCTTGAAAGTCATTGAACTTCGATACATTCAACGAGGTGGCGACTTCTGATGGATTGGGTAACTTCATGTCACGTGATAAAAATTCCAGAGATGCCAACTATTGAATCATAATTACGTGTGTAACCAAAAATATATACATAAATGCACTTATTACCATGATTTGGCTCCACATAATTTTACCGTTTTTACTAAAAAGTCACCTAATACGTTCCTGAAGATTTTCGAAAGATATACCTGCGAATCCCAAGAACCTGGAGAACTTCAAGACTGTTGAAATTCAACATTAATATAATATTTACGAGCAAGTTTGTTCAGTTGAAGTTCCCTCCATCTACTGCCATTCTGACGCTGCCCTATTTGGTCGATTGACTTGTGTTCATAATGCAAATTGAGTAAATGCCATGTTGTATCATTTATGACAAATCCTTCAAATTGTTGAGAGGATTGAAAATTCACAGGGCTATGATTCATCAATCATTGCAGTTGGAATTACAAAATCAGTCCTCTAGTGATCTCAAAGATGATCCTAAAAGAACAGTAACCATTGTCGAAAGGATCCCAAAATCTGTGGGGATTTATTGTGCTGATGCTTCAAGTGTCTCTATTGATAAATATATCAAGACCAATTCTTTCGACTCATCGAAAAATTTGTTGGTATTTGTATACAAGAATTTGGGATTTCTTATTCTGACGCGCTCAAGTATTTCAATCTTTTTTTTTTAATCTGATCGTCTGCAATAGGCTCGCGTCATTAGATAAAGGGCTAATACTCTCCAAAGTTGTTTGATCGGGTCTGAGGTATATCAATCTGATGCGCTCGAGTAGGCCCAGAAAATCATCTATTAGCCACCTTAAATAAATTATATCATTGTCTCGAGGAGTCAAAGCAGATGAACCATTGGAAATAACAAAATATGATGTGATTACTGCAGTGAAATCTTTCTTCACGAGTTCAGATTCTATACCATCTCAAATCCAAGATATTCTAAGTGAAAGTTCAGGCTGTGCAATAGAAAAACTCCTTATTTCTTTGTGAATGCAAGAATAGATTCGTTTTATATGTAGCATCCCTTTGTACAATAAAAAAAAGGATGGTGGAGTTAGACCATTAGCTGTTGCAATGGTTTATAGACGACTAGTAGCGATCAAAACGACTCTAGGGGAACTGTTCCGCCCAATCCAATACGGTTTTGAGAATCCAAGTGGCTGCGAAGCTGTTGCACATGCTGCTCGTCAATACATAAAATACTAGAGTTCCGAATCCGAGTGCAGAAAATATATTGTTACAGAGAGGAATACAACAAGGAGATCCATTATTTCCATCTTTATTCTGCTTAGCAATCGATGAATTAACGGAGTCGATTGATACTGAATTCAATGGATGGTACCTTGATGATGGCTCTATCGTAAGGGAAGAAAATAATATTTCGGATACACTCATGCACATCAAACAAACTTATATGAAATTGGCATCGAATTTAATTCAAATAGATGTGAAGCATTTTTCCTTGACTATCCAAAAATGTTCATAAAGTTCAAAGTTATCATTCCTGGATTGAAATTGTTTGCGAAATCTGGTTGTATCCTTCTTGATGCCCCCTCACTGTCCAGGTTCTTCCTACCTGCATCAAAGAGAAAACAGACGCACTTTCACCAATTGCTTCTCGTCTCAGTGAAATTCCAGTTCATGCTTCATTTTTCCTGCTGAAGCATTCTTCATTAATACCAAAACTGATGTACATTCCTAGATGTTGTCCAACATGGCACGCTGAAAAAAAGTCCTACAATTCAATAATTCGTTGCATAGTACTCTCGAATCGATAAGTGATAATAAATTATCTAACGAGAGTTGGCTGCAAGCCTCTCTACCTGTTGAAAAAATGGGAGGTTTGGGTATTTGCCTGGCATCTTCACTTCAGTTACCAGTCTTTTCATCTTCCTACAATGGTGTATCTGATTTGATGAAGATGATTCTGTCATCTAGTTTTTATGGAATAACAGACAATCTTTCGATGAAGGATAAAAATTATGGAGTTAAATAGCCATCAGAATATTCGGGAAAGACTTCACAAGTTGCGTATGATTTGTTGTTGTTGCGATGAATTCAATTTTAAGGGTCTAATTGATTCAGCTACATCTACAACATAAAAGGCTCTCAATGCATTATCTTCAAAGGAATCAGGTTCTTGGTTACATGTGCTTCCAGTTTCTTGGTAACCTTCTTGATGATGAAATATTTCGAATCTCTATTGGGCTTCGACTAAGATCCTTCCTTTAGATTCACCATAAATATAAATGTGGTGCTGAAGTAGATGAATCTGGAGTTCACGGTTTGAGCTGCAAGTTCAGTGCTGGTCGTAAATCCCGACATGATGCAGTGAATGATTTGATTAAGAGTTCTTTGAATACGGCTAAAATTCCATCAATCTGAGAGTCCATTGGTGTGAGTCGTGAGGATGGGAAACGACCCGGTAAAATGACTTCAATAACTTGAAATTTGGTGAACCATTCATATGGGATTTAACTTGCGTCGATACCATGGCATCGTCACATACAGGATCTACTTCTGAACGTCAGGGAGCAGCAGCAGAGGAAAAAATACGAGAATTTGGAAAATGACTTTCTTTTCTACCCCGTGAAAATTGGTAAGGAAATTCTTCAAGTAATGAATGATAAGAGATCCACCAGTTTTCTCATTCAATGTATCAGTATCACTATTCAAAGTGAAAACGCAGTATTTGTCTTAGGAACCATTCCTGCCGGTCATGAATTAGATGATTTTTTTCATCAACCCACCAATCAAGAAACTCCTATTCATTTGTTGGCAGTAGAAGATATCACATAAAGAATTCATGAAATATTATAACTTATGAATGCTGTTCGGAACTCCCTGAACAAAAATCCCAGAACTGGAACCATCAAAACTGAATGAATTTAATGTTGATAGCTCGAATACAGCTCAATATGAACTGAATGAATATTCGGATCAACTAGAGGAGCTGATTGATGAAACTTTTTTCGAAAAACATATTTCATGGTTCATCCAAGTTACAATCAGCCTCGTCATACTTTTTATTATTTTATATTGCTTTTGTTAATGTGAAAGTAAAAGAAATGTAAGAAATGGTATCATGATATCAGGAAATGATGATCCATCTTCACCACCAATAAACCGAAACAAGATTCGAGGGATTCCCAATCGAGTAAAAGAGCCTGAAGTGGACATCGATCTCAACTCGAGACTTTGAGCAAAGGAATACGCTTGGGAGTTGCTGCAATATATACCATCAACTTTTCCAATGAAAAAAGTTGTTATTTGGAAATAGACAATGACCCTGTGCTGCATCCCATCTTAGTGCGAAGCATCCTTTCAACCTTGGAATCAGCATATCCGCCAGACCTTAGATTCATCTTGGGAATAAAGGAGACCGAGAGGGTAGAAGTTATAAATACGAGAAAAACCAAATCACTTTGTTCATTTGCTGTTCAAAATCACCGATGGATTTATTGTAGTTCTTTTCCTTGGAATCCACACTAATGCATCTATTCAAAATGAAAGTTTGATCAAATGAATTATCAGTTTTTGAGATAATTTCTAGTTGAAAATAGATATAACATCGATACAATGTTTGCTTGAAAGTGGTTGACAATGTTCCTTGCTTAATGGTAATGCTTCGGACTTCCATGCTGAGAACGAAAGCATGAAAAATACAAATCAAATAAGGTATTCAAATCCAAACAAAAGGTTGAAATGGATTTTTTGGTCGAAAATAAAAATTAACGGTTTGATTCATGACAACAATATTGAGATATCAAATTTGAAATATTAGTCAAAAAACTGCAAATTTAGAAATAAATCAGATAATATTGTGACATGAAAATTGAGATATCGAATGAGAAATATTAGTCGAAGAATTTGAATTAAGAAATGAATGAAAGAGTATGAATAAATTTTGAAGTCAAGTTTCAAGTTGAGTATACTCACGATGCGACGTTTCGATTGTTGGTATTTGCAATTGTCTTCGGGTGATGACTGAAAATATTTCGAGGTATGGTCGGTTATGGAGACCCAATTTCCATATGGTGAGGGAAGGAGCGGTACTAACAATGAGGCGCACGGGTGCTACTAGAAGGGCGCTGATCGGTTTCCAGCGGGAAATGCATGTATTGACGTGAGTTTCTCTTTTATAAAGCATTCCTGATCTCCATGCTGGGGTGACTGAATGCGTCGTTGTTGGGAACGGAGGCGGCTTCTTAGAATTTCCTCTTGAACCAGTGCTCCTTCTTGTTATATTTTCGATCTTAGCAACATGTTTCAAAAGAGTTAATAATATAGACTATGGAAGTCCGAACCATTACCATTCAACATTTTAATATATCGATTTGAGCTTACTTTCAATTCCATATTATCTGAAAAATAATCAGAATTGTTGTTTTATGATTACGAAGATATTTCATTCAATCCTAATGGAATCACCGACATGGTAGTTCTCTTGGTCTGTAATGAATTAATGGAGAAAATTCAGGCGTCAGACTATCCCTAGAGTTGTAAAAATGAAATAAAAGTGTTTTTTATTTGAAATTATACATGGGCTGCTGCTGATGTAAGTATTATCTTCTTCAAGACACGTACTAAAATTTGGTAAAGGAACTGTAGATGAAAAGAGACACATAATATATATTTTAACAGGTTTTCATATTTTATCCGATGAGTTCCAAATAGTAGATATTGAAAAAAAAATCCGGTTCCATATTTTTTTCTTCTCTTCTACTGATTCCTCTAATTTCCACTGAAAAAAATCACCAATTAATCGAATAATCCATAACATGTTTTGAGACTGAACTTCAAACATTTGTGGAACATTTTCATCATTGTGAACTTCACAATCAGTAACTGAACCATACTTTGAAAACCTACGAATTGCACATTTCTACACTCGAAGCTGTTATTATATACGCTAACGTCGATTTTCGAGTTATTCCCCTTTCGAAACAAAGTTAGATCTAGTGGTTAATCAGTTTCCGCCGGAGTTTGTGAACATTCCAACTTATTCCATAAGTTACATGTGGAGTTATCCGTTTTCACTAGGTATACAAGAAGTTATATAGTTACCTGAATTATGATTTCGTGGTTTACCCAGAGTTGAATCCCCAACACCCGATGTAATTATATCGTTGTTGGGACCCAGTTATTCACATTGGACGCGGTGAATCATCCACGGCAAATATTTTTTCATTCTCATCAATAAAAATAAATGGAAGGTCCTTATGAAGTCTGATAGAGTCATTTCGATTGTGGATTCATTCATTCCCTGCTGACGTATCGTGTTTTTATGATTTCATTAATTCCGTTTGGACCCTAGTGGAAGTGCATGGACGCAATAAGTGAATGATTCAGGTGGAATATCAAAGGAATAAGTGTATGAAACTAGGATTCTGATTAGGTCTGTTGACATTCTCTAAGCAAGTAGGGGTAGGGAAGTGACCCCTTTTTCTTATTCCCTTCAATCGTCCCCTCTGTTGTGCCCTGCGGTAGTTCCAAGAATGATTAAGCACTGGAGACAGTTCTCAGTAATAGTTATCGAAGGACAGTTTTTGCGAAATACTGTTCATATTGAGTCTTTCAAACCGAACAAAAAAATCACTCAATGTAATGGTCTGTTTACAAATTTTCTCTGCAAATTGAATTCTGCCATCCAGTTTTGTCCGAATGTATATTTTTGCAAGTCATGGTTACTAATGACACAAGAACGTTATCGATCATTTGATTTTCATTTATCTTCATTTGAACTAGTCTTTATCGAACACTCTTTCGAGTGCTACCAAAAAACAGAGCCCTGTGCGGGCAAAGGTTCGGCTCATTGTCTTGGGTGCGCATTAGCTATTTCAACTGTAAGGAAACACAGGAGAACCCACAGTGCTCTAGGGTTGCTTGGTGAAATCGATCAACAGACATCACTTACCAGGAATGGTATCTAGATAACAAACAATTGCCTATCACACAGAGTCATCCGTCAAAATTCTACCTCGACCGATATATATATATATATATATATATATATATATATATATATATATATATATATATATATATATATATATATATATATATATAAATATGTATATATATATACCTAGAAGATTCCAAGTTCTACCCGTCTCTATTAGATGGCATACGACTTCACTCTTCCGAATCCCAAACTCCATTTCTGTCCTCTGAAAATATTTTTGAATACTTATTATTGTGGATAGTTACCAAGGTGATGTGATATGATAAGCGACTTTGCCTCTCTCCATCAGCAAATTGCGTTTATGCATTATTTCTTAATTGGATTCGTCATGCTGTATAGCTATTGCTTTTTCATCACTTTGTAGATAATTCAAATGTAGGTTTCATATGTATTCGGAATAGAAACCTTCCTTTAGTAGGGTTTTTTTTTCTGGAGAGCTCATTCATCTGAGAAAAGCTTCCGACTTCGAAATGTATTATATAATTCAATGGTAGTATTGGTGGGATTGGGATCAATTTGATTGAAGAAAAACTATTGTTTCTCTGCCAACGTTTCGAATTTCAATGAATTCATCATCAGGGCTCTATAACAATGAGTTTCGTGTTAAAATGGTAGGATATAAATAAAATAAGAGAATGCCAACAAACTATTGTTACATTTTCAGGGTTTGAAGTTGTATATTAATGAAAAAAAAAACTTTGAAAAATACTTACCAAAAATCAGTTTTTCCGAGTAAAACTATTGAAACTATGTATGAAACAGATATTTTAGATACACATTCTAGGTACAAACAAATCCACATTGAAACGAATACTGAATAAAATTCATAGAATGGCTGTAGTTCTTATGAATGCTGATAGGAAAAAACAAAACAAACGTGATTGTTGAAAACACCGTATAATGATAAAGAATCATTTCGGTAGCTGACTTATCAGATTGTAATAAGCCGTATAAGTAAATAATACCATATGTGAGAAATCTCTCTGAGAGAATTGCAAGGATTTTTAATGAAGAACAATTCAAAATTTGAAACGTTGGCAAAGAAACAATAGTTTTTCTTTAATCAAATTGATTACAATCCCACCAATACCACCACTGAAGAAGTCAACTCTGGATCACCAAACCTACCAAAACTTTATTATATGAGCTTGATTGACTCCAGTCTCCGAATCATCTTTTTCAGCCGATTCCGAGGTTTTGGTACAAATTGGCAGATTTCTACATCTCCTGTCGTCGTCTCTTTAGGACATGGATCATTTGATTATTTTAATGCTCGAATCATTAGGTGACATTTTATTTTGACTTTGTTTTCGTTTTTCAACAGAGATCAGTGGAATATATTAGCTTTGTTCGCGGATCACATTCGGAACTGATTACGAACCAGGCCAGAACTTATCCAGGATCGTCGTAGAGCGCATGCCCAATTATGAACTTGTTCAGGATTTTATTCTACCGCGAACGATTTTACCGATTTTGAACTTCCATCTGTCATACTGTCTCCGGCAAGTTTGAACGTAACCTTGTTTGTGTATTTGAATCTTATAATTTGTATTTGAATCCCCTTCCTGCCATTTGTAATGAACAGAATTAGCATATCGATTTGCTAACTTTTCGGTCATTTCTCGAGTGAATCGAAAATGTTCTGCATATAGTTCATCACTAAACTGTGTCACTACATCTTCAAAGTATCCTTTACTTTTGGGAACTTCAATAAGTTCTAGCAACTCTTCCATATCCTCATCGCTAGATGACATGGTAGATAGAAAATAGAAACGAATAACCACAACCACAAAATTAGACAAACTATTACTATAAAATTGTTGCCAAATATTAATATAGGTTATAGTTTTGCTTCAAAACCATTGAATTAAAACATAAAACAGCTATCATCGGTCAATACTGCGCTTGACCGGGAGAACCGAATTTTCCGTCCCAACCAAAATCCTAGGATCGCTAAAACCAATTCTGAATGAGTGATAAAAAGATCCGATGTGATCCGCGAACACGGAACGGTTACCAAAAATTCGGAACTATCTGATCCGCGAACGCTGTTTCTCAGACTGCGCATGCGAATAGTACCTGAACTAGTTCGGAATTGTACCCGCGAACAAAGCTATTATGTAGTCGCTGGATAATTTTTTTTGTCACGTCATATATGAATTTTGTTTTCCGTGCTTGGCATAATTCCGAAATACTACTGTTTTGAATAAATATATAATGACAGTTTGCTAGAAACCTGAAAATCATATGCATCATATATATCGGTCGTTTATAAGCAGTTGTCCAAAAATTCATTTCATTCTGAATCAATATAACGGCTCAATCCGTATATCGTCCATGACAGATGAGTGAAAACTGTTCCTTTATTATGACTTCTCAAATATCAAACCGATACATACATAGTCACTCACATCTCAAAAGACAAAATGTGGGTTGGTCTAGTTCAACTCTGAACTTTCCAGATAAGAAAAAATATTGAAGGTTTCCCCTACTTGGTTTGGTAGGTGTTCAAGCCCTTGGTTATTCAGTAGCTGGCGTTTCGATTAAGAGGCTCACACTATCTGCATGAGATTCCGACAACTTTTTCATAAGGAACAGATAGAAAAAAAAAAATTTATTTGCAAGGCCCGCCGAATGTCACTGAGAAAACCTGTGGTGGGTTCAAGCAACTGTCTGGAATTTGCTTTGTGAATGCAATCATTTCGACATCAAAATTCTGATATCTCGGGTTTTGCAGGTTATTCTGCAAGTAGGCCGACGACATTTTTCGAACATATTGTCTCTCTCTCTCTCACGAGGCGTTAGCCGAGTGCGGTAATTGCTTGTGCGGTAATTTCTGGTGGTGCAGCACAAATTTCTTCGTTATCACTCATCTTCAGTGATCGACAAAACACTGAATGACAGCCAAGTAGGTGAAACAATTGCTTGTCGATTCATGGATATAACCAAATACGGTACCAATTCACAGACTGTTGAAAAATAAATTGTCTGGAAATGTGATTTTAGATTCAATTTTACAAATATTTTGAAGCGAAAATTAGCTGAATTTGGCTTATGAACCCTTGAATGTAGTCATGAGATCAATTTCATCAGGTTTAATGTTACATATACCATCATTTGAAAAAAGACGAAAGCGGCCGTCATTAATTCACAATACACTTGTGTTTCAAATCAGCCATTAGTTAGCAGCTTTCAAATATGTAATGAACGGTTTAAAATTGTGTAGAAAAAGATATATTCTATCTTCGGACGCATAATAATTATGGCTCTGTCATATTTCAGGAATATAGGTTACTTATTTTAATTTTTTTTCCATAGAGGTCTATATTATTTCACTTTGGTTCAGAGCAGGTGTAGGAGCAACTAGGAAGTATATTCCGTTGCATTTGATGGTAACGGTTCAGAGTTATGTATTGTTCTTTCAACTTATTACTATTGGACTGGTGTAGATTATACCAGCAAAATTAGAACCGAGCGCAGTCGTTCGGTGCTCAATAAAATTTCTAATCGATTTTCCTGAATGTAAAGAAATATTTCAGTAGTCTGTTGAAGATGATTTGAACCTCAGGACGAAAGGCCATCTTCTGGATGACCAAAAACACAAACTCCTAGTGCACCAAGCAAAAGAGCTCTTCCAATGAGCAACATCGTACGGCAAAATTATAACAAAATATCGTCTTCGGTTCACTTGCAGGGGAGACTATAGAAGAATATCATATTCTTGAGAACATTTGACGTGTGACTACGAAAAAACCTCTTCTGTAACAGAATTACCTCCTATCAGCGCAGCAATAAGGCTATGTATTCTAAGAACCATTTTTATTGTTCACAACCGACACATCTATTTGGAAAAAAACTATATCATTGGATCTCTATTTGTTTTTATACTACATGGAAAATCATAGTCTTATATTGAGATCCATGGAAAATATTTCTCCTTCAGACGAACAATTAGTTTCAAATCGCATTTGTGTTGAATGTTCACTCAAAAAAATGGTTGTTGCCGGGCAGATGAAATAGGGAATGATTACGACCGATGAGGACACTAATGTGTTAATCAAAAATCGGCATTGAAAGGTAAACAGCTGATTTTTAATGAACGATTGATCAATCACCGGCTTTGTTTTACGGTTTAGATTCAGTTTATATTTATCCAATAGGGAGTCGTATCGGGCTAAACTTCTCTATAGCGTTGTTTCCTTTATGGTGGTCGCAAAATATGTCAGTGTTCGGGAAAATAATATTTTTCGTTTTGATACATGATCACCCTGTATAAAAGATGAACTTGCCACATTCGAGCCTGGTAATCAAAATATACTGAAAATGTATGTCTCAAAAATAATCCGTGGACCTCTGAAAAACGCAAGATGTTAGCATATGGACTAAATGTAATATCCAACTATAAATTCAGGTTACCCAACTCAATCAACGAATACCAGAGTCTGATGGATTTTCATCACGAATATATCATAATCTTTCATGTTTTACATATCATCTCTATCCAATTCAAAGAAAAACGACGGATAATATGGATAGTTCAACCTCTCTATTATACGTAGACGACAACATAAATTCCATGAAGACAGAGATAACATCGGCGGGGTTACTCAATTCATTGCTTAAGTGTGAGATTGAAATACATGGAAAATGGGTTTTTATCATTCACACATCGGAAAATATCGCGATGAAGTGTTTAGGGTCGGATAAAATATTCCATTCTAACATTTGAATGAATGGCACATGCGGAATAATGTTTCATCTTTTGGCTTTTGGCATAATACATTGCTTTATTCGGAAATTAGACGAACAATGTTTCCATTTGAATGGTATCAGATCGACTTCCATTTTCTGAGATATAAAAGTCAATTGATCTTAGCGAATAACTCATTGGGTCTATTCGCTTACTCTTAGAACCTAGTTAAGGATTGAGAGTTCGAATTTTTTGCTTTTGGTATAATACACTGCTTCAATTGAAAAAAAACAATGTTTCTATTCCAATAGTATCAGCCTAGTTCTACATCCACTGTCTGAGTCATGAGACTGTATTGATCCTATTGAAGAACTAGGCCTATTCGCGTTCTCTCAGAACCTATTTCAGGATCGATTCATGTAGCGAATTCTTTGAGCAGAACTCGCACACAGAGTCAGTGAATAACTGTTCTTTTGTCAACACTTCACAAATTGAAGAATGAAAATACACGTATTCTGTCAAAAATTGCATGGGTTCTCACAGAAAAATTCGCTAATAGTAGCTTGTACTATGGAAAGTTCCACGCGATTTCATTTTCTTTAGTTAGATGGGCGACTACCATTGACTGGTCTGAAACCGTCCTTCATTGAGAAAGCGAACGGGCCTATTGAGTTGGAATAATAACTGGAATTTCGAAAATTAGAAATCGATATTTATTCGATTTGTACCTCAAACATATCAATTTCACGACGCTCAGTTCAGTTTTGAATTCTTGTTGGCCACAAAGCACATATTATGAGAGTTAATCTGATTCGGGTTCAATTAATGAAAGAGGTCTACGAAAATGCTGGTCAATTTTGCGTGACTTACAGAAATATCTATATTTTTTCCTCAATAAGGTGTATGAACAATAGCCAATCCATCTTGATATTATCGCCAAAAAAAATTAACACACTTATTATTCAGTTGTTACTCAAGTAAGCTCAAAAATGTACATAAATTTGCAAAGAATCAAAGAGTGAATCAGGGAGTCACGAAAATCTGAAATAGTTTGATATTGTTGTCATCAGAGAAGAAAAAATCATCTGAAATGATATCAGTTCAGTGTATCAAAGATTGTAGATTTTCAAGGCCGGCAACTCATGAATTGTTAGAAGTTTCCGGGCTTCTCAGCCGTGGTCCGCAGGCTTTTGGGCCTGACGTTTCCTCTGCATCTGCGGCAGACATTTTCAAATGATGAGGCAATGGTCAAAGAATTCTCTTGCTGCGAGGCTTTGATTTGATGTGGTTCAGATGACGTCTCACTATTTGTCGGACCAAGAATCGGACTGTCCATTGTTTCTTTCATTGGGAGGATCCGTGTATTTTGAACAGCTAGCATCCATGTTCTGTGGATATTTGGGCTCTCTTCCTTGCGGTTGAAATTGTTCTTATGCTTGTGAATTTCTATGGCCTCCCTATAGAGCCTGGGGTAATAGCTCATAATTGTGTCCAGCACTTGCGTTTCGTCGAAGTCGATATCATGACCTTACAATAGAGCGTGTTCGGCCACCGTTGATTTTTGTGTTAGGCCATATCGACAGCTTCTTTTGTGCTCGGTTTACCGAGTATTTATGCTCCTTTTCGTGATTCCGTTTTTATCGGATTTTGAATTTTTAGGAAAATAGTTGATAAAAGTTGGGCCCGATGCGGCTATTCGATTATATCAGTATTTTAAAAACGACCAACTGGAATTTGAACAATTGTTGCCAGAACTTCATAGCATTGTACCCGGGACGTGTCACTACGTCGAATTCCCATTACGTCGAATTCCCACTATGTCGAATTCCCATTACGCCGAATTCCCACTACGTCGAAAAGCATCCCCACCACTTACGTCACCAAAACACGATCGTTATCGAAGCTGGATCCCATTCGACGTAATGGGAATTCGGCGTAATGGGAATTCGGCGTAGTGCCACACCATGCACTTTCAATATCAACAGCACAGCGAAATTCATCCTTCTTTTAGGTTAGGTTAGTTAGGTTGAGTCAGATTGGGTTGACAGGAAATTGCAGAATATCCGGTTAATTTTGCGAGTGCGTATCACTACGTCGAATTCTCATTACGCCGAATTCCCATTACGTCGAATTCCCATTACGTCGAATGGGATCCAGCTTCGATAACGATCGTGTTTTGGTGACGTAAGTGGTGGGGATGCTTTTCGACGTAGTGGGAATTCGGCGTAATGGGAATTCGACATAGTGGGAATTCGACGTAATGGGAATTCGACGTAGTGACACGTCCCGGGTACAATGCTATGAAGTTCTGGCAACAATTGTTCAAATTCCAGTTGGTCGTTTTTAAAATACTGATATAATCGAATAGCCGCATCGGGCCCAACTTTTATCAACTATTTTCCTAAAAATTCAAAATCCGATAAAAACGGAATCACGAAAAGGAGCATAAATACTCGGTAAACCGAGCACAAAAGAAGCTGTCGATATGGCCTAACACAAAAATCAACGGTGGCCGAACACGCAGTGGTGGGGATGCTTTTCGACGTAGTGGGAATTCGGCGTAATGGGAATTCGACGTAGTGGGAATTCGGCGTAATGGGAATTCGACGTAGTGATACGCACTCATTGTACCTACCTATACCTTCTGATATGAGAATTAGTGCATATTTTTGATTTCTCTTGATGTTTCATATGTCGCCCATTTATATCGTTGGTCACCTTCTCCAGTGCGTTCTATACTTCATTTCGAATGATAAGTAACAAGGAATATCGTGAAATTGAGATCTTGAGGACGTAGGTCTGAGGAAACTGCCCACGAAATTTATAGGCCACTATGATTATTCGATTTTATGCATATTCATTAAATAATTCCGTGATGTTTGATATTGATGAATTTTCATAACCTTGTTATTTTGAGATGTTTTGGTATGGAGATCTCTCGAAACGGCCCAATAATTTTGTAGGTGATGTTTTGTTTCCGCTTCAGGTCGAGTTATCTTACGATGCAAGTCGAAAGTACAGGATAAAATTTTCCATAAATTCCTAATTGGTCATGAGTTCGATATAGTTTTCAGGTCTCCTCATCAAAACTGTGCACTACTAAATTTTCCACAGATGAAAATGTTGAAGAATATGCCATACACAAAATTTCAGACGAGTTTTTATATTATGATAACATGGAATTTGTCGATAGTTGATGAAAATTCATAATAACCTGAATATTAAAAAACATTATTGTGTGATATTCACTGGAAAATATAGTTTAAATGTTTTTTCTGAGGAGGCGGAAATGTTCTTGAATATTTTCTGAATATCCAATGGACACTATACAAAATTTCACTATAGAGTAGCTTCTCTAGGAGTGTTATGGTATTATTAATATATGAACAAGTCTATGGCGAACTGTGAGTTATTCATGCTTCGAATATACCTTTCAATATTGTTCCCTATACGATTTTCGCGATACGTGTTCCAATATGCATACGCTCCTAGAAATAATGCATGCCTCAAATATACTGATAGGTACATTTTTTTCCGATTATCACTAAAAATGGATTCAAAAAATCGCGGACAAGCAATAATAATAATGTTTATCCATCATCATCATACAACAGAAATGTATACATTTTAAGCATAATTATATAACAAACACAGTAATGTTAGATCAGTAGTGAATTAACATACATAGTTTTGAGAACAAACAACAGATCCACTAAGGCAAAGCCAGGGCGTGGATTGTAGAGTTATAAGCAAACTTGTACGGTTACATCATAGATAAGATAAATAAAATAAATATGATAAAAGGTGATAAAATCAATAAAAGTATATATATATATATATATACATAAGTCTGATATTAAAACAATAATGTTTAGGCAATAAAATACAACACTACAATAAAATCAGTAATACAGATGGGAAATATTTGTAATGGATCAAATGAGTTAAGAAAGATAAAAATTTGAGATACAGGAATTATACAAATGAGGGATCAATCAATCTGTGAATAGAAAATCTATCCAGACTGAAGAGATAGTGTCTAGTTTTTTTTTAAATGTTTGTATAGTTGGCGATTCTCTTGTTTCCTGGGGCAGAAAATTATAAAGCCTTTTCGCTAGATAAGTGAAAGTACGTTGGGTGATTGTCTTTGAGGAATAAATTGTGGTGAGGGGTGCTTTAGCTTTAGCTTTATGTCTTGTATTATGGGTGTGATCTACATAATAAAGAATCATTCGATTTTTATATTGTTTATTGACAACTTTGACAAAATATAGTTGTCTCGTATCAAGCATTTTTGCCTCTTCAAATAGTAATTTTGATGCGTATTTAACTGGTTTGCGGTAAAGAATTAATTATATTAAAATTATAAAGCCTTTTCGCTAGGTAAGTGAAAGTACGTTGGGTGATTGTTTTTGAGTAATAAATTGTGGTGAGAGGTGCTTTAGCTTTAGCTTTATGTCTTATATTATGGGTGTGATCTACATAATTAAGAATCATTCGATTTTTATATTGTTCATTGACAACTTTGACAAAATATAGTTGTCACATATCAAGCATTTTCGCATCTTCAAATAGTAATTTTGATGCGTATTTAACTGGTTTGCGGTAAATAATTTTTGGGTACTTCTTCTGCAATACTTCTAGTTTTTTTATATGTGTTGATGCTATCCCACCCCAGTTGAGGATTCAATATGTTAGTCGCGATTCTATAAGTGCGTAGTAAATAATTTTCATCTGGGTGATGTCTAAAATGTTTCTTAGGTATTTGAATTTCTATAAAGTACTGCGCAATGTTTTTGTAACTTGGTCAACATGATGATTCCACCTCATATGTCTGTCAATAATCACTCCCAAGTATTTGACTTTTTCTGATGATTTAATAGTGATATCGTTGCCATGGTTGTCAATTTTTAGCGAGTCATACTGGGGCAGGGTATTGGTATAACAAGAAAACTGTAAGTGACAGGTTTTTTCATAATTCATTGATAACATCTTCTGATTGAAGCAATCAATAAGTTTACTCATGTCATGTTGTGATTTCGTTTTCAGTTCATCCCAGGTATCAGCCTCATACAAAACAGCTGTATCATCAGCGAAGCATAATAGTGTCCCAGGAGTATCGACTGTGAGTATGCCATTCATGTATATCGTGGAAAGAATGGGTCCTATAACAGTTTCCTGTGGAATACCACACTACACAACTCGTTTTTCACTGATGGTTGTATCAATCTTAACATACTGTTCTCGATCACTTAGATAACTTTCAAGTATTTCCTCTGAAACCCAGATCATGCAAAGCCTCCAATAACTCTGGTTGGTTCACGGTATCGAAAGCCTTAGCAAGATCCAAAAATATACAGAGCGATGGTTTGCTTTTTTCCAGATTTTCAGAAATTTTGGATGTGAGAAAGCATATTGCATCTTGAGTGGACACACCTTCTTTGAAGCCAAATTGATTTTTCGAAATTATATTATGTTTATTAGTGTATGAATTTTTTTTTTGATTATTAGTGTTTCAACATACACTAACTTCCTCATTCCTATTTGGCCGAGCGATGTCAGCCACTTGTATTGAATTCACTCTCCTCACTGCTGATTCGCTCGCGGATTTGACTCCAAATCTTGGTCGAAATTTTTCTGCGATAGGCAATTGTTGGTTGCCTAGATACCAATCGTGGAAAGAAAGGTCCGTTTAGCGAATACGCCAATCGACCTACTGTAGTTTTTCTGGATGTCCTATGGTTGAAATAACCAATGCGCTATTTGAAAATGTATGTTCAACAAGAAAAAGTTTGAAATAAAATGAAAGAAATATTCTATAGCAAAACACGTGTCACGGTTTTATAAACCCATTGTGAGTGACAATCGTACAGATCTGATAGACCAGTTCAATCCAAAGATGGTATGTCGAGAAATGAAAAAAAGTTGAAATGAGTCTGAAAAACTCGAAGTTACGAGATGGAAAAAGGGGAATTCCATCTTAACTCATCATACATGGCATTGTTTTCTTAATAGTAAGCTTGGATTATGAGGAATATAACTCGAGATTATTTCTAATGGAGGAAAATATTCTCAAAATTCGCTGTAGAAGTTGTCAAGTCTTCATCTTCATCATGAGTTATCCTCATTGAGCGAAAACTGATCCGAAGTAACTGCAGAAGAGAGGAAGAAGTCATTTTTCATCATCTGATCAGATTTTGAACATTATATATTTTTCAGCGTAAATCCATTCGAAAATCGAATGCCGAAATGAATGTTGTTGTGAATGCATTTCTACGATAAAAAAAAATGATTTGGAATGTCCTTTCCATAAGAACACTAACAATGATGGAGAGTCAATTTGTGTAATTCCATTTGACAGTTAATATCACCAGAATGGTCTCACCAAATAAATCATGATATTTTGTACACTGTTAGTAAGGATAGTCAATAGGTTCATTATGCTGTGATATATTGTGCTGATCTATCGAAACTTTCTTCACAACAATTCGTTATAATTCTAATTCTTTGATTGATATATTCTTAGGTTTGTTCTCATGTAACCAGGTCCTCGATGAATTCAATAAAGTTGAACAGTTGTACTGTGCTAAGTTTCACGCGATTCAGTTTTTATTAGTCAGGTGGTTGACTTCTTTTGAATTATCTGAAACCGACCGTCATTGAGACCGCGAACAAGTCTGTTGGTGTCAGGTTCTGAACTACAGACGTTTTTGATTTTCATCTGCATTAAAAACTTGTATTGTATTTGGTTGATGCTTTTTGTTCGTTTGTAAGTGCCTGTAAAGGATTTCAGACTGATTAACCGTAGTGTAATGAATTGAACTCATCAAACTTGTTTCAACGTGATCAAACAATTTTATGAAAACATGAACATGCCACTGACTCAACATTTAACCTAATTGAACGTGAACATTTATCGCGCACCCGTGAAATGTGCATAATATATTTAAAAGGTGTACATCATGAGGAAATAATGAATAACCCCAAAATGGTGAGACCGATAAGTACATGAGTAAAGGTATAGCCTTTGTGAAGGAAGCATAATGAAAACTGAGGGCCGTGAACCATACTTTCTATTCACCCAGAAAAGTTGCTTCACTGATAAAAAAAATATATTTTGGATAAAACACGTGTCGGACCAGATTTTCGTATCAAAGAAATAAAAGAACTGATAGTTTTCTTTTTCGAAACTTTTTCAGAAATTCTTTGATATTCGTAATCGATAATTTGTCAAAAATCATTTTGTCAGGTGCGATTCATATTAGGTGAACTCGAATAAATATATAGTAGTAAATATACATAGTTCTATTATATATGTGAAGAGAGAACCACCATCATTCGGTTTTGAGAAATGTTGCTTATTGAATAGTCGAATATTTTCACAATCGATCATGAATCCAGATGATTCACATCATGTATGTATTCATGGATGTATTCGAGTTCAATATCTACAAGCTCACGTAGTATATTTGTACAACATATTATTTTTCATTAGGTAAAGGTTAATACATAATGAACAAAGGCTGAACCATCATATATTTATGATAATCTCGAAAAAGTTTGAGGCAGATGTCAAAGTATCAACTTGTTTTCAAATATATCTGCTCTTCAGTGACTTTTCAGATCCAACCACATTTTCTCAGAGGTATATAAATTCAGGGATAATTTTTCATTGGAATCGATAACTGAACTTTATTTACCTTCAATAACAAAGAATTCAGTGAATTAACCAGGTTCTCGTATTACGACTATCTCAGTGTTATCTTGATCCATACTCTACACCTATTTCCATTGAACAAAAATACGATAATATGACCCAGTTATATATTTTCCAGAGGAAAAAACCAAATTTTCAAATATCTCCGTAGCTCAAGTCATGCTATCTTCTCGGTCATAAATTCGATTCCCAACGGGTTCGGATTACTAAACTCGTTCCGATAGACAAAATTTACATTCCATTATTCAGGCTGAGGTGTTAAAACGGAAACAAATAGCTAAATCGACAGAGATTCCAGGAAATAACTTTCTACAAGATAACTGCTGATATTTTTACCCACAGTCACGTGAGAAATATTGTCCTTTCAGGAAGGTCGCTTCTTGAGTTTATTGAATGAAATCAATTAGATTTCACGAATAAATACTGTACAATGTTTTAACCTGATATTACAAATGCGTATAACATTGGAAAGTATTCAGGTGATGAAATATGGCAAAAAAAGCTTTTTCTAAATGGAATTCGTAAAAATCTAAGATGAAATCTTCAAGAACGCCAAAATCCTTCAGAATGGAAAATTTCATAATATATATAGAATGGAGAAGAGAGAAAGACAATGGCATTGTATCGGGTATTGCAGTTTGAGGTATTGAGTGAACTCTCTATTCTTTTTGAGGCTTTCGAACTTCAAGTTGAAATATTTCCCTGGATTTGTAGGAAATATTATTCAATTCCATTTGATGATTCATTGAACTCATTGAATCTCCTTTGATTCTGAGTGATACTTCACCGAGTGTAACTCTTGAGTACAATGGGAACCTATGATTGTTAAGAAATTATTTTAGTAGAAACTGAAACGATGAAATTTTGTGAACATGAAACTGAATCAAAATTGCACATATTAAAAAATTTCTCCCGAGATGAATAATCAATTCATGAGTTATATCACTTTGCAGCCGTGTACTCCATTAAAGCATTCAACATATTCTCATGGAGAAAAGCGTCGCAGGAGAATGGCGTTTTCATCATACAGAAAACAATATCGCGAACTCCGACACAAGATGGGCAAGTGCACGAAACATGGTGATATACATTCATACCCAGATCTACGAATGAGAATCACAGTAACTTCAGAAATCCTCCGAAGGATCCGGTTTTCAACTGATCAATATATCCTTTCTGAAATTAAAAATGTTGAATCGAGCAATTTCTTCAAGAGAAAAACTTCAATTTCACTCGATTACAACTTTTATTCTCATTAGATCTCTTTCTACGTATTTATTTTTTCAGTCTCTGCTACGAGATGTTTGTTTTCAACAAAATGAAATCGACATCATTTTGGAACACATCAACAAATATGAACCAAAAATTAGGTTCACAATGGAAATGAGTAATAACGAATAACTTCATTTCAGGTGTGATATTGAAGATATCAACACTATATGTAGACACAAGTGTATGCCGGAGGAAAACACACACCAACAGATTTCTACAATATAACTCAAACCACACAAATGTAAAAAAAAATGGTAAAATGTTTTCTATCATGAAAACGATACTTGTAAACAATTTTTTTGGATGAGATAGATGAAGAGGTTAACTTCATGGAATCAATATAGAAAGACAATGGATAACCAGCGAGTTTTATATAAAAACCGTTGACGGATATTGAAAATCACCCAGTGAAGACATACAACTTACACAAAATGAACTGTAAATTATACCTCATGTGCCTGTCAAAATCACTTTATTTTACAAATTTCCCATTTATCGTTTGCTCAATTTGTTGGAAAAAAACCGCAGATCGATGTAGGTCCTACACTACATTCTCCTACACGGTAGGTGAATGATTTAGGCAATTTAGGCAAAGGTTTTTTTTACTCTCGTAACTGATTCAGGGTGTTTTCTTTGAGAATTATCCAATTTTACCATATAATATGGTAAAATTTCCTTCCAGACATGTTGAAATTTCATTTAAAAAAAATTTGTTTCACTCGACTTGCTGCTCGCTTCTTAGGAACATTCATCACCATAAAATTATTTGTGTGTTGCCAAGATAGTATGGAAGTTTGTTGATACCTGATTCGTCTCTAATGTGAAACAACAACCGCAGAACCCCACCAAAATAAAATTTTGGAAATGAATATTAACATAATCTGTAATATTGTATGGAAGCACCCGTACTGGATAATCGCACTTAAAAGGTAAGGCCTCGTTGAACCATTGCTCGCAAGTTTCGACTTGTGAGGGTTGATGTTCGTCAGATGGTTAACGGAAACGAACGAACAAAAAAAATCGAGGGGGAAACATCTTCTTTCAATCTTGTACACCTAAAAATTTTAATCATTTAAGTCATGGTTTTACGTGGTTTTAAGTCTTTAAGTCATGCATTTAAGTCTTCAAGTCGTGCCTTTAAGTCTTTGAAAGATTTTAAATCGTGTACAGATTTTAGCTAGTTGTTTCCCCCTCGAAAAAAATGAATCACATTTTCAACTCTTCTTGAGGTAACGTTTCAATAAATCAATTCAACAACTTGTTTCATTTTTTTACAAAGCACCATTACAAATAACAAACATTGATATCTATCACTAATTTTAATTATTTCGATTCTTAATACCCAGAACTCATTTTCATTTTTTATCAAGGCCAAAATTATTTGTCCTGACTCGTTCTATATCATACTTCGTATAATTCTTTAAGAACCAATGAATACTTGACTTCACTCTTTTTATTTTTCAGTATCTTCTTTCCATTCAACCAGTTTTTCATTCGAGCTCTTGTAGGAAATGTATTCATATTCAATTTTAGCTTTTTATGAACATTCAATCACTTTTCTGTTCAATCCCGATATCTCAATGTTTTCAGCAACAATTGGAAAACTTTTCCCAACTACAATTGAGAAACTATTCTCAACTAGAGCTCTTTATAATACTGATCAACACTTTTCTGTGAGTCTCAAAGCAAACGAATTTTGTTATTTTTATATATTATCATTTGTAATCATAGTTGCCCTCAAACTACCTGTGGATCAACTTTGTCAATTTTTTCAAATACTTGTATTTTTTTAATGTTGTAAGCTGAATGTTCAATTTTTATTTCTTGAGCTTGTTGAATGTTTTGTCTTCAACTATCCCAACTTGTTTTATTTCATCCTTTGTATGATCCTTCAAGAAATAATGAATAATTGACTTTATTCTTTTCATTTTCCACTGTCCTATTTCCATTCAATCAGTTCTTCGTCCTTCTTGAAATATCATTCATTTATTTGGTCGTTCAGTCTCTCTCAGGTCAATTCATATTATGTTTTTGACTCCATTAACCTGATTTCCTTCAACTCCAAATTCTTTTATCAAATCCGAGGTTCAAAAATTATGTTGAGTATTATGAATGATAGCAGTTTGAATAACCCCCAACAAGAGCACAACCACATTCAAATGAGAATCCCAGGAACAGTAATAAATGTTATTTCTGGTAGTTTCTTACCAAATGGACTTGAGTCCTCCAGCAAATAGGTCTCCCTACGCCATACCTAGGGGGCAGCATGCTCATTCGCTGACCCGTCAATCATGAAACATAGCAGATTTATACGTCGCTTCGATGCGACAGAGAGGAGTTCTTGAGAGAAAATCATCTGTTCCATCGGAGGATCGAAACCACGGTACATGATGCGGCACACAGCCATTTGCTCGCCTTCAGGAATATTTTTTCTGTAATGAAAACTGTGTGATTCGGTTACTAAAGATATTATCAATCTCCTTTTCCCATGAGAGAGAATCTACAGTCCGTTCCAAGAAAAGCTCTCACCCTGTCAGCTACATCCAAGTCCATTGAAACAATCAAAAAACTTTGAAATAAATTAATCAATCAAACTGAATCATTTAACACTACCAATTCCATTTCCCCTTTTTTTCATAAAATAATATTTTTGACTCAACAATGTTCTCTTGAAAATAATGTGCGGAAGCTTCGAATTCAGTCACCTCAACGTCAGATGTTTATTCACTGGGTTTGATGAATTTAAGCACCTCAGAACAAGCAAGTATGAAGATATAATTGGTATATTTGGAAACTTGACTCAGTCCTGATGATTCCTCGAATGTGGTGAAGATATAATAAAAATAATTACAGAAAGCGGGAACCTGGGTTTGTGACTAGGTGCTGATTTGGGATTTCAGAGACATGTTATTTCCCTTTGTGGTAGCTCTTACATACCTCCTGTCAACTCTATCAAAATGGAAATATAATGACTTCCAAATCAAAATTGAAACTTCAAACAAAACGCATAATTTCATAGAAGCCAAATTATCGAGTTACTCAAGGACACGAAATCCTCACATCTCTATTATTCTAAAAAACTCAACTGCTTGCTTCGCTCGTACTTTTTTTACAATTCTATTATCACTTTCAAGAGGAAGTAAGAAACGTAACTTGCCTTCTGGTCTCCTTGGTGTTTTGTTTCATCTCTCTGCTAGGTATATATTTTATACGATATCTTATATAAGCTGAAAATAGTTCTTCAAAATACACTTCCACGTTATAGCTATTATTTTTTCGAATCTTCAAGTATAACCCATACTTATGTATACCAGTTGAACATTTTTTACAATCCTATACAAAACATGCTGTCCCTTGTGTTCAGTTATAAAACAGACTCGGACAAACTTCTCCATTTAATTAATGTTGATTTTCATATATCTATTTCTGTTCATAAACAATGTCAATGAGTGAAGTTCGTATGTTTTTATAATCATCATTATCATCATCAATGTAAACTTATGAGGAGTATGCATGAAATTACGATACGATGAATAAAAAATCAACAATCTGAAATTTTATACTCTTGAACTTTGATAACTATGCTAAATCGAATTCTAAGAAACAAAACTAATATGAAATATAGCCTTTTCTACCCAACAAGATCCTCAAATATAAAAACCTATTTGGATAAGAAGTTATTCGTTGGCACGGTCATTCACAAAGTGAAAAAATAAAAGTTGGTCAATTCAGATGTGAGTGTGAGAAAATCTATCTACTATTTTTCAATGTGTAGATACCATCGAACCACGAAGTAAGAATACTATCTGAAACCTAATATTTTCGGAGTGAAACGATTTTTATTCTGGGGGAGTTCGCCGAACAATCGTTTCTCAGGAGTATGGTTTTAAGCTTACCCCTGAATAAGATACGGGTTACTACTAACTTGAAACATCGTTTTCGCTGACTTTATTATGCGATCTCTCCAGAACGTGTCACACTCGAATTTGTTTTTGACCGAAAGAACGTACGTGATGGAAAGGAAGGAAAATGTCTGGACGAAGCTTTTTCTCGAATACTTCGGAGAATCGGGAAACAGTCTGATCTTGAAATAAGTAGAATCTTCCTCCTACGACGAAAATATATGATGTTTTGATGATCTTCTGCTAGCAAAATCTATTCATTAGCATCTAATAATTGAAAGAGACTAATTTTAAGTTTTTATATTCGAAATATTCCAATGCTCGGCAAACAAAAAATTATTTTTTCTCCTAATAATACAATACACATCGAAAACAGTAAGCTTTTTTCTCATTCAGATGATTAGCCACTTACGCGTCATCTCACAATTAGGGTCAGCTTCACAAAGTTCGATGATTTTTATGGTCACTGGGGCGACAACCTTCTAGTTAACTTTCCCATCTAGAATGTACGACGAGTTTCATCAAACTTCATACGCAGTATACCTGGATGATGGACTTTCTCTAAACTGTGCATTTTCAAGCTGCTCAGTCAGTATAGCCCAATTTGATTTCTATAATAATTCTTGTCACTCGCTGCTTGCAAATTAAATTAATTAAATCGAGGATCCTATGAACGTTTTGTATATAAAAATAGAAGTTCGCTGTCACATTTTCAAATATCCATTGACAAATTCACAGTTCGGAGTTTGAGAAGTGATTTTTTGGTACCATGCCCGACTTCACTAATGCTGAAACGGCTGATATGGATTTTGCATACGTCTTCGCTAACGGAAATTCAAGCGAGGCCAGGCGCATCTATCAGGAAATGTCTCCCCAATGCCTTACTCTTCGTGCAGCGACATTTGAGAATCTTGTCTGGTAAATTTTTGAATAAAATAAAATAAATAAAATAATAATATAATAATATACTATAATCAACAATGAATTATCGAAACCATTACAATGATATCCATAACAAATTGCCGAGAGCGTCAGTAAATGAATCACAGTGATATACAAAACAAGTAATATAGGATAAACTATGAATAAAACATGGATCAAGACGAATCACAAATATAAATATATAAATGTTAACAATTAGACACAGATTGGCCCCAACATCATCTTGAGAGAAGAATGCTTCAAGAAATGGAGAAGTTCTGCTGGGTCAAGAAGCCTTTGAGCCTATTTTTGAAAATTGAAACATTCGGCGCACTTTGCACATCTTCAGGTGGATTATTATATATTTTGCAGCCATTGCAATACAAGTTCCTTTGGTGAAACTTGGTCGAGTGCTCAGCTGGAAGTAGATTATTAAATCTGGTGAGTAATTATGCTTCGATCTGTTGCGGCTGAACAATGACAAACTCTTACGCACATAGCACGATATTTCGTATATGTAAGAATCAACTACAGGTAGAATATCATTATTTTTATATGACTCCGTGCATAAATATACCCAATGGAGATTGGAGAGGATTCTCAGCGCGGATTTTTGTAAGATTAATACTCTTGAACAATCTGTGCCAACTCTCCAATTCATTATGCCATACCAAATCTGGAAGCTTTGAAAGAAATTATGCAATAGGACAACCACGGAGTGCAAGAACTGTGGAATTGAAGGAGGCTGTTCTCAAAAAAAAGTGAACATCCAGAGACAAGTACAAGAGAAATTGGTCAAACTTCAGTTGTGTGTCATACGACGGTTCACAGAATTTTGAAGGAACAGCAATTATATCCACATTGAATTCAGCGAGGCCAGGCACCTACGCCACGTGATTTTCAACCACGTATCGAATATGCTCAATGACTTCAAGAAAAAGTCGAACAACAACATCCCCAAATTCCATAGAAAATCATCCTTACAGATGAAGATAATTTTTCAAGAAATTGTATCATTAAATCACTAGTTTATGCTAGCTCCATTGAAAACTAGGAAATGTTAAGGAATCGCATCATAGATTGCTACGAAATTATAAGAAACACTCCCGGCATTTTTCAACGGGTGCTGAATTCTTTGATGAGGAGAGCAGAAGCATGTTCCACTGTTGGGGGGATTCGTCACTCTGAACGATTGTTGTAATAGTTGCTCCCTGATAAATAACACAGTACTTCTTCTTTTTTCTCGAACTCAGACATGTAGCTCTTTCTGAATGGATAACTAAAGTTGACAACTTTCTTTTATTTGAATCGATTGAACAGATTGATAATGCTGAGTTCGAGGGAAATCTGTCTGGGTATACTGCGTATGAAGTTCGATGAAAATAAGTAAAATTGACAAAAACATAAAACAAAATACAACCATGTATCATCGTGAGAAATTGAACTACAAATTCTACATTCATCCACATATTTTAAAATGCACATTTTTTATATTTGTTCATACTATATATCTAGGAATTCAACTGTATTTTGTAGGGGAAGGGAATGAAGATTGAGGAAATATTTTTTGATCTTTTCTTCTCCGAACCAAGAACAAAATAAAAGATATGAAACTCTCATAAGAGGAGTGAATTCAAAAAAATTCATAATCACTCTCTGTTGATAGATTCGTGTATATCATCCGAAGACTTTTGATTCATTCACGAAAAGGAAAAAAAATCATCTGAAACAGTTACTTTCTTGCCTGTATGGTGTGGTTCTATCATATTCGTGTATTTGCTATTCAATTTCACTGAAAATTTTACACCAACAGTTTTCGGACAATGAAATGGTTACTTTCTTTCGCGTTACCATGGCAACTAATGTCAACTAAGGTATTTTTTCGGTAAATTTTTCCCGCATGGGTAACCTACGAATTATAGTGGAAATTTTTGATCTAAGCAGAAAATATTTTGTTTGACATAACATGTCACTTACCCACTCTGAGAAGGAGGAAACAAAATATAATGTTCGAATACGGCACTATAGCAATTTAGCGGACTAATGAAAATAAAATTATATCCACATCTTCATTCACGAGCCACTGACACTCCATTACCACACACCACCGAGTCATTTTGTTACAGCTCACACAATAAACCAAATTGAATTTGACAAAACAAGTCAATTTCGAGTTAATTGTTAAATCTGATATGTAATCCAAAGCCTACCTTAAAGTTCAATATGTTGTGAAATTTTCTCACCGAATACCACGCGTACTTGAACTCTCCTCAGAATTTTTTCTCGCTCACGAATATTTCAAGAAAATTATCCCTCGCCTTCAGCTCATGATAATTTTCAAAATGTTCAAGAACCCGAAAAAATTGCCGGGAATAATTCAAGCACTAGTGATATTACTAGTGATAGTTTTATTGTTATTGCTTCTCTGTTACTGAATGCGTCACCTGATTTGGTTCCATTGATTGGTTTTTCATTAGATTATATTTTGGAGTCATTAAATGCGTGAGGTTGGAATAACATTTCCCACCCAAATATTTGTATAGTATTTTTCACAGTAAATGGTATTGGCTTATTAACTGCAATAAACTACTCGATTTAATCCCATTGTGTAGAAAATCATCTGGTAAAAGATGCAAATGTGCCACAGGGTCGAACTTGAGAAATTTGAATTTTGCATAATGTAGGAGATATACAAGTAATTCATTTAAATGTTACAATTCTATTCTATATTTAGTTCAGTGTCGCTATCGCTATCCTCATCTAAATTAATTATAATTGGCGCAATTGATTTTACAGAAAGGTACGAGTTTTCAACATTTATAACATGACTAACAGAACTTTTCCAACTCTCGGTAGGAATGTCATTCATACAGTTCCTAACTAATTCTACCACACTACCACTTAAAGTCGATGAAGTATTTTTTCCGCGCATGCTCGATTTAAGTTGGTGCCACATAAGCTCTATGGGATTGAACACGCAGTAGTAGGGAGGTAGTCGGAACACTGTATGTCCCAATTCTTCTGCAATAGTATCACAAACATACGTTTTTTTTTTAAGAAAATGACTGCAGCACTAGTAAAAGTTCTTTTTTTGTATAATTTTCCTCAAAATATATGTCATTTGCAGCCATGAAGTAAGCTGTAATCCTCTACAATCCCTCTCTGAGAAACAAAATTACCTGAATCCGGTCCTTTTACATTTATGATGTGCATCTCGGATTTTACAACCTAAGGGTCTAATTGGTTTTATTATAATCCTTCAGTCAATACCATTTATCGTGAAAACTACTATAGAAGTTGGGTTCAACTAACCAGATTGACTTTCTCAGTAACGACTGCTGTGGTTTTGAGTGTTAGATACTAAACAGCCCCTTCAACTCTTTTCACATTGAAGAAAATGAAGATTCAGAAATATTCTAGTATTTGAATGAACATAAGGCTGAAATGAATCCAGTTAGCCACATTCTACGCATCACCTATAGTTGTGACCCAGAATTATGAAAGCCATGCACATGTCCAATTTCCGACGACACAGAGGTGCTATGAATGATTAGAGAAGCTGAGGTGGAGCTGTGCATCTGAGTTATCAACGCGGTATACTCGAGTTATGTGCTCTCCTAGTAATTGTCATTGTACCGAGGAGTACATCAGTTGAGATACAGCTCGAATCGTATTGCATTCATAATAGACCTCGTAATAGACCGGGAGGTCATGACAGGTGATGTTCCACCATTTTTTCGTGCATGCCTTTTTAAGGCTTGATAACTAACACTGAAATATCAAAGATAGTTGTGGTTTTAGCCCCCCCGCGCGTCCTCTTCATAAGGAAAAACGCTTTTCTTTCTGTAGCGAATTTTCGTGTTTTCCCGTGATATTTTACTGCATGCCATTGTAATATACGGAAGTTCAAACTAATTGAAGCTCTAATAATTGATGGCATGCATGTTGAATAAGCTCATCGTATAATAAATAATAATAAAAGTTGCAAAAAAATAGTGCAAATTTAGGTGACTTGTTTTTGCAACTTTCGTCGTGCATGCCTCTATTTTGCAACACCCTGGTGTGCATGCCAAATTTTCTTCTATTGATTTATGGTACGAATTAAGTATTTTTTCAATGGCATGCAGTTTGGAATCACGGAAAATCGGTGTTAAAATTCTACAGAATTTTCCGGAAATTTTTCACCGTTGGTCCTACGAGGGGTGCATGCCAATTTTTCCATAGTGTTTTCATTACAAAAACTTCAATTCTTCACATCGGCATGCAATTTGAAAACACGGAATTTCCCTTAAATTTTGTTCAGGTTTTCATAACCCTTTGATCATCTTGGGCCGCTGCGGGGTGCATGCCATCAATTATTAGAGCTTCAATTAGTTTGAACTTCCGTATATTACAATGGCATGCAGTAAAATATCACGGAAAAACACGAAAATTCGCTACAGAAAGAAAAGCTTTTTTCCTTATGAAGAGGACGCGCGGGGGGGGCTAAAACCCCGACTGTCTTTGATATTTTAGGGTTAGTTATCAAGCCTTAAAAAGGCATGCACGATGGTGGAACGTCACTTGTCATGACCTCCCGGTCTATAACCAACATTTCAATTACCTGATTGATTTCTTCATCGTAGTAGGGTTTGCCAATGAGTACATTCCTTTTGTGATTGATCTTTAATCGTATATAATGATAATGATGATGAATCGTCTTTAAATTCATTTCATTTCAGGCGACTACTTTTACCTGAGCCAAGCGAGTAGTAATAGATTACCAACTAGAAAGTAAAAGAATTTCTACAAACTGAAACTAATCGCATTCTTAACAAAAATTGATACTTGGAAGATATGCTGTGATATAAGTTAACAGTTTCAAATTTATGTATTGCATATTTCGAAAAATGTCACTTTCAGTGGGCTTTAACAGTGATATTCGAATATGTGAACTATATCTATCAATCAATATCTATTCCCTGAGACGCATTACAAGCATGAAAATCATCAAGCAAAAATCGCACAAACATCAAAATGTAAAGATAAAATCACAACAAGTGAATATAATGAACATACACATGATGTACAAGAAAAAAATGGAATGTACTCACAAAAAAAATATATACCTTCGCACAATGTGAATTTATAAGCGGCCTTCACAATTTAGATCTTGATTCCTATTATTGAAGCTGAAATATTGAGTGGAAAAAAAATGAGGAATGAAAATAATTCTATTTGATTTATATCACAATGAAGTGTTCTATTGATCAATCAGTTGATAACTCAATCCACGTTCGTTAACCGCAACCAAAGTCGTCGCTGTTCATGGAAATTTCGATTTTGAGTTCAACCCCTGAACCACACTATATATTCGATTTCCACTTTCATATTTTTTATCTCATTTGAAAACCATTCAACATCGACGATATTCATATTTTTCAGTGACAGTGGATGTCAATCCGAAAACAGATCGAATTTCCCCTGATTACCCCTATTGCTCTCGAAATAACCTACAAATCACACACCTTTATTCGATACGTCCACTGGTTGACGATTATTTTTACCTTAACTTTTGACACAGTGGCTGAGATACGGTAAATCAATTTCCTGGGTCTGTCAACACACCGTATTTTCCACAAAACATTCGAATTCCTTTTCATGAAGTGGATTTCGTGCGACATATTGAGTTTCACTGAAATAGGGATGCATTTTGCTGATACTTTCGAGCTGCGTTGATATTTCGAAGATCTGGTTATTTGTTTGTCTCTGCGTGATTGTTTTTGCAAATATTGTTGCTTTTTTGCATTCAGTTTCTTCAGGTTTCACGACCTGAGATGAAATTTCACTGAACATTCCTCGTCAGGTTAGGCCCTGTCATGAGAATATCAAAATAAGCGTAAATAGTTATTTTACAGTAATCTATTGAGTGAAGTTTAACGCGATTATCATCCATTAGTTATAATCTACTCTTGAAATGTACGCAACATTTTATCGTGATGAGGAACAACAATTCAAAGTGTGGTGTTCTATGACTGTACATATTTTATAGACTATATGTTTATATGTAGAGATGAGAAACATGTGACTGAATATGTGTTGATAATGTTGAAATATGAAAAGTTACACGCTTCACATTCTGAAGCCTTTTCCAATATATTTCAATTTATTTATTCCACTCAAACACAAGTTTGGCAACAAGATGAACAAGATTCAGAAAAAATGGTGCTACAGAAATTTGAAGAAAATTATTCCTCAAAGTTTCAGCTCAATTTCAACTGAACGCAGCAGTTTCAAAAATAGATGTTCATTCAGAACGAAATATTGACCAACCTCTGCTTGGCATGTATTCTGGAAAGATCGAATTATATGGCGATGAATGAGTTGGAGGTCATGACAGCTGTCAGTTGTCAGATCAGCTCTCATGTTATTGTTTTCACATAGGTATTTTCAATTTTCAATAAAGAAAAATTTCTTTGTGGAAGAGGATGCTATGAATTTTTAGTCAAATTATGATGATGAAATTTTGTGTGGGATCACATATAGTTTTTACTTATTCGGATTTGAGAGGAAATCCTTTCTCATCATTGAAATATTCACGAAATTTCGAATATGATTGTTCTTGAATATTTCAGTGTGATTTTGGTTTGTAAAACAATCTCATTATTTAAACAAAATTAATAAATCACTTACAGTAATGTGCATATGATAACTAATATAAAATATTTGTATAAAAATATGAGCATGCCTTATACTAGAACAGATGTCAATGGAATATGGTGAAAGTATCAAGAATACCCAAGGAAAACATGATGAGGAACTTTCAGTTCAACAATTTACTCTTTTCAAAATGATATTTGGGAGTTGGCACTGTGGTTCGATGCCCGGTTCATGATCTACAGGTCGTGGATTCGATCCCCCAAAAGGGCAGAGATTTTTCTCTAGAGAATTTCTCTTTCGTTTCAGCTAATAAGGGCTCTGCCACGTTTTATAGTTGACGGATCCAGGAATATCCCTGCTGCTCCTAAAGTATGGCGTAGGGAGTTCAACTAACTCTTTACAAAATTTTGGAATTCTGTTTGTATATGTAGGGGACTTCCCGCTACTAATATGGACTGTATTTACTATGTTTAATAATATAAGAAAAGCCCAAAATACTTTTCTTTCCAAAAAATATATTTAACATGACATGTTTACATGACAAGGATTCATATCTTGTTTTTTTTTTATAACAAATCGTATCTATGGAGAACATAAGCAAAATATATTATACAGTAGGTGATAGTAATACTTAACATACCCCCTACCTTGAAAGAATGTCTTTCGAAACTTTTAATACATATATAAAAAAGAAACTGAAATATCTAACATCAGTTTTCGATTGGTAAGGGGCAAATTTTTGCAATTGCACGTTTAACAGTTCCATTTTTAGTTTTTAATGACACAACGCGCACTTTTTTGTCTGGTCCTGGAAAAACTTCAGATACACGTCCCAGTTTCCATTTCAAAGGAGGAAGATTATCTTCACGTATTATTACAAGCTGGCCAATTTCCAAGTTCTTCTGTGATTCTTGCCATTTGCAACGCTTCTGCAAATCTGCAATATATTCTTTGGACCATCGTGTCCAAAAATGCTGGTACATCATTTGAATATGTTGATATTTGGATAATCTGTTGACCGGTGCATCCATCAGGTTTGGGTCCGGTAATGAAGTTAACCTTTTTCCAATCAGGAAATGGGATGGCGTTAGAATGTCCATATCATTGGGATCACTTGAGAGTTGGGTTGAAGGGCGGGAATTCAAAGCTGCTTCTACCTGTGTAAGCAAAGTATATAATTGCTCAAAAGTGAGTGAGGTATCACCAATGACCCGTTTCAAATGATATTTTGTAGATTTTATCCCTGCCTCCCAAATACCCCCAAAATGAGGTGAATTTGAAGGAATGAATTTCCAGTTTATTCCCTCATTCTCAAAATATTCAGTTAAATAATTTTCATCATTTCTTAAATAATTGAACAATTCTTTCAACTCCGAGTTGGCTCCAACAAAATTTGTTCCGTTATCGGACCACACACAATTTGGTTTACCCCTGCGTGAGCAAAATCTCCTGAAAGTACCTATAAATGCTTCTGATGTCAATGATGATACCGATTCCAAATGAATGGCTCGAGCAGAAAAACACACAAACAGGCAAACATAACATTTCGATAATTTGGAGCCGCGACCAGGTTTGTCTTTACATAAAAATGGGCCTGCATAATCTACACTAGTGGTAAAAAATGGAGGCATGGGGCGAACTCTTTTTTCAGGTAAAATACCCATCGATTGACACATTCCTCGGGGTTTATTTCTGAAACATCGAACACATTGATGAACAACTTTTCGAGCAAGATTCCGACCACCAATTACCCAAAAATGTTCCCTAATAGAACTGAGTAATAATAACGAACCACCATGAAAAAGTTCCTCGTGTTCTGACTTGAACAATAAATATGTCAAATGATGCCGAGATGATAGTAATAAAGGATGTTTTTTAGCATAATCCAATTCTGATAACTGAAGTCTTCCCCCTACCCTGAGAAGGTTGGAATCATCCAGAAATGGACTCAAACATGCAAATGACTTTGATGGTAAACGTTTGCCCAACTTGATTCTTTCAATTTCATCAGAAAATGATTCTTTTTGAGAACACTTCACTAAAGTTTTCATTGATAAGTCTAATTTTGATGCTGAAAGAGATTCGCAAAGTTTGTTATTTTTGTTTTTACAATTATGAATGAATCTTAAACTGTATGCGATTGATCTTTTCAATCTATTCATAGTTGAAAACTTTTCAAACATAATGAAAGAACTTATTTTTGATGTTTGGAATACGTTGACTTGTTTTTTCATTTCAGGTATAGTTTCTTGTTCAATATTTTCTCTTTTTGATAATGGCCATTCCCTTTCATGCAATGAAAGCCAAGTAGGTCCACTCCACCAAATATCACAACTTATGATTTTATCTGGGGAGATACCACGCGATAACCAATCTGCAGGATTGTCCTGACTTCTAACATGTCGCCAATCATCAATGTGAGAAAGATTTTGAATTTGAGATACCCTGTTTCCTACGAATGTTTGCAATAAGTGCGGAGAAGTACCTATCCAACATAAAGTGACAGTAGAATCACACCAGTATATTGTTTTTGAAAACTGAAGATTCAAAGATTTTTTGACTTCTGCCACTAATTTTACCTGAAGCAACGCGCCACATAACTCAAGACGTGGGATTGTTAAGGTCTTCAAAGGGGCCACTTTTCCTTTTGAACATATCAAATGTACATGAACGTTATCATCTACATCAATGCTTCGTATATATACACACGCCCCGTAAGCAGTAAGACTAGCGTCCGAAAAACCATGAATCTCTAACGTTTTATAGTTTTTGCAAACCACACGTCGAGGAATTTCAATTTCATTCAAATTATAAAATTCATGTTTTAGTTTTAACCATTGTGAATGAATACCAGTTGATAATGGTTCATCCCAACCGATTTTCAATGCCCATAAACTTTGGAGTAAAACCTTTGCAATGATAACACATGGACCTAATATGCCAAGTGGGTCAAATATTTTTGAAATATCTGATAAGATTGATCTTTTGGTAATCTTTGTGAAATCGGATGAAAAGTTGATTTTATACATCAAAGTATCAGATTTAAATGACCAATATAAACCGAGGGTTTTATTTTGTTCTTTTTCACCAAAATGGAGTTCATGTGAATTTGATGATTCACCATCAATTTCTTCCACAACTAGTTTGTTGTTACTTATCCATTTTCGTAAATTGAATCCAACTGATTTCAGAATTGATGAGATTTGGTTGCCCAGTTGTATTGCTTCTTCAACTGAATCAGCTCCAGACAACAAATCGTCTACAAAAAAATGATGCAAAATGGCTTGTGCAGCTTTTGGAAAACTTTCCAAGTTTTCTATAGCTATTTGTTTCAAACACCTCACTGCCAAATATGGAGCTGATTTTGTTCCATAGGTGACGGTGTTTAATACATATTCTTTGATATCCTCATCAGGATTAGCACGCCACAATATTCTTTGGAGACTCCTTTGGTCAGGATCTATCCAAATTTGTCTGTACATTTTTTCAACATCTGCGCAAATAACAAAATTGAACTGACGAAACCTCAATAATATTGATATGAGTTCATCTTGAATGATTGGTCCTTTAAATTGAATATCATTCAACGATAAATTAGAATCTGTTGGAGCCGAACCATTGAAGACAACTCTCAACTTTGTAGTTGCACTGTCTTCTTTCAGAACTCCATGGTGAGGAAAATAATCTGAAGGCTGATCATCAAAATCCGATGTTACTAAAGACATGTGCCCTAACTTCTCATATTCTTTCATAAAGTTTGTATACATTTCTCTTAAAGTAGAATTTTTCAACAAGCGTTTTTCTAAAACCAGAAATCTATTCAAAGCTTGGTTTCTAGAATTACCTAATACAGTTGGTGAATCTGAAAATGGTATTTGTACCACAAACCTACCATCAAATGATTTTTCTGTCGTTTTGATAAATAATTCCTCACATTTTTTATCATCATCAGACATATTGATGGAAAGAGATGGTGGTTCCTCAAGGGCCCAAAATTTTTCTAACTGATCATGTAGATCGGAATTTACATTGAAATTACAATAACTAGCTGAAATATTTCTTGAGGAACGTCCTACAGAACCTGACATAATCCAACCAAGACATGTTTTTTGTAGAATAGGCTTTCTTTCTCCCAAATTGATTTGACCAATAGAAAGGAGTGAATAGAAAATATCTGCACCCAATAAAACATCAATGGAACTAGATTTCGAAAATCCAGGATCGGCTAATGGAAGATGATGAGGAATGTTCAAATGAGATAAATTCAGATTGAAACTGGGAATTCTTTCAAAAATTTGAGGAACAACTAAACAAGAAATTGTGTTTCTAAAATCGTTTCTCAATGATTGAAAATTAATGGAACATCTGTGCTTAATTTTTGATACTGTTTGATTGATACCAACAATTGATAAATTAATATTTTCCAAATCAATTCCCAATTTAGCACAGAAACTAGCGGTTATCAGGTTCGATTGTGAACCATTATCAAGAAGAGCTCTAGCAATATGAGGAACATTATTTTTATCAAAAACTTGAATCAATGCTGTGGATAAGAGAACCTCAGTGAAAGTTTCGTTCACTATTGCATTCAGCACCGAAATATCAGATGTCTGAGAACCAGACGAAGTGGTTGTAACAGTATCTGTACAATTAGTAGTTTCCATATTGCTTCTATCAATTGAACAAAAATCACTCATCTTTTTTGTTCCAAAATGTAATAAAGTATTATGTTTGAGTCCACATTTTTTGCAACAACCATTATTACAATCTCGATTTAAATGTGATGACTTCTTCAAACAGTTCAAACATAATTTCATGCGCTTTGCATGCTCGAATCTTGATTGTGCATTCAAATTTATAAATTTTTCACAATCACTAATGAAATGCTTTCCTCTGCAACATGAGCAAGATACATTAGTCGTTGCAGAAAATGATTTGCATGTTTTTATTTCTGATCTAAACTTTTCATTCACCTTCTTATCATTACGATTACTTTCAATCGTTTCTAGAAGTTCAGCCCTTGATTTGAGAAAATTTTTGAATTCTATCAGTTCTGAACGTTTATTTTCAGGTTTCTGTTCTTCCCACTGACGAAAAGTACTAGCATCCAATTTACCACTGATTAAAAATATAATTATTGCATCCCAAGAATCAATATTCAAACCTAATGATTGAAGTGATTTCAAATGTTTTGTTAGTGAATCCAAAAGTTTTCTCAGTTCACTGGAAGACTCCCGAACTAAAGATGATAATGAAAATAATGACTTCAAATGATTTTGGACTGAGGTGGCCTTTACTTGATGGAAATCCATAGTTATTACGCTATAAGGTAGACACGATTAAATTTCCACAAAATTTATTGTCTTCGCGACATGTTTCGGTACACTGTACCTTTATCAAGCGAATGTATTTAAACACTAAATTATTCTTCGCTAAAAGCTCCTTAAATATATCAGGGCCTACTCTAATTATCTATGATTCCTAGAATAATACCACTGACAATGATGATGATTCCTAACTGATGCTGATAACTGATTCCTAGAATAATACCACTGACAATGATGATGATTCCTAACTGATGCTGATAACTGATACTGATTCCTAATAATATTATTAGGAATCAGTATCAGTTATCAGCATCAGTTAGGAATCATCATCATTGTCAGTGGTATTATTCTAGGAATCATAGATAATTAGAGTAGGCCCTGATATATTTAAGGAGCTTTTAGCGAAGAATAATTTAGTGTTTAAATACATTCGCTTGATAAAGGTACAGTGTACCGAAACATGTCGCGAAGACAATAAATTTTGTGGAAATTCAATCGTGTCTACCTTATAGCGTAACTTCAAATGATTGTTAATCAGAATATTTTCATTATTATATCGATTGCAAAGTAAATCCCATGCAATTGCATAATTTGCTGCAGAAAATTCTAATGAATGAATTACCTGTTTGGCTTCTCCTTCCAGAGCACCACGTAAAAAATGAAATTTCTTGATATCACTAATAGAAGTATTCAAGTGAATCAGAGATTTGAATATGTCTCGGAATTCGAGCCACATATCCAGATCTCCTCTAAATTTTGGAATAGGTATCGGTGGCAATTTTGGTTTGATGCTATAGCATAAGCATTGGAGTGAACTTCGGGGTTTGACATTTGTAAACTTTTTTGTGAAATGTTATCACAAATGTCATCACTTTCTGAACTGCTCAAAATATTTTTGCAAATGGCAATAACCTTATGAAAAGAACCCTCAAATTCTTCTCTCTCTTTCAGTTGGCTATCTAATTCATCTTCATCGACAAGACGTTCAATGACTGTCTGACTTTCGTGAAATTCTGTCAATAAGACAATATTTGAATTCATTCTCGATTCAATTTCTAACAAACACGTTCTCTCCAATGAATTGCCATCTTGTATTTCAATTGAATAAACATCAATGAACTTCTTGAAGATGGTCAAACGGGATTTAATCACCCCTCTTTTTCTTCTCAAATTTTTTATTTCATCTGTCATTGTACCTCACCAAATGAACAACTATATACCAGCACACAGAATAGGAGAAAATTCATTAGAGGATAGGGAATTATAAAAGGATACTCTCAGTACTTATCCCAATCCAAACAAAGTTCCGCTGCAATTCAGCCTAACGTTGATTTATTTATCTTGATGAAGACTACTTCTTCGGTTTGATAAATGCTATTGAGATCGATGACTGCTTATGAGCCCAATGCTCTGCCAATGATAGTTGATCCGCCGCCAAATCGAAGAATCACCATCCAATACAGTGCTTGCAAACCTCTGCAAGTTCTAGAGCTGTGTCGATGAGCAAAAATTCTGTTCCAAATCCGTATCGATGGGACCAAAAAATGTATATGTAGGGGACTTCCCGCTACTGATATGGACTGTATTTACTGTTTAATAATATAAGAAAAGCCCAAAATACTTTTCTTTCCAAAAAATATATTTAACATGACATGTTTACATAACAAGGATTCATATCTTGTTTTTTTTTATAACAAATCGTATCTATGGAGAACATAAGCAAAATATATTATACAGTAGGTGATAATAATACTTAACACTGTTGATATATCTACCAACCGCACCTTACTTAATTAAAATCGAATTGAATTTCACACATAGGTTTCAATTCGAAAATATTCATGCCATGGGGATTTATCAACCTTGAAAATATATTGAATCAGATTACTGGATAAATATTGCACATGGAAGGAGTTCAAAATTTTTCGAAAGATACATTATAAAAATGCGAATGAGAGGCCATGATTCCAAATTTGGGCATAACTCTCATTTCTGAGTACGTTTCTCAAGTGAAGTTTTGGAGTATTTTTCGAAATAATGGTACTTTATTCTTGAATGAATTTATCATTTTGTGATTGAATTCTATTATGCTCGAGTAGAAACCATTCATCGAAGGTTATCAAACATGTACCTATTTTTATATATTGTTTTTTATATCACCGACATTTCTCCTAACAACTGATATTGGTTGGTTCTCATTAATTTTATTCGAGTATATCAACACGAACAAATTATTTGATGGGTCTTTTTACAAACAAACCACTTCGAGTCATTCCTTCTACTTTCCACAGAAAAAAGTCAACATTTGTCCATTACACGAACAAACAAATGATGGTGTCACCTTCACATGCATCCTTTATTTCCGGTATCAAATAGTAATGTTTTCCAAATTATGGTATTTCCGGTCCACCGAAAATCAATAGTAGTGGCCAATAGTATGTCTTAGTTATTATATATAATTCTGAGTCCTCAAACTTTCAAAATATTCACGATTCTGGAAGAACTATCAGCGATAATTCAGACAATTGATTTTTCTGGATTGAATTTCCCGGTTATTATCAGATGAGTCGTCAATTCTCAGATCTATATTCATCATCACAGCAAATAACAAATATATTAGATGTTATCTCTCCCAATAAAATTCTCATTCCATGAATGATTGAACATTCTGCCCGTTTATGTCAAGAAATCCGACGGATATAAAAAGGATCATAAAATAGGTGATCGAGGGAAAGTGTTGTCATAAAAATACTTTTTCTGTCCGTCATAAAAATCCACATACACTATGTAACCCCAGAGAACGGGCTTTGCTGAATCAATGGGTTCATTTCGAAATCGAAATGTTTCTGCATTTGAATAACTTATTGTCCTACTTCACAACAATTCTGTGGAATGAGGGCTATTTTTGGTGACCCGTGAAGTAGATTGAAGTTCAAGACAATACGAAGGAAAAAAATAGATTTTATCAACATCATTACATTGTACCAAGTGTTGCGGGAAATGTTCTGCTAAAAAGTTTTTTCGCACCCTGTGAAGCCTTGCGATTTTATTTTCGTAGTCACCCTTTTCATCACTTCTGAACGAATTATCATGTTGTCCTTTCAGCCTTCTTCCATTAGGACAGAATGCAAATTCCATAAATGAGAGTATAAATGAGAAACAAAATAAACAACTGAGAGTGAAAACAGCATGAAAGCCCATATCTAACTATTTGTTATGCGATAATCTCAGATAGGTCAAATGATTATTTTGTCTGAAACCGAACTTATCGACTAACAAAACGGAATGTTTTCAAAACGTTGATGATTACAACAATGACAGAATAAATACTTATGAGTATGCTTGAAGACTGGATTTGAATCAAATATTCTAAATGAACAATTTGTTCAGGCCAGCCTAAACTCACCTACACTGTAAGTTGACGGACTGATACCTATCAGAAAACAACTACTCCTGTGGCTAATACCACGAAGGACATTGGATTTCATCCGACATGAGTTAGCGCAGGATTCTTCATAGACGAAATTCCTGCATATGCTCTTGGAGATACAACTGCCAGAATTAATTTTCAATTATTGGGACGGGTCACACTTGCAAGTAAAGTGTAGGTGAGTTGGGGCTTGTCTGAACAAACCGTTCGTTTAGAATCAATGACAGGATTGTTTTGTGATGTAACAATATATAATTGAAATATATAACATTAAATGACCTCGCACTGAAAAGAGATTTTGTTGAGATTAGGGAAAACGCGGAATCATTGTACTTGTGTCACGTTTCGGCACGAGGGTATCAGCAGTGAGCTGTGTACTGATCCCTATTATTGTTGTTTCAATGTGTTTGGAGAGTGCGTAGATGTTATATCAACAAGGGGTTGCATTGACTGCCATATATTCACCACTTATGTCCAGACCTTCCACAGGAGAAACTACGGTGGCAGTTGATTTTTGTGTTCGCACAGAATTTCTACACGAGTTATATATAGAGGTCTCTTAATGAAGCTGTTCGCTTCAACTTTTTCAAAAAGCAATAAACCATATGTGATACACCGTATGTAGGGGAGTAGAATAAGGGTTATTTCGTTCAGAAATTTAATACTTTGATGATATTTTCAATTATTGGGAGTGCCTACATCGCTTGAAACAAAACTCATTGCGGCAACTTGGGGAATCCTTCAGGCCCCTCAAATACACCATTTTGCGATCTGGTTTCATGAGTTTGCAATATAAGCGCTCGTGGCTGAAGTATCTGGAGTTACATCAGAGCGATTGGAATTATTTGAAAATCTAGAATACTATTCTTATTGATAATACTTTTCCCAAGATTTACCAAATATGAAGTTTCTCCATTTGGAGGAGTACGTTGAAGTGAATATTTTTTTACCGGGAAGCATAAGTACTACTCAGGCACACAGGGATTGTCCATTGTGAGCTTTTATGATCTTTTCCTCAATCATTCATTGATGTGTTTCAAAAATTGTTCAATCAAACCATTAGTTTTCACACATATTTCAATTGCTTCCAAATGCAATATATATCATTTGAATCATGTTTTCATTCACAGCAGTGTATTGATATCGAATGCAGCATACATCATTGTTTACTTCTTACAGAAATTCCAGCACATGCATTATACATTCTCCATTAACTTTCATTCGCACTCCATGGTGCCATCAAATAAATCCTCACCGTATAGGTAATCCGACTCGAGAGAACATTTGTTCTCCTGAACGATGGATAATCCGTCTGCTGTCGAATTGATCCAGTTATCCGCTAAACTTTTCACAAATTCCAGCAATGGTGGTTCTCAAGCGTATCAAATCTTTGAAAGACATGCATTTGCTTGTGTATGATAGGGCTCTGTTAATAACTTGCTAATAACGAATTGAAAAAAAAAACATGTGGCACATCATATTGTCTGAAGTTTGATTTCAGGTTGAGCCATTTCGGATATACCGTGAGTAGAAACTTTTTTAATGAACTGATACATATCGATGTTGGAAACAAAATATCTATTCTGAACTTCATCAAAAATCAAAGTAAGTCGCATATTTTATTGCACTATAATGAAGATATATAATTCCGTCATAGGTTGACTATTTTACTCATATTCAAACAGGATTTTTGAAACGTCAATTCAACGTGGATATGAAATAAAATATCAATGAGTAATATTGTCGTGATGGTGATAGCATGTAGTTTTCAAATTGGAATATCAATTTGATATTGAAAATTGGAGGATTGAAAATATATAAATAAATAAATTTTCAACGTTTGCGTATTTACGTAAATGAGGTTAATAATCCCTTTTACTAGCAGTCACATAATAGTATATTATGCAACGATCATGTGATGATAGTTATTAATACACGAGCATTAACCGGAATTCGAAACAAGTCGAAGTCGAGTATGGTTTATGCGAGTGTATCAATAACCATCAAATGAGAGTTGCATACGCTATTTTTTCTACACCCGATAAATGATGAAGAACTATCAATATTTTATTCATATTTGTATTGTGGTACCCATTGATCTGGAAATGGAAGGGATATTAACATTTATTTCATCATTGCTAGTCTCAATGTCTCAATAATGTTCGATATTGTATTGGAATTGATATTTTATTCTTTATTCTAAACTGAATATTCATATATATATATATATATATATATATATATATATATATATATATATATATATATATATATATATATATATATATATATATATATATTACAGTACAGTACAGTAGAAAAATCAACATATCACAACAACTGACACTCTTCTCAATATGACAATGAAAATAAAAAACATTCATGAAATTATATCACGATTATTTCAAAATGGAATTGTGAAAATGGGTACCACATAATTTATTCCTATTTATCAAGTCGCCCCTCTCAGGTGAGTGGCAATAAAAACAATACGGTGATACCCCCAGTGATTTAAATTTCATTTCATTGTACATCAAAAAAACAAGATCGCAGCATTATGTCACTAATCACCAATTGTCAACTTCTTCATAAATCCGTTCATTTACCTCATTTCCTATTCATTTTACAACATGGTCTCCATGACTTTCTAGTAGGAGAAGACAGAAGGGGAGTACCCCTTTTTTCCATTATCACAATTCAATTTCAAAATAATCATCGTAGTGGTTTCAATTAGGGTTTTATAATTGCCGCGTCTAACAGCTCACAGCGCTAAAAGCTGCTGCACAAAATTTGACAGTTTTCTATGGTGAAATGTCAAATTTTATGAAGCGGCTTTATGCTGTTAGATGCGGCCATTACAAGAGTGTCAGTTGTGATATGTGATTCAATAAGTTACGGCTGGGAAAAGGGGTTATTAAATATATTATTGTTTTATAAAAATTCTATCAAGCAATCTATAATATCTATTATATCATCTATTATATCTATCTATCATTCTGAAAACTAGCCTCTTGCTAATATATGATATATTGGGGTTATAGGTTGATTTCGAGTATTAATCAGAATCAGATATTCAAATAGTTCTGATTGGGATCAACAAAGGACATTAGGTGATTCACATAATCTTTCTCTGATAAATATTACCAACATTCTGTCGATTTTTTTGTGATGTGGATTGAATACCTCTTGAATGTTTTCTTATCGCCTTTAATTTCGTAAAACCGAAGTTTGAATCTTCGAATAGGTCAATACCGCTGAAGTTAAAGTACTAGGTTATTCCAGACTTGCAGAGATCCGAAATAGTCTTGAAATGGTTGTGAACTTTGCCTTTGCCGAGTAGTGGAGGAAACTTAAACAACCAGTTGCTTCTCTGAAAGTTTATAAACCCGAACTAACTACGTCACGCTTCCACTTACAGTCGATACCAGTGGCGCCCTACGGACGGATTCGATATGCCAGAGCTTAGCAATTTAATTCCAACTGCTGAGAGCTCCGAATGAATTAGTAATAGTTCAGAGCACAACTCGATTAATATTCTGGTGGAGGTACAAAAGCCAGTGGTGTGTTTGGGTGTTGTGTTTACTTACCCAAATATGCATGTAAATATCATAATACGGAAAACTTTCAGGATCGAAACCGCACTGTAATACTCCTCTAAAATATGTATGATCTTATATAATATTTCTAATTTCTGAAACACTTTTATAAGAGCGCCAGAAGGCGTAGTAATCTTGCGCGCTCAATGGACGGAAAATTTTCTCGAGTGCTATAGCGCTTTAGGGCGACTTACTGAGGAAATACAGAAATCCCACACTCCTACCGTATCGACAAACAGACTTCAATTATCGGGATCACAAATAATTATAGAATGAATCGAGACAGTTGACAGCATACTTGTATGTACCAAAAAGTATTGCACAACGTTCCTGTAGCGGTTTGGTACTTCAACTTTCTCCAACTATACAGCAAGATTGCATTAGTTTGAGAGCTGTAGAAACTATGAATGGAGAATAATTTTCCGTGTTTAGATCGATCGAACCCAACAGAAATAAAAAGAATCTATCTCGCTAAAATTTCAACATTCTCTTTCGAAATGTATGGCGTCATTACCCGTCATGTTAATGACGTTCAATTTCTAAGAAATATTTTTTCTGCAAATTGCTGGGGAATTTTGACATTGCAGAAAAAATTCTTCAAAGAAAAAAGTTTCCATAGTGGCACAAGTTATTCCATTACGAACTTCGAAGTACCATTCATTTGCGAATAAAATTATTCGCAATTTCTTCAAAATTACTCAATGTGTCGAATTCTGAACGATTGCTAGGATGATGATTAAAATAGTATGTTTACCTCGTAGGAATAGCCACGTTCCTGGACTTTTTTTGTTAAGTCTTGGCTTGCGCCTTTACTCAGCAATCTCCCCAGTCGTCCAGGAGTGTTCGGCTCCTCCTCTCTGGTAAACATTGTACTATTGTTGCAGACTGTTACATTTTTCTATTCATATCCAATCTGTGATTGGAACCTTCGTTGTGAATGCTCTTTATCCCCCACAGAGTCAATTACCAATATTTGACCTCAAACTGAAAACATTTTTGCTCAACGAGTGTTTCGACAGCAATTTTGACATTTCCAGATCAATAAATGGTACCGAACTGATTGATACATCTATAGGATTATTTTCGTCCGGCAGATCATCGAACATATCTGAGTAACTGAAGAATATAACGATATATTTTTTCATTACCCATCCCAATAATTCATGATTGACTGAAAACACATGCCGGAATGTTCACTGGAGAATCTTGCATTTCATTCATGACTGATGTCATTCAATGCCATTTAATTGTCAGAGGAGTAGTTATATCACCTAGTATATTTGTATAATTCATTAAGACAATTGATACCAAAAAAATTGACCTCTTGATAAACTCAATTGAATAGAAAGAAAGCAATTGAGAATTCATTTCCCAATGGTTCATGGTGGGCACTGAACTTAAGGAACAAAGTAAAAAACTCAGATCATCACAAGTTGTACTCTGACCCATTTAATGGAGTAGAACAGTGAAATGTCCTTTATGTTCATTTCTTCATTTTTTCCGCTCTTTCTAGACTCCATGGTTCATAGAGATAGCAATTCCGAAAATATAAGGTTTGGTTGTAGAAAATAACGCAAAGGCTGAAAAAGAAGGTCTAGAAAGAGCGGAAAAAATGAAGAAATGAACATAAAAGACATTTCACTGTTCTACTCCATTGAATGGGTCAGAGTACAACTTGTGATGATCTGAGTTTTTTACTTTGTTCCTGAAGTTCAGTGCCCACCGATTTTGAAAATAGACTCGTGTAACTCATGTATAAAATACATTCGTATAAGTGAGAAACACGCTATGGTTGAATCTACTCTCATTGAGAAATAGAGGATCAATGATTATATATCAGACATTTGTTTTCATAGGAAAAGGTTCAAGTATCACTGTGCAAGCAAAGAGCTCACAATGTTTCGAATTAGATGATACGAGCAAGTATTGTAAATATAAATTGTGTGAAACATGTGCGCTTTCATATATGAAGGAATTACTTGAGATAATTGATCAAGTTCTAGAATTCTCAGGTTTGAACCAAAAAATAATATTTATCTCGAGCGCGGATTTCAATCCCGTTTGAATCAGGTGGTAAAATGTCAACGGGTGTAACGTCTTTTTCCTCGACGATATTCAACTATGAGATGTGGATAATGAAAACTTGGATCACTTCAGTTTCCTCAGCGAATATCGAAGCTAATATCAAGAAAGATCCTTCCCGGACAATACTTTTAGTTTTATTTCGGAAATAACTTTTTGCTCGGAAGGATCCTCTTCGAAAATAATTCGTGCATCTGGATCACCAATATGGCGAAGTTGTCTCTTGCAAACTTCAGGAATCGAATGGAACATAAAAAACTTAACTGAATTGAATAATACTCACAAAATAACAGAAGAAATTCTTGGAAATCTAATTGAAGACCTGAAAAAACACTATTATCGATCTAAAATCACCCAGTCTGTAAATCAGTCGAATGGTGGTGGGTGTTATCAAAATTTGATGGAGTCAAGGAAACAGTTGAATTTTTTTTTTTATATATAGATTCACACGAAAGGGGAGCCCTGTAATATTCAAAGAACACCGCGTGAATCAAGGGACGAATTAACAAACACTTTGAATTTTTGAAATTTGTAAGCCTCAGGAAAAACCTCTTCTGCCAAGGAGTTCCAAGTTGAAAAAAGATCCCTGCGCAAGGGGGGTTCGACAGGTCTCCAAATTCACAGCAAAGGGGTGGGAATTCTGTACTCGTCGAATCACCCGTGTAGATATTGCCAAGGGGGAAACGATTGATAACAATTCGGAAGAGCATCGACCGTGAATGTGTCTATAGAAGAGTCTCCGACCCTTCTACGATGTTCCAATGAAGTGAGCGAGCCTGTGAGAGAAGAATCACCAACAAGACGAATTGCCTTTCTCTGAATAGAATCGAGAAGCCCTAATGAATGTTTAGGTGCCGAACTCCACACATGAGAACTGTATTCCATGACAGGTCGTATCAGAGCTTTATAGATCATTAGAGGCTGACGAGAAGTGAAATATGTCTTCGCACGAAACAGAAATCCAATTTCCTGGGAAGCACTTTTATCGATCGATCTCACATAGTTCTCCCATGAGGGATTATCACTGATCGAAATTCCTAGCATCGAGATACTTGACTTTGTAGGAATAATTACTCCTGACATCTGATAACAAGATGATGATAGATCGGCTTTTCTTGATAAGAGACATGCCTGGGTTTTCGTAGCATTAAATTCCAGTTCATGTTACCTCATTCTATTATTTTTACCAAGTCGTGATAATGACTGTATTGCCTATGATCCCTTGAAGTTTGGAATTGTTTTTTGATCATTTTGTAAACGTTCCTTATCAGGTAATTAGTGCGATGAAAAAAGGCTGATTAGGTGGGGAAGGACATAATCGTTCCCTATTCCTTGAAACTCCCGAAGCAACACAATTATTATTTTTGACTAATTGGTAGATGCCAAAAGTAATCAAATTGCTGGGATTCACACGTTGATTCATCACTCGCACAAGTTTTGACTTTCGAGGATTGGCGTTTATCAGATGTTTGAAAACATTTCATAACAAACAAACATTCAAGGCAGTAAAAAAGAACAGAACATTGATGATGGTTGAATGAATTCGCTGTGAGAAGAACGTTGACCATAATAAAATACAAAACATGTGAGATAATTATTTTCGTCTTCACTGTTTTGAGGCGTTTGATGGTATATTCTCTATATTATTGGTTCTCAACTAGATCGAAATCGAATTTCATAAAAGATGGAATTCAGTAGAAAGTAGGTTACGCCATGTAATGTTCCAATAACCTTTATTGGCAGCTTCCAGGAAAAATCCTCATATAACAAAGTTGTGTAATGCCGATACCTATATCGAAACTCTTATATTCGAAGGAAGTAATTGAAACTGTACCTGACTCTCACACACTAACTTCAAGATTACATTTTTATGATCCTTTCCGTTTGTAGATGTTCAGAGTAATTTGTAGAAATTGATATTGGTCTCGATTGCAGCTTTAAAGTGTCATATCAATCACTGGGTATTTTTACGACTAGATATTTCAGACTGATCTTGATTAAATGATATAAAAAATTATTTATAGGAGAACATTTTTTGGGTATCAGTGGAAATATGGTACCATGATCCCATTACCCTGACGGCATTCGTACATAATACAGGCATTCGGATATCAAAAGCCAATTGTATCCAATGATATCCAAGAGAAAATCCCAGATTCACGTAATATTTGGGGGTGCCAAAAAAAAAACAAAGATATTTAAAAGAGAGACACTTAGATATCATGAGCATTGAAAAACCATTCACACCACAGGTACACCCGAGTCGTCTGGATTGATGGTAAATGATCTGAGAACAAGCGAACATACATTTTTTGGAATGATTTGTGATATTTCAGAAAAGCAATGAACTTGAAAAATTAACATGCCACCAACTTTTCCACGGAAATCCAGAGAAGTCATTCAGATTGTGATTGGATCATTTTTAATAAAACGAATTGATGTATAGAATCCAGTAGGTACTTTCGATGTACTTCCTACCTCTATGCACAAAAAAGTACTCCGGTACAGAATGGATGATGATTTTTGACCTGAAACAAAATACCTAGCCTTTGATAAGCAATCGAACTTTCGTGATTTTCTCAAAAGAGAGTAATGCTAGCTCAACAGGACAAATTGGCTTTCTTCAAGAAGATACATAATTGGGTTTCCGTTTATTGATTTATTTAACAATTTGGGATACAAACAGGTACGGGACCCAAAACATTAGACCGATTATCATTGCATTGTCTTATCATAACATGGAATAGTTGCTCATTTTTTCAAATTGAGGAACAGCCCGTTGTTGTTGTTTTTGTTGAATACACTGACAATCTAGATAGATCTTACTGAACATTATAGCAATCTTGAATCGATTTTATTTCTGAGAACAGTTTCATATCGTTGGCATTGTTGTCAGCAAAAGCTATATACAGAACAAGATGTTGCTCTCAGCAAATTGTTCATAATAAAAATATTCATGAGTCCTAAATGTCGATTCGATTTCGATAAATATTTCGCGAATGAATTTGTATGCGGGCCCGGCGTTCGCCGGATGCCTAGAAGTTGAAATAAATCTCGAATTTGAATAAAAACAATATATATATAATTACAATTGAGATAAATCTCAAACTGAAATACAGAAATATTGAAAATTTATAATTCAATTTATTTATTTTTCAATTCATTGAATTTATACGATTTTGCAACTCAGCTCACATTTTTAATTTTTTTTTTGTTTTTTTTTTGGTTTTTTCAGAATATATTCAAAGTACTAGTACTATTTTCGGTTTTTTTCCATTTTTCGCGATAAGGAGTCGTTTTTCGAAAAAAATTCAAGAGATCATTTCTTCATAACTTTTTTTGTACTTTCTGATGACCTGGGAATTTTGAGAAAAGCTGTTTTTTTTTATTCCGATAATACGATATACTCGAAATTTAACGAGCACTACTTCGCAAAAAAACTCACAAGTTTTTTTGTGGAGAGGAACTCATATTTCTTTATCATACCTCACAATCAACCATTCTTTATAATATTATATTGAATAACACGGTGCGTCAAATTTCACCTGAATTATCTTGGGTCCTAAAGAAACTATTTCAGAAAAGAGACCCTTTCACTGGCATTTATCTATATAAACTTCTAAGCCACACTTATATTCATGAAAGTACTCTCCTGCTGAACTCTGATTATCATACTCAATTTTTCAACACGTAAGTACTGCAGTTATGAAATATTCCACAAAAGTTGCAGGTTACACAGGAAATCATGTTTCGGAATGAGAAATACTCGGAAAACAAGATCTACAAACTTATTTCTCTACAATTTTTCTGTAGCCGGCCTAACACCAATTACCGTCTTCCCATATAGCATAACACAAAGAATAATGGCGATATGCAGGAGTTTTCATAAAGAATCAGAATAGTGGACTGAGAATAAGTGTTGAATTATGAAGTATGGTCTTTCGAGTTGACTCGAGTTGACCAATTATTCTCTCAGAAGAAGGCAAAGAGGGGAAATAACTTTCCCGTCCTCTTCTAAAACTTTCCAACATTTTCGTGTTCCATTCAAAGCGTCATTCTACCCGTAAGACTTCACTAATAGTTTTGATCATTACTAGCGTGATAACACCAATGCACCTATACCGAATAAGCCGACTCTAACACTATCACACCTAATATCAGTACAGAACGTATAAAAAAGATATAGGTACACACTTTCTCCATCGAAACACAAATCCCTTTCAACAACTGAAGACTCACTCAGTTTTCTGCCTACATGCAACAATCCTCGTGACACAACTGAGATTTGTGAAATATTATTGGTATGTAAAACTGGATGCGTTTGGTTAGAACGAAACGAAAATGTAGATACATGTCACTACATAATTGTAATTTTCCACTTCCACCCGTAAAAATGCTCATTTCTTCATAGTTTACCGAACGGATAAAAAGGCGATTACAGTCAACTGTATTATGATTTCATATCCACACGAGGTAGGATATGAATTCCACCAATCACAGAGAGCAATATACTTGGTTACCAGGAATAACCTTGTAGAAACGTCCCAATTGTGAGCCGCCTACCTAATTATAAGAAAATTTCATCAGAACATTTTTGAAAATCAATGATTCTAGCGGATCTTTTTCAAGTTTGAATTGTCACAAGTGATGATTTTTCTGTGGAATTGAATGACTTCATGCCAATAATTACATGAAGTTGTATAGTCGAAATTTCCAAGTTGGTTGAGGCGTCCGCCCTCTGAGACATTATAGACGTAGGTTCGAGCCTCACCAAAATCGAAATTTATTTGTACTTTTTCCAACGGAAATGAAATATTAAAGCTACTCAAGTACTATAAATTTTTGAAATTTCCAGAGGATGTCGATAAATATAAATATCGCAAAAATACTCTATATGTAAAATTTATTATTAATATGATACCTCATAAAATTTCTGAAGTATTCGACTGGTCAAAGAGAAATTAACTGTATAACTCGAATTAATATTGGCCACATTGCCTCCGGACGTTTGAGCTCTCACCTACGTCATCGTGCCCAAACTTCGTCCTCGTGCGATATGGCCACCATATCCACTCATGTTGTAAAATAGTTTATTACATTACTAGTGCGGAAAGTGACATTTTTCACACGAATGGAAAATATTGTAGCACGAGGCATAAGCCGAGTGCCACGATCCCACGAGTGTGAAAAATCACAAGTGATGTACACTATTTTTCCTTCGACCACCTACTTAATCAAACAATACGTAAATATCAGATCGTGTATTGAATATATACGCTACAATATGAATTCACCTTAACAGCAACCTGACAGTCCCTAGAGGGGTACTTGCAATTGACTATCGATGAATATAGATTTAATGGCGTCGGACAGAATCGTTGCTTCAATGTGATGATTTTTGTAATGACTACTTATTATTTCGTGATTTATAATATAACTGTTGAATTGACATTATTCTTGTGTGAACTGTAAATACAAAATTAGTGTATTGAGTTTCCTGACTGATCTCAAGTTTTTTTTGTGTCTAGGGCGGAATAGTAATTTTTCTAACAAGTGCGGAAAGTGATTCTTTCCGCACGCGACTGCCGTTAAGTAAAGTGGCTGAGGAACGCCTGAAGCTGTGACCAGTGTAAAGCTCTGGATTTTGAAGGCGCAGATACATAATTTCTGTATACGTTCCAAAAATAACCATCATTTGCTTCTTCTGATATCACGAAGGATCTAGAGAAATTATTTTTGGAATCCTTGATATTAACAATTATCAGGTTTTCTTTGTCGTCTATGTCGTCAATGGTGAGTTTTGTCAGCTCTTCTCGTCTGCGAGCACCAGCTAATCCAAAAATTGCCACTAACTTAATCATGAGGTATATGTCATCGGGTGCTTCAGTCACAAATTTTTAAATGTCTTCTTGAGTGAAGATTTTGGCCTTTTTCGGTCGAAAACCGACATTCTGTCTTTTAATGAATGCAATTATTTTGTAAAATTTGCTAATATCCAAATTTTGCTTTACTTTGAATACACTCTTCAACATTGAATATCTTGCCCATAAAGTGTTCGGCTTCCATGTTCCAGACATTTCTAGAAAATAAGCCAAGAATACTTCTTCTTTATTTGGTGTTTTCACTTTTTTATTGTTGCGCCATTCAATAAAACTCGTGTATTGCTTCTCATACCTTTGTGTAGATTTCGTTGGCAATAACTCTAAGTTCGCATCTGTAGCTGCTTGCACGATTTCTTGTGGAAGTTCTTCATCAGATGAATAATCCATTGTGGCAATTTCACTGAATCGAAAATTTTATATAAGTAACGCTTTGTCTGTCACTCTGACAATTACAACCAAATTTGTGTATTGATCGGCATGACAACATCAATTGTTACCTACTCGTTATCAGATCAATCAAAGCCTATATATAGGGTGATAACAATACATTTTTATTTATCAATATTTGTTCATTTTTTCGATTAATAGTGCAAAATGATGAATGATTTTGAACAAACTCACTTAGTATTGCAACAAAAAAGCTTGAACTTTCATATTTTGTCACCCACCACTTATATTTTACGAGGATATCATATAAATGTCCACTAGTGTGGGAAAATGACACTTTCCAAACTGAATTGCGTGCGGGTAGAGGGTGAATCACGTACGCTTGTAGGAAAAGTAACTTTCCGCACGAGTGAGAATAAGGGTCACTTTCCATGGGAGTAGAGAGTGCGATTATATGTGTCACTTGTCTATGCGGTCGTAGGAAAACTACTATTTCAACCTCTACGTAGGTAAAAGACGTGAAGCAAGAAAGAAGTTTGATGGGTGTTTCATGAAGCTCGTTTATTTCCAATGCGTACACAAACTGTATCGATATTTATCTCGTAAATATTCATTTCGTGTTCAATTTATGAAATTATTTCGAATGATTGTGAATGAAAAAGTATACACACCTAGGCAAAAAATGAGATTTATCTAACGAGAAATAACTCATCTCGGCTTGCAACCTCGGTAAGCTATATTGTTCTCGAAAGGAATGATTAACTTTTCATGTTGTTACTGTTGTTTGTACTGCGATAGTTATTTCATTGACAAATATTATCTTGACTGCGAGGAAGTTGAAGTAAGTGTCTGGCTCATAACCTAAAAGTCTTGGGGTCGTCCCACAATGGGTCAGAAATTTTTTTTTCAAAAATTTCTCTTTATTGTACTGATGAGGAATTACAATTCTGCCACAGTTTATGGGTCTTCGAATAACCATGTTGCTTCTGAGGTAGGTAGCTAGCAATAAGGCCTTTCTGCTGAACGATTTCGGTCGAAGTAGATGTCGTTTGGTGAAATTCGGTACTGTGGTGTTTATCACACTACTTCACCCATCAACAGGATAGATAATCTCTTATCGAATATTTCCATCGTATGTTAAAAATCCCATATGAAGCGGGACATTTTCGATCAATTACAGCGATAAATTCCCGCCGGGACATTTTCGGGCTGGTAAATACCCGGTAGGTATCGAAAAATACCCGCTCGGTCCGTATATCTATAGTAACGATTGTTAAAAATGTACATTTGTCATCTTGACAGGCATAAATACTGAATTTTAAACGTCGTTGTTTCAACTCCAGAAATGTTCTACCGAATTACACTCGTGCATCGAAATAAACCTGATAATTTTCCATTCAAGCATGTTGTCAGTAAAAAAACTGCGTTCGGTTATTTTCATATTTTGCAAAAAGAGCCCTCCTCTTTCGGAGTCGGGCTCTTTCGAAAAAATATGAAAAAAAACTCATGCAGTTTTTAGACAACATGCTTTCATGGAAAATTATCGGTAATTTTGAAGCACTTGTGTAATTACTCCCGATAATATATCTGCTCGCGATTCATCATTCACGAAACTCTAGTGTCATGCATTTCAAACTGTAGATGGGGTAAGAATTTTCAGTGTATTCACCACAAACTTGTTTCACATCTTACTAATTTCAATATTTTCGCGAATCTTCTCGTGATATCTGAATTATTTCGATGGCAGTTGTCAAATAATTTGGTGGTTGTGAATTATTCCAGAGGGTTTCCATAGCTGAGACAACAATGATTCCAAATGCACTCCTTAGATGTTTCTGTCGAATTGAGACCCACTTCGTACGCGCGACACGTCTCAAGGCACAATATTTCTGTTGGCCGACCTACTTGTAAGAAAAAGGGGATAATAACCATCAGACACTTCTAAAGTTTTTCTGAGGGGTTGGACATTTATTCACCATCCAGATGCACTCCATGTTTCCGTGGCTTCAACGTCAACAATTCATGCACAGGCACGAGAAAACTTGAAGAGGTTATTACTTTCTCCAAGTATCATAACTACATTCTCAATTTCAATACTTTATTCTCAACAAGTATTCACCCAATTACAGAAAAAATATAATGAATGTAATGCTAAGTATTCATAAAAGTTTCTGAAATGATTGCTAGGCTATCATAATGTATATCACACAAATGAGAGATACTATTGGAAAGATGACACATGGAATATATCGGAGACTTTTGTGAGATATTAGTTCTAGTAAATGTATTATAAAATGTTACAGCTTATCTAGATTGTCTACGAGGGACCAGAAATTGTATTTTGCAAAGCAGATAACCACAATCGATTCCATTATTGAGAAGTTTACACAAGAATGTTAATGCCATGCATTGTCTCCTCTCGACCAAAGATTGTAAGTTGAGAGAGCTAAGCAGATTCCTGTGATCATAACATCTTGAAGAATAGTAGCCATTGCATTTGTAGAATATAAGTTTGCAGAATTTCCTTTGAACTTTTTCCAATCTTTGGACGGAGTTTTGATAAACTGGAGACCGAGTAATTGCTGCATACTCAAGTTTGGTTCTTATAAAGGTCATATACAATAATCTCATTGTATTTACATCTGAGAAAATAACCCAGCAGTCTGAGTGCTGACGATGAAATGTTACATAAGTGATTGTCAAATGTTAATTTTGTGTCAAAGGTCACTCTCAAATCCTTGTAAGTTATACATCTATCGAGAGAAACATTACCAATTGCATAGTCGTAAATAATAGGCGTACGTTTTCTATGATATGAAACTATTTTACATTTTCCTAAGTGGAGATTAAGATCATTATTATTGCTGATGAGTGAAAAATATTAAACGAGATTTTCCTTACTTACATTGTTAGTAGTTAGCAGTATTTTTGTAGCTCCCTGATGATGACAATAACCGTTTGTCGAAATATTGGAAATATGTTGTTACAAGAGTCCACTTTCGCTTTGGTTGCTGTCCCAAATATAATTTCCAAATTTTGTTATATATATATATATATATATATATATATATATATATATATATATATATATAGTAGATAGGAAGTCTTTGCTGACTTGTTAGGAAACAAAAAGGAAGTTCTTGGGTAAAGCAGCAAGCAAAACGTGTACTCTTTCAACACTATATTTCCGATATTTCGACAGTGAATACTGTCATCTTCAGGGAAGCTACAAATGGTTAACGAAATTGTTTATCAAATATGAAACTAGAAAAAACAGTGCTACTTACTGTGTTATTGAGAATGGTTGCTAATGATGGAAAAAGAATGAATGATTTGCGAGTGAATTGTCAGATTTAACATTCTGTACATGGTAATGTCAATTATTTAAAATATGTGAGATAAAATGTGAATAAAATTCTCTAGTAAGAGTTATTTAAAACAGTTCAAAAATTAAAACGTGGTTTGAAGATTCTAAGGTTAGGAAACAGACAAATGACATGACAATTGAAAGGTATGACAAATGAGATTTTTGGTTTTGGTCGCTGCTTCTAGAGACATCAGCCAACTTACTATGCTCAAAAGAGAGAGTTATTAATTATGGAAGTATTAAAGTTATTTGAATTATTATTTTTATCAATCTGAAGTGAAATTTACTCTTTCTTACTTCAGATTGATAAAAATGATAATTCAAATAACTTTAATACTTCCATAATTAATAACTCTCTCTTTTGAGCATAGTAAGTTGGCTGATGTCTCTAGAAGCAGCGACCAAAACCAAAAATCTCATTTGTCATTAGTCACAGATCAAACCTTTCAATTGTCATGTCATTTGTCTGTTTCCTAACCTTAGAATCTTCAAACCACGTTTTAATTTTTGAACTGTTTTAAATAACTCTTACTAGAGAATTTTATTCACATTTTATCTCACATATTTTAAATAATTGACATTACCATGTACAGAATGTTAAATCTGACAATTCACTCGCAAATCATTCATTCTTTTTCCATCATTAGCAACCATTCTCAATAACACAGTAAGTAGCACTGTTTTTTCTAGTTTCATATTTGATAAACAATTTCGTTAACCATTTGTAGCTTCCCTGAAGATGACAGTATTCACTGTCGAAATATCGGAAATATAGTGTTGAAAGAGTACACGTTTTGCTTGCTGCTTTACCCAAGAACTTCCTTTTTGTTTTATATATATATATATATATATATATATATATATATATATATATATATATATATATATATATATATATATATACTCAAGTTTGGTTCTTATAAAGATCATATACAATAATCTCATTGTATTTACATCTGAGAAAATAACCCAGCAGTCTGAGTGCTGACGATGAAATGTTACATAAGTGATTGTCAAATGTTAATTTTGTGTCAAAGGTCACTCTCAAATCCTTGTAAGTTATACATCTATCGAGAGAAACATTACCAATTGCATAGTCGTAAATAATAGGCGTACGTTTTCTATGATATGAAACTATTTTACATTTTCCTAAGTGGAGATTAAGATCATTATTATTGCTGATGAGTGAAAAATATTAAACGAGATTTTCCTTACTTACATTGTTAGTAGTTAGCAGTATTTTTGTAGCTCCCTGATGATGACAATAACCGTTTGTCGAAATATTGGAAATATGTTGTTATAAGAGTCCACTTTCGCTTTGGTTGCTGTCCCAAATATAATTTCCAAATTTTGTTATATATATATATATATATATATATATATATATATATATATATATATATGTGTGTATATATATATATATATATATATATATATATGTGTATATATATATATATGTATATATATATATATATATATATATATATATATATATATATATATATATATATATATATATATATATATATATATATATATATATATATATATATATTACTTCACTCACTGTACTGTGCTTGACTTCGTCTGAGTTGTTTTTTGTGCTTCGTTTTCAGCTTGTGTGAAGTTCAAAACATAAAATTGTATCTATGGCTTGTGATATATTATTATATGTCCATATGATGTATACTATGCTTTCAGACACTTTTTTTTTACTATGTACTAGTGCATGTTTTTATTTTAGATAAGGTAATTTTGTTGTTATATTTTAATCGTACAATTGCTTTTCCCCTACGCACAGACATGTTCTTCTGTAGGGTGACCAATTTATTCAATTCTCCCATGTTATACTACTACCTGATGTATTGTAACTTTCATTGAATAAATTCATTCATACATTCATATATATATATATATATATATATATATATATATATATATATATATATATATATGCTGGCTGGAACTTCACTGGAGTGATGGAAGCCAGTTAGTGAGACAACTCAGACCTAGACGCAAGGTCACCCAGTCTTGGGAGCCGAAACGTAGACAAGGAAACCATTCCAGACGCGGATCAACCGGAAGTTCCAGCCAGCACAACATTTCTGACCGCGGAAGCCTATCCGAACAAATTATATATATATATATATATATATATATATATATATATATAAACCCTATATGACATAATAACAGTTCTTCGGCCTCTCGAGAATATTTCCAAAGTTGGTCGACAATGGAACGGGTAGTTTTCCATTGAATTCGTTCAGTATTCGTACCGTCAACTGTCCCTACAGGAAAAGGATCTAAACCGAACATTCTGTTCGTAGTGTCCCAAGGGATTTGAACAAACGAGATAAACAGAACGGGATGATTAATTGAAAGAACGTCCCATGGGTGATAGGTGGATGGGGATCCAGCATACTTATATTCATTTATAAAATATAATGTTGCGGTCCTGATTTGTCCTCACCTGGATAGAGAAAAGCAATTATGTCGTGTTTAGCAATTTCAAACTTCATCCCATCGAGGTTAACGAACTAAGATCGGTAAACTACATCCAATTTTGATTTCCATCAAAATGAAACGTCTAGTGGGTTTCAATGGGAATTTCCCCATTTCATCGAATTTAACGAATGTAGATTGGAGAACTCTAAATCTAATTTCAATTTTCTTCAAGAGTGGACTTACAGAAAATGCGTAGATGATGAGAGGTTGAGTTGGAACTATAAATTGATTATCTTGATGGTCAGTGTGATTCAGCAGGCTTCATTTCGGTCCAACAGATAATTTATTAAGATGATCATGGTGGTGATAAATTGCAGAGGATCTCAAGTGAGGTCGACCTTCACCAATTTGATAACCAGGTGAAAATTATATTTTAACGAGTGAAATATGTTTGTGAACGTGTACAAATAGGGGTTCCGTGAAAAAATGTTCATGACTATGATTAGGTTTTCATGGGTTTCCCTACAGTTGAAATAGGAACTGTGCCAATGAAAAAGAAATGAGTCGCCAAAGAGCGCTACAGCATTCAGTATTGAAGAAAGAATGTTCAACAGAAAAAATATAAACAATCACGAAAGAAATGAAATAATAATCATTCAACGGAGACTCCCTAGTGAATGAGTGGACAAATGATGTATTTAATTATGCTCCCAGCGAGTCAGATTGTTCAAAAAACAAGCTCTCATCACTTCCACGAGGATGAATATTCCATTCAAATAGGAACATGGAATTGTAAATATGATTTCGGAACAGTTCATTTACCCGAACTCCTGCCATCAAGGCACGTTTCTCCAACGAAAGAAAGCCATATTTGAAATCGAATTATTCCACTAGCTTTGTGGGGAGTTTGGAGCCGATAGCTTATACTTGAACTATCGGATAGGCTGTTCATATGTCAAAACGTTCAGGGCAGCCATTTCGAGCATCTTCTGAAATGAACTTAGCTTATTTCCTCAAAGTATGAAGTTAAACGTCAATGTATTCAGGCAATTATTGACTGTTCCGCCATCTTGTAGTAGGTGTTGATCAAGATGCATATAACCCTGGTGCGTTGACTTATACCTGAAAAATCGTAGTCATAAACTCTCGATATCTGGCATTCTTGAATTCGAAGAAATATAACTGAAGAAATCACTTCGAGAGTTTGTCACCAGAGGCGCACCTCACGAATCTGCTCTCGAAGCCTATCCTGATCCACTGAAATTTTAATCTGTGATGCCGTGAACGTCAACGGTCCCGCCTTTCGATTAAATCAAATTAATTGGTTATGTCAAAAAGGAAATTTCTCAATAAACAGCAACTTTTTGGGGAAGAAGAAGTCTATACATGTATATATTCCAATATTAATTCTTAATTTTATCATATTGTAATAGTTAAAAAAACACTGAAAACAACAAACAAGGAATTCATCCACCCAAAAATGATGTCTCAAACAGTAACCATCAAAGAGGATTTATCATCGTTTGCCATCGATTTTGGTTTTGGTACTTATTTCAAAAATTATCTTTCTATTGAAAAGATAATCGATACATTTTCTAACAATAAGGAATCATTTACCTGCGGTACTTTATGGAGATGGATCGTAGATTCTGTACTAACACCACAAATAATGCAAAAATTCTTCATAATAAATCTAACCATCAGTAAAAATTCAAACACTAACAGTAACAATGAACACATAAAAAGAACACAAACAAGTGAAACGTTAAGGAAACAATAAGAACTAGGTACAATTAAGATTTTGATATTATTATAGGAACTTCCAGATGCATTCAAATTCAAATCGAAGTGTCGAACTTTTCAGAAAAATTGATAGATTTTTATTAGACGAACTTGGCCTTTCATATTTTGTATACTGATGATTCTATTGGTGACGAAAAATCCCGCTAGGATTCAGCCAATAAGACCGTCGGTATCAACATTCACTCGTAAGTTGCCGCCTGGTTGGAAATGTAGCCTAAGAAAATCGCATTTGTATCACTACCTGCGTCACTACCTACGGTCAAAAAATATAAGCTCTGGCTTCGGTTTCTCAGATCGAGAGGATTTGACTAAACAAAAGCATATCAGACGACGCACCAGGGATATATGCATCTTGGTGTTGATATTGACTTCATATTCTAGGCTTCAAATCATTCGTCAGGGGCTTCGTGATGATGTATCACAAGACCCTCCTTTTCATTGAATTTTCCTTCCAGATGGCGCGCAGTTGTCATCTTGAGATTATCATCTGTCAATTCCACTCCAGAATATAGTATTCATGCTTCAATTTCATTGTCCCAAGTTTCAACTTTTTGAGTTAACCCGTTCAAAAAATAAAAGGGGGGGGATTAAAAAAAAGGAGTATACTGTTCACGCCGTATTTATGAATTATTTAATTTTCTTCATTTTTAGTTGTTATAGGAGTCGCAATTTACTGTACTATTTTTATTGTCAGTAGTTTGGGGATAGAGGGGACAAATAACCTCGCATCGTCACTTTTCGTTTTTGACGAAGGAGTCACGACCGTTCAAATAGGTTTTTTGCGCGAAAGAAGCAAACACTAGATAAAACCATTCATTTTTCGTACCTTCCAAAAGAAACCACGTTAGTGACAATTTTATGTGAAACTAATTATTCTGAATTATCAGTGTGTTATGTAAATCGAAGAACTTTTCAAACTGTTGCGTGGACAGTATCATCCTTTCCTTGAACCTACAATTAATCCTTTCCTCAAATAAGGGTGAGAAAACCAGCAGAAGAAAATCTCCACTTCGGAAACTTTGGTAAGTCCTTTCGGTTTCTACATATATGCTGATTTTCCATACAGTCTACTTCAATTAATATTCGGGAACAAGAGTTCACACCATTTATTTTGGTCCTTCGAGCCGGATTAAATATTGCTTTCGTTTGAATCTGCCTAGTTATTCTCTAAATTGTCACTAGCGAGTGTTTCACTTGTTTTTGAATCTTGCCGAATGTTATAGTTTAGCCTTTGCCTTTTCAGTTACCAGTTACATAAAGTGCTCTTTCGAGAAATAGTTGATTTTATATTTCCAATAAATTCCTTTAGAATTCAATTGTTCAAATTTTCGTTGAACCACATATTTCTTTCATCAAAAAACAAAAAAAAAACACACGACTTGTTTTTACCGTTTTTTGCGCCAGTCGTTCTCGACCACTTCGAACGCAATTTCTCTCAGTCCAGTTAAAAGGTGGCAAAATACTTTGTTATTTTGTTTGACTTTAATTTGAAAATAAATTCAAGATGCCAAAATCCAGAGATGAATTGAAATTAGATAGGCTTCTAGCTCAGCGAGAAAACATTTTTAAGCGAATTCAATTGTGTTACGATGCCGGTCATGCTTTTCAAAGAAACCAAGATAATGCAACATATAAAGACAATTTCAGAATTCGATACAGTACATTTGCAAAATCAGCTGGTGAATATCGTGACGTTGTTCAAAATATTGTAGAGCTCGAACAAGTGTTATTTCCTGATGAACCTGTGAGTTATAGTTTAATGGATGGTTTTGAAGATCTTTTGAGCAACGTTGAGTATTTGGCAGCTTCGTTATTGACCAAATTTTCAAATCCCGACCAAATATTGATAATAGACCTAAATTCATGCCTAAAATAGAATTGGTGAAGTTTGATGGGGAGGATTTTGCAATGTGGCCTCTTTTCCATGAAAATTTCAAGCAGTTAGTCCATTCCAGAGTTGACTTTACTAATGCCGAAAAATTACATTATTTACTCGGAAGTTTAACTGGTAAAGCACTAAGAACATGTAACGCTGTTGAGCCCATTCCAGATAATTATTATATTTTGTGGAAATTGTTGGAAGATACTTACAATGATAATAAAAGTTTAGCCAATTTGTACCTAGAGAGAATATTGAATTTTCGACCTTTACCCAGTAATAACCCTTCTTGTTTACAACAGTTCCTAGAAAAATTTGATACCAATGTCAATGCCCTAAAACGTTTGAAATTGAATGATGTAGCTGATTACATTTTAACTCATATTGCCATGTCCAAATTGTCCCAAGAATCTATAAATTCCTTCGAACTTGTTCGTACTAGTACTGATTTGCCTACATACGATGAATTAATCAAATTTATTCAGCAACAAAGTAAAATAGTTCATAAAAATGACAAACCTCGTTTGAATTCTTCCACTCCTAAAATTAATCCAAACTTTTCCAAAAATGAAACCTTTTTAACAAATGATTCTGGTACAAATAATAGTTGTATAGCATGCCATAAAGGCTTTCATCTTTTAAAAGATTGTCAACAATTCAAAAATGATTCCTTTGAACAGAAATATAAAATTGTTAAAGATACTAATTTGTGTCTCAACTGTTTTTCCAAAAAACATAGAGTTAGTTCATGTCCATCACATTTTACCTGTTTACGATGCAAATTGAAACATCACACGTTACTTCATAGATATGATAAAAAAGAAAAGAATCATCCTTTTGACAATTCATTGAACCAACCCTCCACAAGTACCGAACATAAATTAGAATCTTTTCAGGAGAATAATCATACTTATTGCACAAAAAATTCTACAGAATTTAATCAATCGAAAATAGTTTTGTTGAGCACAGCTAAAGTCAAGGTATTCGATCGCTGGAATGAACCACATAATATTCGATTCTTAATTGACAGCGGTTCTATGTCTAATTTATTGACCCTAGAATGTTGTAAAAAATAAGGTTTAACATACACAAAAATACATTCAAATGTTATCGGTATTGGTGGTACAACAAAACCTTTGAAGGGTCGTACCAATTTGACAATTCATTCAAATACGGACCAAAGTATAAACCTTCCGATAGAAGTTTTACTTGTTGATAAAATTTCTGAGTCTTTGCCAAATTTAGTTGTCGACAATGGTTCATTAGTTCATTTGAAAAACCTTCCACTGGCAGACCCAACCTTCCATACCCCTGGAAATATTGATGGGATACTCGGTGCTTCGATATTCGCAGATATCGTGGGTTCAAATCGTATCACGGGTACAGCAGGTACACCTACAGCCTTTGAAACCACTTTTGGTTATATAGTCATGGGTCAGGCTCCCATCATTGAAAATTGTTTTTCCTCACCATCCTATTGTACTTTTTTGAATCTGGATTCTTTGATAGAAAAATTGTGGCAATTGGGAGATTTTTCAACTCCAATTCCTACCAAAGACGAGGAAGTCTGTGAAAAAGTGTTTAAGGAAAATTTTAGTAGAGATCATACTGGTCGATATACAGTGGCGTTACCGTTTAAAGACGACCCAACAAAACTGGGAAACTCATTCGAACTTGCTAAAAATAGATTTTTCGCTTTGGAAAAACGTTTGGAGAAATTTCCAAAACTCCAAAAAAGTTATTTAGATATTTTGAAAGATTATATTGACCAAAATCACATGTCTTCAGTTCCTAGTGACCTCATAGATATTCCTTCATATTATATACCACACCACTGTGTTTTTAAAGCTGATAGTTTAACAACTCCTTGCCGAATAGTATTTGATGCCAGCATGAAAACTGAAAACAATATTTCACTAAATGATATTTTATATACAGGTCCAAAATTGCAAAATAACCCTCTTACAATTTTATTGAATTTTAGATTATTTCCTATTGCTGTGACGTCAGATTTGAAGCAAATGTTCAGACAGATCCATATTGTAAAAGAGCATCAACAATACCAAAGGATTTTATATAGATTTAATTCGAGAGATCCCCTTTCAGTTTATCAGTTGCACACAGTAACTTTTGGTGTAAAACCTTCTCCATATTTAGGTTTGAGAGTTATCAAACAATTAATCCAAGATGAATCTGAACGATATCCCCAAGCTGTTATACCAATTCAAAGAGATATGTATGTAGACGATCTAGTCAGTAGTTTACCTTCTGTTTCAGATGCTCTAGAGGTCCATTCCCAAATAGTTAGTTTGTTCCAAGCCGGTGGGTTTCAGATAGTAAAATGGATGTCAAATTCTAGTGAGTTTTTATCCCAAATACCAGATTCATTGAAATTATCTCAACCGGTAGAATTCGATAAAAGTTTTTTAAAAATTTTAGGACTTCAGTGAGACTCTTCTCATGATAGATTTAGTTTTAAAGTTGATGCTCAAAATTTACCTTGTACCAAACGCCAAATATTATCTTTATTAGCTCGCACATTTGATCCTTTGGGTTTTTATCACCTTTAACACTGTACCTCAAAATTCTCGTGAAACAACTTTGGGAGTTGAAATTTGATTGGGATCAAAGGGCTCCTATTCACATTGAAAAAATTTGGAATAGAATTCAACAAGAATTAACAGAATTGAAAAATGTAAATATTCCTAGGCATATTTCAGTGTTCGAAAATTCATCATTAACTTTGATAGGATTTGCAGATGCTAGCATATCTGGTTTGGCTGCTGTCGTTTATGTCAGAATTATTACTGATAGTAAAATAGAAGTTAATTTCGTATGCGCCCAATCGAAAATTAGTCCCACATCTAAAGTTACATTACCTCGACTAGAGTTGAATGCAGCTACATTATTAGCGAAACTCTTATCTCATGTTAAAGACACTTATTCGTCAAGACATGATATAAGTGCAATTTATGCCTTTTCCGACTCGATGATTACGTTGAATTGGATACATTCTACTCCAAAAAGATGGAAAACTTTTGTTTCAAATCGTATTTCGAAAATCCATAGTTACCTATCACCTATTCATTGGCATTTTGTTTCTGGTAAGCAGAATATTTCCGATTGCGCATCCAGAGGTTTAACCCCTTTATCACTAGTGAATCATTCTTCATGGTTTCATGGACCCTCATGGTTGAGAAGGGACATTTCTGAATGGCCAATCAAATGTTTCGATGAAGTTGAAGATGTAAATACTGAAGAAGAAAAATGTATATTTTTAGTTTCAGAGGAAAAAATTTCCCCATTGTACCATCTCATACAACATTTTTCTTCTTGGACCAAACTATTAAATGCCACAATTCTTGTTTTGAGATTTGCTAGAATTTTACCTAATAGAAAAACGATTGCACGTTCTGATTTAGAAAAGGCAGAACTTACCTTGATAAAGGCAGTTCAGCAACGACATTTTTATGATGAATATAAGGCTATTTTGGAAAACAAATTGTTGAAATCCCGATTACGTCGTTTGAAACCCTTTATAAAAGACGACATCATTCGAGTGGGTGGTAGATTGGAGAACTCTAATATTAGTTTTGATCATAAACACCCCATACTTTTACCAAAGTCCGACCCTTTTGTCAGTTTATTGATTGATTATAAACATAAAATACATTGTCATACCGGTGCTTACCTATTACAGTCCCTACTGAGACAGAATTATTGGATTTTATATGCTCGTGATATCATTCGCCAACGTATATGGAAGTGCAACTATTGTTTTAAATTCAATCCCAAACCTACCTACCCAATGATGGCAGATTTACCCCCCGAAAGAGTGAATCAGGCAAAAGCATTTTTGTTGACTGGAGTAGACTACACTGGAGCCTTTTATATAACTATGGGACGAAAAAGAGGCATAAAAAGCCAAAAGGCATATGTGTGTCTATTCATCTGTTTAGTTACTAAAGCAATCCATTTAGAACTAGCTTCAGCTCTATCCACCGAAGTATTTCTTGCAGCTCTCAAACGATTTTTATCTCGTAGAGGTAATTGTAGCACATCATTTTCGGACCGTGGTTCAAACTTTATAGGCGCCAAAAAATATTTGGATGTAGTTTATCAACTTGTCAACTCCCATGAATACACAGATGCCCTTCAAAAGGAATTAAACTCACAAAAAATTGAATTTCGATTTAATCCCGCTGCTGCGAGTCACTGGGGTGGTATTTGGGAGTCGAATATAAAAAGTGTCAAGGTTCATTTAACAAAGGTTATAGGCAGTCAAATTTTGAGCTATGAAGAGTTCAATACCGCCCTTATACAAATTGAGGCTCTGCTCAATTCTAGACCCTTGTGCTGTTTATCTAACGATCCAACAGATCCAGTAGCTTCAACACCCGCACATTTTCTCTACGGATCCCCGTTGAATTCATTACCAGCTGAAAATACCTTTTCTGCACACGTCAATCTTGTGAATAGATATAAATTGTTAGATTCAATTGTAAATCAATATTGGAAACGTTGGCATCTTGAATACCTCTCAACCCTTCAAGTTCGACAGAAATGGAATACTTCTTCTAATCCAATCAAAGAAGGAATGGTAGTCATAATCATTAACGAGAATCATCCACCTTTACAATGGCCTTTAGCCATTATCGAAAAGGTATATCCAGGCAGAGATGGTGTGATTAGGTCTGCTCTTGTACGGACAAAAAACGGCTCTTATAGTCGTCCAACTGTTAAACTTTGCCCTTTGCCAAACCAGTAATCGGTTCATAAGTAAACATCTTATGAAATGCATTTTTATTTATTTTAATTAATTTTTGTTTTGTACTTGGTTCGGCAGAGTGCTGTAACAATTAAGTATTTCTTGGATTCTAGACGAATTTATTTTTGCATTGAATTAAAATTCAACCCGGCGCGGTCAGGATGTTCACGCCGTATTTATGAATTATTTAATTTTCTTCATTTTTAGTTGTTATAGGAGATAGTCGCAATTTACTGTACTATTTTTATCGTCAGTAGTTTGGGGATAGAGGGGACAAATAACCTCGCATCGTCACTTTTCGTTTTTGACGAAGGAGTCACGACCGTTCAAATAGGTTTTTTGCGCGAAAGAAGCAAACACTAGATAAAACCATTCATTTTTCGTACCTTCCAAAAGAAACCACGTTAGTGACAATTTTATGTGAAACTAATTATTCTGAATTATCAGTGTGTTATGTAAATCGAAGAACTTTTCAAACTGTTGCGTGGACAGTATCATCCTTTCCTTGAACGTACAATTAAGGGTGAGAAAACCAGCAGAAGAAAATCTCCACTTCGGAAACTTTGGTAAGTCCTTTCGGTTTCTACATATATGCTGATTTTCCATACAGTCTACTTCAATTAATATTCGGGAACAAAAGTTCACACCATATACAACTATGAAAGGATACTTCTTCCCGTGTAAAACTGCCCTCATCTTCCCCTTCGGAAGAACAGATAATACTTTTTTCAGTATAATGTGCCATTTGTGGCTCATTGCCAAAAATGATGAATTCAAACGAAATTCGAAATCCCATAACCAAATAACTTCTCCTTCTTTTCGAAACTCAGTTAGATTTCACGCCCCGTGTTAGCCCAAGAATTCCTTCAGAAGTTTCATTGAACTGAACTGAACGTATTGAAGGAAATTTCACCCAAGATAATCATTCACATAATATGCTGAGTCAAAATCAACTAACTCAAAAAATCAGAAAACCAACCAATATAATTTGTTTTCCTAACAGTTTCGTGTTCGTGATTTTTTTTCTAAAGGCCCGACAACCCTCTCCATCCGATGCCATTGTTAACATGGCATTTTCTACGAAACCGGAACAAGCTGTAATGAACAGGAAGTAATTAGGATCGTGCATACGTGATGCAAAGGACTGGTTGAACTATCATCAATCGATGTTGGGATGTTCGATTACGTAGGTACGATGTTGTGAATGAAATGGCATGCAAGGGATGGTTAACGCAAATGGGTGATAACGGATAGAATTAATTCGGCTTGGTCAGTTTGGTGTGGTAGTTATTTCGGAAAATCAACACAAGGTAAATCGGAAACCAGTGAGGTTGTATTGTTGTGGCTGATCTGAATCTTTTTTTCATGTTTGAATAATATCAATGGATCAAAGATATTGTTCTCAGGTCCCGAGCTACTGGAATGTTCAATGTATTGTATGTCATTTTGAAATGGAGCAGATTCAAAGGAAACCGTCTCCTCTCTCCCAAGATATCAATTAGAGATAATTGACGGTTCGAGTCTGATTCCGATAAATAGAGACTCATCGTCTGAACCGCATCTAAAGAAAGCCTCGAGAGCAGAGAAGGATACATCGAACAGTGCCGTATCGCATTTGAAACCGTCTGCCGCAGATGCATACGTCAGGCCCAAAACTTGAAGACCACGGCTTAGAAGTCCGGAAACACCTAACAATTCATTAGTTAGCGACCGCAGAATTTTATCCGAAATATGTTTCCATCAAGTCAATATTGATTCAAACACAGTATGACAATAAATTCTTTCGCCTGTATTTTTAATCCTGTCGAAGAACTTATTGAAACGGAACTGAATTTGATGGTGGTAAAACATCGGAAAGATATGTTAACTGCAGTGAAAATGAATAAGATAAAATCAAAAATATGCAACAGAATGAAAGAAACAAGTTCAAAACTAAACAGGAATAATAATAGACTTCATGGAAATGAAAAATATAAGGAAACAATATATATATATATATATATATATATATATATATATATATATATATATATATATATATATATATATATATATATGTATATATATATATATATATATATATATCATATCATTTTTATTATGAAGTAATCAAAATTTGGCTTTTTCAGGGAAATTTTGTTCGACTTATATATCTTGTCCTATTCAGAAGTTGGGGTGGGGGAGAGACTATTTACGTGTGTGATCTTCAACTACTGTAGGTACTATATATATATATATATATATATATATATATATATATATATATATATATATTTTGATTACTTCATAATAAAAATGATATGACGTCACTTCACGCCAGGCGTAATAGAATTTAATGTTTCAAATACAAGGAGGTGATACCTTTTTCAGGAGGCTTTCAATTGTCAATTATTTATGATCGCTATTTCTCAATGTATGAACGATGTTGCTGACCACGTTAGCGAAACGTGCATCGAGTGCAGAATATCAGTTTGGTGTTAGGGTTTGATCTCTAGAAAAAGATTCAACTTCTCAATGGTAACGATAACTCTATTGGCAGGATTCAATAGTATCAAAATGGTCACTCAAACCAATACATTCCAAAAGCACACACTATTGCGGTTTTATTTTTCAATTGTTCAAAAATTATATTTTCGATTTGGAATTATTTCAATCTTAATTTTTTCCAACTTTGTGAAAGTTCTCTTTCAACCCACCTATGGGCCAAACAGAGTTTATTCCGATTTTTTCCTACTCTGGAGTTTTGCCTGAGTGTGGTTCTTTTTTGATATTAGGTGCGTGTGCTTTAGAGCTTGTAATAACACTGAAAACCATAGCTGCAAACGCAAGATTTATACAATCAGTATCTAACTCTCCAAGTGAAAGCCCTGTGGAAACCCCCCTTCATTGTCAAGAGATCAACCTTAACTTCTGATTTTTCTTTTCACACTATTCATGTGAATTTTGTCGAGACGAAGAATGTTTTCTTCTGGATATCAAGCTATCCCCACACAAAAACGGTTCTGCAAGCTAGAATCAAATGAAATGGAAACGAACGCTTGTTTCCGAGGCGTTAGTATCCACAGAATACTGTTGGGGCAGTTTGCACCCCTTTGCAACGTAAAAACGACTCAACTGAGCTCTGAAAATCAGACTGTTTGATGTAATTTGCTTTGAATTCGAATACATTGTCTTTATCAGTAATACTACTGAAAATCAGATATTTTTTTATCGATAGTGGATTTCCGTACTAACGGGGCAGTTTTTCGATTTTTATCTGGCCAAGAAAAATTGGTGGCGCTCCATTATTTCTTTCCATCGTTTTGAATTGAATGCTCCCATGATTCAGTTCACACCACTGACCTAGTCGAGTTTGTAAGTGTTGTTTTCCTATTATAATTTTTTTATATTTCTAACAGGAAACCTCGTAACATTACACACGAAAGTAAATTCTTCTTAAACTACAAATTGGTTAATAAGGTACGTGTCGAGTATGCATATTTCCAGAAGAGTGCATGGAGTAGTGGAACTCGATTTGATTGTTTTCAAAAGACCTAGTCACATCTATGATAGTTTATTCATCAGGTAGCATTATCAACCATATCCAAACGAAATTGATATTGTATTTCCTAAATCATTGAGTGAATTATATAAATTCAACGCGAGGTAGTTGATGATATAATTCAGCATCCAACTAACGATCCGAGGTTTGTGGATTCGGCTCCCCAATGGAGAAGTTATTTTTCTTTGAATAATTTCTCCCTGTCATGAATGAACCTGCTGCTCCTGAGGTAATGCGAAGGGGGTTAGTAACAAGCCTACTTGCTGAAGGACTTCGAAAGAAGTCGATTGTGTTTGGTATTTGATACCATAAATCGCGTTTGTTACCACTACTGTGAATTAAATGATAATATTACGCTTTTGAAAAATCATCTCTAACTGACAAATACGTCTAAATTTCAATCATGTCCTCATTAGACGTAACGGTTTGAATGTTCCTATCACACTTCCAATTGAATCTCTAGCATATTGGGATTTAAATGATTTCACATTGATCTCCCCTTTCAGCCAATTCACTTCAACTATAAGAACTGCCATAATGGCAGTAAGCATTCCAATTTTTCTAGGCACTGATTAGAGAATGTCCAAAACTCTGCTATTATCTCCATAATAGTATCTGGAACTGGTGTGAGTTATGAGAGAAGAATGAATAACAGAGCATTCTATCAGGAAAGTGAAAGCAAATTATAACTCAATCATATGCTGATATTTTGAATCAAAGTTTCTCCCAATCATTGGTATCAGAACAACTATTAGCTGTTATAAAAAAAATCGTATTTTTTAAACGACCAAGTTGAGTTTTCGTTTTCCTATATTTTATGATTTGTTTCTAACAAGTACTTCATTGGAGGATAATATATTTTCATTCTCGTAAAGAACTAAGGGTTTCTGGATGAATTCACAAAATTTGAATGCTTGTTCAATTCGCATGCGGAACACATCCATTATGTATATTGTATATTGGGTGTGTATCCAAAGGTGACTATGGTGGATATTGAAGTAGAAGACTCGTTTCTGAAAGATGCTATTGAAATTCCTTTCAATTCTTCAGATTATTCAACATATCTTGGAATATTTCCGCAGATTGATGTATCGTATTCAATTCGTACTTTGATTGATTCATTCTCAGCTATGACATGTTTCAATTTGAGTTTAATTCAGAAATGAGTTGTACTCTACTGAAGAAAATTCTGCCCTTCAGTAATTTCTCTAAGAAGTACGCTTGTGTCTTTAATTTGTATACACATTATTCTTTGGAACATACCTCACTCCAAGACAGGGCAGATTCATGTGAGTCACGTAGACGTTTTTCACCGAAAAACGCCTCAAACATGTCTCATTTCAATGTCCACGAGGGCCGCCAAACAGAATGGCTTTTATCAAATATTCACGCATGCTAAAAGGTCTGCAAATGTTTTTATGGAGTCTAGGGAAATGAAATGTGGATAGTAAATTCCAGCTCACACAGACAATGATTCATTCAGGACCCAGAAATATGCTGGTCGCCTTAATAATTCACTTTGAATTTGATTATCTCTTTGCAATCGTTCTTGCATGCAATACGTGTGAGTAGGATTTCGAATTCAGAAGCGCACCATTGGAAGGATTTCATGATAGGACTTATTTTCTACATGATTAAATGATTATGAAATTTGTTGCGGGTTGGACAGGAATTCGAATATCATTCATTTGGTTAATTTACACAGATTTCGAATGGATGGTTCCAATTCATTCTTCGTAACACCTATTGTGATATTTCTGACTTGTTTGTGATCGAACAACAGTTTATTTTGACTAGTTTCAAATATCCTGAGAAATCAGGAATACATAATAATCGACAATACGGATTTCACAATCGAAGATCAAAAAGTAACTTATTGCGTACCACACATTTGGCATCATTTCATCGAAAAATTCGGAAAAACGTTAGCTGTTGCACTCGAAATTTCAGAAACATTCGATTGAGTTTTTGATGAGGGCCCTCTATCGGAACTGCCGTTTTATGGTTCACGTCCACAACGTGTGCTTTGTTGAATAGTTTCTTGTCTGATAGGTCTCTCTGTGTGGTTGTTGATCTGTATCTGTAGAGTAGGGAGGGGAAGTGTAGACCCACAGCACTCAGGCCACAATATGACCCATTGTACATCCTCCCAAGGAGTTGCCCTCCTAGGACATTGTCCATCCTGCCTCATCCAGGAAGGAGGACAGGTCACCAGGGGACATCTCCTTGATATCGGCAGGTGTGGGCCAAGACTCACCGAACACACACTCTCTTATCGACGATAGCTCCAGACATTCACATAAGACATGCCTGACAGTTTCATCTTCCTGTTCACACATCCTGCATAGAGGTGTGTCTACTAGCTCCATAATATGGAGGTGTTTCTTCAGTTTACAGTGTCCAGTCAGAAATCCCACTGTTAAACGTAGGTTCTTTTGAATATTTTGAGGAATATTGAGAAAAACTTTGCAAAACCTTTTTTATTTGTCAAAAGCAACATCAACATTAAAAATCAACATCAGTATCCCAGATACAGAATAATAAAATAATCTCCAAACACAAAAAAAAATTATATAGCATAATGTATTGAATGTTACGCACTGCATGATCTTCTCAACACTCTCCCTCAGTTGCGTAATATGAACAATCAATGCAAATATCGTGGAGTTCCATGAAATTGACTTGGATTTTCAGTAAAAAACATTCTCAATAGGTAGGCATACTGCTCTTTGCCCAGAGATTTTGTCAGCATATCAGCAATATTTTCTTTCGTGGATATGTAGTCTATTTCAACATCTCCTTCTAAGATTCTCTCCCTGACAAAATGGAAATGCACATCTATGTGTTTGCTACGTTGATGTAAAATATTATTCGATGCTATGTGGATTGTGGCTTGGTTATCACATAACAATAAAGGACATATATTTTCCTTCAAATCTCTCATCAAATACGACATCCACATCACCTACCTGCACGATATAGATAATGCCATATATTCTGCTTCAGTGGACGAAACAGCAACACTTCTCTGCTTTTTCGAAGTCCATGTTACAGCAGCTTCTCCATAGAATCCTATATAACCACTTTGAGACCTCCTAGCTTCGACACTTGCATAAGAGGCATCAGTATACATACAAATAATAGGCTGTACTGTTCTTCTGTATGAAAGTTTTCTTTGAGATGATCCTTTCAAATATCTGAAGATATGTTTCAACATATTCAAATGAGTTTCTGTAGGGTCTGAACTGAATTGGGATAAAATATTCACTGCGTACATTATATCAGGCCTTGTACCTGCAGCAAAATACAATAAACTTCCAATTCTTGATTGATATGCAGTTTTATCAGTACGCTTTTCATCTGGTTTTCCTCTTTCTGGTTCTGTTCCACAATCCATGGGAGTTGATAGCAGTTTGCAATTCGACATTTCAAATCTGTCAAGAATTTTTGAAATATACATTTCTTGACATAATGTGACTCGATTTTCATACCATGAAATTTGGATTGAAAGTAAGCATTTGGGTGTACCAAACGAAGTTATTTCAAAATTTTTTTTGAGAGTATCCTCAACTTCTTGTACCTGTGCCAATTTATATCCAAGAACCAACAAGTCGTCGACATAGATTGCCACTATTTGCTGTCCATCTCCTGATACGAACATGCAAGGATCTGTTGGAGATTGTATCAAACGTATTGTTTTCAGCACTGAGATCAATTTCTGATTCCATTGTCTCGGAGACTGTTTGAGTCCATAAATACTCTTCTTCAAATGGCATATATTTTCTGCATCTTCTTCCAGTCCATCCGGTATTTTCATAAAAACATCACAGTCGATATCACCATTCAGAAATGCGGTTTTAATGTCGTATTGTTTAGCTATCATATTCTGATGAATGCAGTGAGCTAAAAGAATCCTTATTGTATCGTAGCGTACCACAGGGGCAAATGTTTCGTCGAAATCAAGTCCTGGGATCTGACTGAAACCTTGAGCAACTAACCTTGCCTTATACTTCACATTTCCTTTTTCGGATATTTTCTTTTTGAAAATCCACCTACAACCAACAACACGGCCTTTTCTGGTTTCTTGATAATATCCCAAACATGGTTTTTATTCATTGATTCCAATTCTTCTTCAATAGCTTTCAACCAGCTTGTAGATTCCGGACATGAAATAGCTTCATAGTATGATGAAGGATCATCTGAGGCTACTTTACAATAATCTTCAAGATATTTTGGTGGGATATGCCGACGAGAACTTTTTCGTGCTGGTGAAAGAGTATTTGACATTTCAGAACTTTTTGTGACACTTACATCATGTCCCAAAATTTCTGTTTCTGATTCGTTTTCTTCACTATTTTGGCTTGATGTGGATGGTTGACATGGAAGTGACTGATTGGAATTAACATTTGTTGAGAATTTTTTTTCGAATGGTTGAATTTCAATTACGTCATCTTCTGATTTGCACTTATAATCTCTTGATATCACAACTTTTTTATTCGTCCAAAATCTATACCAACCGGCTTTTTCACCATAACCAATCATTACACTTTCTGCAGCTCTTGGAGAAAACTTGCTACCTCTTTCTCGATTCTCTTGGTTGATGTGTATGTAAGCTGGATGCCCAAAACTTCTCAAATGTGATATATGAGGTTTTCTCGCAAAAAATAATTCATAGGGTGTTTTCTCATGGAATGAATGAGGAAGCCGATTCTTAACATAAACTGCATGAGCAACTGCTTCCGCCCAAAGGAATTGCGGTAATTGTGAGTCTATTAAACTGGTTCTGGACATAGTGGTGATAGTTCTGTTGAATCGTTCTGCCAACCCATTGGTTTCGTGTACTCCCAGGATGGAATTTTCATTTTTGATTCCAGCAGATTTGAAGAAATTTTCCAAAGCCTTAGATTTATACTCTCCTCCATTATCAGTCTTGAATGCAAGTACCTTTTTTCCAGTTTGTCGCTCCATTTTAGTAATGTATTCGATGACTTTCTGTTCAACTTCATATTTATGAGTTATGAATGCAACTTCAGTGTACCTCGATTGTTCATCTATGAAAGATACATAATACCGACTTCCTCTGATGGATGGAACGGAAAAGGGGCCGACCACATCTGAATGAATTTTTTCCAAAATTGTGGTACAAACATTTCCAGGTTCTTTGGAGACTTTTCTTGTCGACTTTGACTTTTCACAAGCTTCACAATTCAGTTTTGGACGATGTTTTGGAAGAATATGAGGATCGGCAATGACTTTCTCAAGGCGATTGAACATATCCACAGGTAAATGGCCTAATCTACGATGCCATGAAGCAATACTAACATTGGCTACATCGTTACTAAATCCATTCGGTTGTTGAAATATCTGTTCTTTGTTGTTGGAGACTACCCATCCAATTATTCGTCCATTTTTCCACAGGGTTATTTCTTTTTCGTCACCCTTCATAGTAATACCCTTTTCTCGTATCCTCTCCCATGATATCAAAGAACATTTCAATTCAGGGGAGTATAAAACATCATGGAGAATAATATTTTCGATTCTGTTTGAGGGTAGTAATGCCTGGAGCTTAACTTCACCGATATGAGTAACATTTATTCTTTTATCGTTTCCAAGTCTGATGAATCCAACATGAGGATGAAGATTTGTGAAAAGATCTTTATTCCCAGACATGTGTGATGAAGCACCGGTATCAAAAATCCACTTTGATCCATCATAATCAGAAAGTATTGCAGGATATGCTACATCGCCATCGTCAGATTCACAACCCAAATGAGCATTTTCAGCTTTTGTCTTGATATTTCGGCAATTCTCAACAGTATGACCCTTATACCATTTTTTGTGTTCTTTGCAAAAAGAACATTCCAAAGTGACTTTGGATCTTCTGCCTCGCTTGACGAAAAACGCTTCGTTCTCCTCAGGTTTTGATGACATGGATAACTCCATCAATCGGGAACATACATCATCATATGTTAAATTTGGTTTCGTTTTCAAATTGTCCACTATATTGTCTAGTTCATCGGGCAATGTGGTGAGAAAAAATTAACCTTTCGCTTTGGTAGAAGATGCTAAAGGGCGCAAAGCAGCTTCTAGGGAGTCAATCACGTCGTCATTCTCAGAGTTTTTTGCTGTTCTCTCGATTAATCTTGCCCAAAGTTCATTGTATTTTGAGATATGTTCTGGAATATCAAATTTGGTTCCGCATTTGATACCCACTGGAGATTTGACGAGAGCATGTAATGAATATTCACATCTCTTGTCATAAATATCATTGAGTGCCTTCCACATATCACAGGCATCAGAATAACAAGTTATTTGACTGACGATGTCTGAATCAACGTTGAATAATATGAAAGCTCGTGCCAACGAATGTCTATATCTCCAATCTTCACATTTTTGTTTATATTCGGCTTCGGATATCTCACTTGAACGAGGTGTTTTGGCTGGATCTTTCTCATCCTGAGTAACGATTTTATATAGATTATTCAAGTCCATATATGCAAATACCATTGTCTTCCAGGAATGAAAATTTGTTTTGCCGTGTAATCTCTCGAACTTTGGGAATTTGTCCATCTTCGATTATAACTATTTTATGTTCGCTTTTCAAAATTTCAAGTTGCAATTTATTTATCTCTGGATCAAAACTACTTAGCATGGAACTGGGCCCATAACCTTTTGAATATTTTGAGGAATATTGAGGAAAACTTTGCAAAATTAAAAATCAACATCAGTATCCCAGATACAGAATAATAAAATAATCTCCAAACACAAAAAAAAATGATATAGCATAATGTATTGAATGTTACGCACTGCATGATCTTCTCAACAGGTTCTTCCTGGTCATCGCCAAATATTTATTCGGATCCAGCATCCCAGGGTCGCCCAGGGTGATCCTGGCAAAACTGCATTCTTTGGTTCCATCCCATCTCTTGAGGGATTGAGTATGGGTGTAACGTTTGGCTAGTTCCGCAGTTGTCGAAGTCCTCAAGCCATGGGTGTCACCTGGTCCCAAAATTTTCAGTCCAGCCGCCATCCTGGCCAAAGAGTCAGCAATGCGGTTACCTTTGCTCCTGTCGTGCCCTTTCACCCGCCTTAGTACGATATTGTTATCTACCGAGGCGTTAGCTGAATCTTGGTGGCACTCTAGTGCTAACCCTGAGATAATACGTTGTCTATTGTGGTTGTTGGTGTAGTATCGTCTGATATTCTCTCAATGAATGCATGTTTTCTACAGGGTTCAGTTCTGGCGCTCCCTTCATTTCTACTTCATGTCAATGATTTGCTGGGTAAAACATCTTGTTAAATGCATATCATTTTACCCAGAGTCCCCTGAATTCCCAATTCAGACAGACATTAGTGTCAATAATATTGACGACAACTTGACGGAAAAAATAGAACAGGGTAACTTCAACTTGGTGGAATTCATTGCATGTCTCGTTTCATAGGAAGACGATCAATATATATATATATATATATATATATATATATATATATATATATATATATATATATTTGATCGGCTAGGCTTCCGCGGTCAGAAATGTGCTGGCTGAAACTTCCGGTTGATCCGCGTCTGGAAAGATTTACTTGTCTACGTTTCGGCTCCCATTTCGGAGCCATTTTCAAGACTGAGTGACCTTGCGTCTAGGTCTGAGTTGTCTTACTAGCTGGCTATCATCACAGCATATATATACATATATATATATATATATATATATATATATATCTAATATTCCGATGTCTCCAAAGTGAAGTATCTTGAGGCTAGGAATCGCGATTAGTAACGGTCTCTTATGGAAAAAAGTGAGATCGATCGCTTGAGGTGTTACCCAGAAGCTTGGATCCATATGACCTGCAAAGAAATATCTCACTTCTCATAAGCTTCAAATGAAGGCATAGTCTTAGAATATATTTCTCGTGTACAGAGCTCAGCAACAAAACATTCATTGAATCTTCTCGATTCTATTCAGAAAAAAGCAATTCATTTTGTTGGTGAATCTTCGCTCACGGTCTCGCTCACTTCATTGGAACATCGTAGAAGAGTCGGAGATTTGTCCCTCTTCCTACATATTTTCACTGCCTGTGCTTTTCTTAATTGTCGTCAATCGTTCCACTCTTCTCGATTGTAATTCAGAAGATATCAATTGTAATTCAGATTTTGTCAATTGTAATTCAGAAGATATCAGTTGTAATTTTTAGAAGAAGAATATTTATTTAAGTAGGTTTCCCTAATATACAATATCTATACTATATAATATATCACAATACAAAGGAATAGGAAAAACATTATTTCGCCTAAAAATAGTCATATCATAAATAATAAAACAGTATAACAATAAAAAGTATAACAATGTGTGCTGATCATTTATTCAGTTCTCTTATATGTATCAGTAATTTGTGTCTGAAATTTTTAGAAGTTTCACTAGATTTGACGTACTGGGGTAACTTATTGTACTCTATCACACCTCTAAAAAACAAAGAATTTCTCGTATTTGATAATTTTCCTCTCCGTATGAAGAATGTTCGAATTATGGGTGAAACGATGGTGAATCTGATGTTTGAAATCAACATAATCGCGAAAGTAAAAAGGTGCTTCATCATGTACTATTTTATGAATGAATAACATTGTTAGGAAGTAAAGTCGTTTCGAAACTGATAGCCAATCAACATTGTTGAGATGTTGTGTAGCGATTACAGCTCAAAACTTCTGTTTTGTAGTTGTTGTAGCTGTGTCATCTCATTCAAATTGAATTGAAATAATAAAGTTGCACAATAGTCAAATTGGGGTAGTAGAATTGACCGGTACACTGTGATTCTTCTATCCATAGATAAATGCCTCACAATTCTTGAAAAACAGAATAGTTTTTTTCGAAATTTTTTTAGTAACATATAGAAAATGTGCATCAGAAGTAAGTAGATTATCCAGTTGAAAGCCCAGATACTTGACAGTTGTATAGGTTTTGTATAGCGGTGTTAAGGCAGGAATCGCTACATGCTAATAGTGTGTCATCAGCAAATAAATTTATGAACTCACAATTCACAAAGAGTTCAATATCATTCAGGTATAGTATGAAAAGGAGTGGTCCCAGGACACTTCCCTGGGGTACGCCAATGTCATTGCAAATTACTCATGAAGTTGAATTTCTAACTCTGACTCTCTGTTTTCTACCATGCAAGTAACTTACAAACCATTTTAGTACCTTGCCTCTAATTCCGTATTAGTACAATATATTCAATAGTATATATAATTCAGAAAATGAACGATATGCAGACGTATACGTTTGATCAAGAACACAAAAGGCATTCAATGCTGGTACGACAATTCTGAAAACACTGCGAAAACACCAATAGGGACGATATTTACTGATGTATGGAATATACAGGGCGTGTCTCATCGAACTGCCATTCTGACTTCGGAGTGAAGGAGTAAAATTATCGAAATATATTCCATTTGAAAGTTTTATGTATGTACATACATAGATATTTATCAACAAATTAAGGCTTCTCAAATTGTTTTCCAATATACAGGGTACTGATTGAAAACGTAGCGTATTCAAATGTTTTTCGAATGAAACAATCTGATTATTGGAAAGAGGAACACGAAGTCTATGCACTATATATGTATATATTTTAGTATGAAACAACATAAATTACTGTTTATACATATACATAAAATATACCATTGTATAGGTATATACGGAGCGATCAGAAGTTATGCTCGACATAACGTGAAAAAGTAATACATAGAATCTTTCTCTATTTTGATTAATGCTCTATTGGCTATCCTCAATTCCATGATGAAATTGATAATGTAGTTTTTTCATTGACATATGATAATTCTAACGGGAGTCTTTTTATAATACTAGGGACTAGGTGAATCAGAACTCAAGTACCAGTTTTTTCTCGATGTTTTCCAAATGAAAAACCCCATATTATACATATGTCAATATGCGGATAACCATTGTATATAGAGTACTCTCCAAAAATATTGGGAGGATTATGTGGGTGTATAACAAGTGGTACGGTAGGTACCGGAACCAACACAAAAAATTAAAAACTTCAACAAAAATTTTTATCGAATTATATAAATGGTATTGTGTACAAATAATGACATTCTTTCATTTCCTCGGACCCACTGAAATATGAAAAATCTTAGTTCTGGTCATTTTTTGAAGAGCCTCTATCTTAATAATGTGAACACTGCTCTGTAGAAACGCACAAAAACTCCATATCCATATTATATATCAAAAACCAATTTTCGGAATTTTCCTAAACACCATAAAGACTTCTGGAGGTACTCGTGTACTTTCTGAAGCCGGCATCCCACGATGCATGGATTCCATCGATGTGTAAGACAATACAATGAAATCGGCATGACTATAAGATGTGGCCGGAACTAAGGCTAGCGTCGGGAAGTTGCAGGAAAACTGTATGAAAATTGAGTTATTTTCCCACGCAAGCCGTTTGGCACATACTTATGTAACAAGGAGCTGACACAAAATTATAAAAATCTCCACTATTTTTCCACACCAGTCCTTTTGCATGTTTCAGAGAGAAAAAGTTATTCTCAGACTATATAACGTATGGTTTGAGTGTGACACATGACCATATTACTTATGCATAAAAAAGCTGCAAAATATTATAGAAATGTTTATATTATATGCAGTGTTATCATTAACTTGTTAATGATGATATCTTCATTTGGTTATCATCCCTACTCATACATATTATAGCTTCAATAAGTTTGAATATATAATATTTGGGTATTTTTTGCTACTATTCGATTTGATAATATAAATTAATGATATTTATTCATACAACACAAAGAATATACAGAAAATTCATAATTATAATGGACATATATGTATAGAAAATAACTGATACACTGCGGCTGCCCCAAGCAAGAACACAGTATTTGTATTTCAGTGAAAATGTGGGAATATGGGCGCCAAACTCATTTCATTTCTGTTTCGGATAATCGATTTTTTCATATGTTCTCCCCAGGAGCCACGCGTTAATTTCCCTTCATTATATTTTGAATCGATGTCCTTTTCAACCCTATTCGAGGCTTGTATGCGAAAATGGGGCACTAAAATCTGTCGCTATCTAACGGTCTGATTGTCTCCATTGAATATATAATCTGAATTACATTTGATATTTTCTGAATTACAATTAACAAATTCTGAATTACAATTGTCAAGATCTGAATTACAGTTGACTATTCTGAATTACAATTGATATCTTCTGAATTATAATTGACTATTCTGAATTAAAATTGATATCTTCTCAATTACAACTGATATCTTCTGAATTACATTCGACTAATCTGAATTACAATTGATATTTTCTGAATTACAATTGGAAACGGTGTAGATGACTTTTCGTATCATTTATGATTGAATAATTGAACTTTGCAGAAGAAGGATTTATTCTTCAGAAATTCCCTTTGAGAATAATACATTTGTGTCTTGAATTCTTAAAAGTCTTATTCATTTGTACTACACCGCATTCCAAGACTGGGCAGCCACTTGCATGTAAATCACGTAGACATTATCCGCCAGAAAACGGCTCAAACATTTTAATTTTTCCTCACAACGTCCATGAAGGCCGTCGAAGCTGTTATCAAATATTCACGCATGCTAAATAGTCTGCGAATGTTCTTATGGAATCTAGGGAGATATAATGAAAATAGTGAATTCCAGCTCATACAGACAATGATTCACACAGGACCTAAAAATAGGCTGGTTGCCTCAATGAGTCACACTGGCTTATAAAAAAGATGCAATTGTGAATAGGTTTTTGAAATCAGAAGAATGCCATTGAAAGGATTTCACTAAGTGACCTATGTTCCACATGATGAAAGAATTGTGAGATACTTTAAAGGTTGGGCAGGAATTCATTCAAATTTATTCAGTTCATTTTCATTATCTTTTACAGTTTCTTTTTCGTTACGTGTATTATTGCGATCTTCACTGAAGAATTCCGAATCATGTATTGTGATCAAATCAATAATTCGTTTCTGGTGGTTTCAAATCATTGACAGATTTAGAGACACGATTTTAATTAACATTTGTCAAATCATTGATTTCGAACTTGAAGACATCAATTTTCTCATAACTTCACACGATCTGAAAAACTCAAAAAATCATATTCTCTTAGACTTTTATATGATAGATAGATAGATAGATAGATAATTTATTTTCAAACATTAGTATTCACATATCACAGGACTAGTCATACATTCATACATTTTCTTGAAAATAGGTCAGAAAATTTACAAATACAAATACAGCACAAAGATTAATATACAAAAATGTCCACAAATAAAAACAAAAATACACATGAAAGTGTTCAGTTAATATGGCAACGTCGCAAGTAGTGTAGACGCATATTGACAGCTCCTGAGTGTTTTCAAAGTTTTCTCGATATAAACTGCATTTAAAAAAGTTTTAACGACATCTTCATATTCAGCAAGTGATTCTGAATAAGGATTATACAAAGTGAAGTAACACAAGTGTTGAATTTAGTTTATATCAACGTCACAAGTGAAATTCTTTTTTTTTTTTCGTCATGACACGGTCCGCCGATAAAAACGTACGGGCCAATTCCAACTCGTCTTCGAAAAATGAAAATATGGAGACCAAATCGAAAATCGAAGACAGTTCGAAAACCCAACACAATGAGCCTATGAATAATGAACAACTAGAAAAACTAGTGGAAAAGGTATGCGATAAAGTTGTGGCTTCACTTGATGCAAAAATAGACATAAAATTCGAGCAATTCAACCTGGCAATCTCAATAATTACTGCAAACCTATGAAATGTCGAGAGAAGAGTGGAAAATCACGAAAGTGAACTGCACTTCCTCCGCAGCACTATTGATCAACTTGAACGGAGAAGCTCCCTACGAATAAATGGGATACCTGAAAAGGGCAACGAGAATATCCTAAAAGTGGTACTGAGCTTCATGAATGACACTCTTCAGGTGCCATGTGATCCTGTGGATATCAACGATGCATTCAGAATCGGAAAATTCGATCCAGAGTCAAGAACGAGGACTATATTAGTGAAATTCATTGCAATGTTGAAGAGAAATGAGGTATACCTGCCCAAAAAGTTACTGAAGGGCACTAAATTCACTATTCATGAAGACCTCTCTAAAGAGCGGTATGAAATATATCAAATGGCACAAAAGAAATATGGATACAAATCAGTTTGGACTATGGAAGGTAAGGTGTATTTCCTAAGAAATGGTTCCAAAAATGAAGCCAGTCGTGTAGAGGACCTGTAACTGACCGCAAAGATCCACCGTTGTTTATCGTTTTTTCATTTTAATACATACTGTGGACTTACTAGCAGGAGATATTTTGCACTTTATGGACTGACAAATGCTCTATATATTATATCATACTTTTAGCATAAATTGATATAGGGATCAGGGATATAAAGAAACGAATGCTATTGAATATTTATTATCAAAACTGTAGGGGGCTTCGCACCAAGACGGGAGAATTCAAAAATAATGTAGCTTTAGAATTGTACGATGTTATTATCTTAACAGAGACTTGGCTTTCCGAAGATATAGAAGATGGCGAGCTTTTTGATGAGAATTACTTGGAGTTCAGGAAAGACAGAAATCTTCACCTCGCAGATTAAAAAAGGGGAGGAGGTGTACTGATTGCCGTGAAAAGTAAATTCAATTCTATAATGATTGAGGTACAGTCCTCTCTCGAAACTCTTTTTGTCAAGATGAACGTTTTAGGAAATGATATCATTTTGAACACAACCTATTTTCCTCCGGGAAGTAAATCTCAAAAATACAAAGACCTTGTGGAAATATGCGAAAATCTGAATTTGAGTAATAACACTTTTCTTATTATCTCCGGCGATTACAATATACCAGATATCAATGGAACTTCATTCAAATTTGATGATAAGAATGAAATTATTAATAATGTGTCAGCGCTCATTGACGCTCATGGTTTGCAGTCATATAATAACGTCTTGAATGAAAATGGTAGAACACTCGATTTGATACTTGGTAATTTCAGAATTGAAGTTGATGGGGAATTATTACCTTTGGTGAGAAAAGATGAAAAACATCATCCACCCCTTCTCTTGTTGATTAATTTGAAAAAGAATAAAACATATAATGGAATCAATTACAATCTCCAAGATAAATATAATTTCAAGAAGGCTAATTTCAAGTCGATGTATGAGCATTTGAGGGATTTCGATTCGTCAGAGCTCAACCAGTTTCAGGACATTAATGATTGTGTCTCACACTTTTATAAGATATTTTTCAATATTATGGATAATTCAGTACCAAAATTCAAGCAACGTTCAAAAATCGTAAGACCTATCACACCAGATATCAAAGCAGATCTGAAAATCAAAGAGTTTTTTCGGAGAAGGAGAAATGTATCTGACTTTTATTTAGATAATTTTAAACGCCTACGGTCTTCCCTCAAAATAAAAATAAAAAATGCACATGAAAATTACATTGAAACCATTCAAACTAATATAAAAAGTGACAGTACACTATTTTGGAACTTCATTAAAAATAGCAAACAAAGTCGACATGATGAATCTGCATTCATTATAAATGGTCGTGAAGTATCTGATCACAAAATCATATCCGAAGAATTTGCTGATTACTTTTGCTCAGTTTATGAAAATGAGTCAACGTATAATATAGACGAAATTAATAGAGTGGCTAATAATTATAATTGGTACAATGAAAACTATCAGAACGTACATTTCAATAAAATTTCAACGGAGGAGTTAGATCAAGCGTTTCGCAAATTGAAACCCAAAAGGTCATCTGGTCCTGATAATATTCCTTGTTACATTTTTAAAGCATGTAAAGAGTGCTTGATATACCCCCTGCTGATAATATACAACAAATCGTTGAGCACGGGTATTTTCCCAAATAAATTCAAACATAGTAGAATAACTCCATTATTCAAAAAAGGCAATAAAAATGAAATAGCAAATTATCGTCCAATTGCAGTTTTGAACTGTGTTGCGAAAATTTTTGAATTTGTCATACATGAAAAACTCCTCTGTTTTTTTGAAAGTATTATATCTGAGAAGCAGCATGGATTCACCAGGAAAAAATCTATAGAAACCAATCTAGTGACATTCAGTACCATGCTAATTGAAAACGTTGAAAACGGAAGCCAAGTCGATTGCATCTACACGGACTTTGCCAAGGCGTTTGACAAAGTCAACCATGATATTCTATCAGCCAAACTTAAATGTTATGGTCTTAGCAACCATCTTCTCAATTTTTTTGCTACATATCTCAAATCAAGAGAACAGCATGTCAAATATAAGGGAGAAGAATCGCACGAGTTTCTAGCTTGCTCAGGCGTACCTCAAGGGTCAAACTTAGGGCCGTTACTTTTCTTGATGTTCATAAACGATCTACCCAGAAATGTGTCATCAGAATGCCTGTTGTATGCAGATGATTTCAAAATATTCAGGAAAATTCAAAACTTGAATGATTACTTCGAATTGCAAAATGATTTGAACCACGTGACAAACTGGTCCTTAGAAAATAAACTATTATTCAACTCATCCAAGTGTGAGATTATTACTTTTACTAAACATAAAACTCCATACAATTTCAAGTATAACATGCAAAATACATTTCTAGAAAGAATAGATGAAATTTGTGATCTTGGCGTAACCTTTCAAAACGATCTTAAGTTCAATAAACATATCCAGAACATTTCGAGAGACGCATCTAAGTTACTAGGATTCTTAAAACGCTCCACGTATGAATTCACTGATACTAACTGTATAAAATATCTTTTTTCTGCAATTGTTAGAAGTAGAATTGAATACGCCTGTGTCGTCTGGGATCCAGGGCAGCAGAACCTGAAACAAACTCTCGATACTATACAAAATAAGTTCCTAAAATTTCTATTTTATAAAAGGCATGGTATTAGCCCTGGTTTCACCTCGTATGATCCCATTAGACAAGAATTTGCCCTAACCAAACTTGAACACCGAAGAATTCAAGTCTGCTTCGTTTTCCTTGCTAAACTATTAAATGGTCAAATCGTGAATCCATTTTTACTCAGTCAAATAAATCTTTATGCACCGGCTTCAGGTCTTCGAAGACGCCAACAACCCTTTCGTTTGAACAACAGCAATACGCCGATCAATAGAATCTGTAGTCTTTATAATAAATATGTAGCAAACATTCCTTGTTGTATTTTCGACACATCTATTTCGAAATTCAAAGCCTCTTTGAGAAATGTAATCAACTAAAATATAAACCAATTCTCACTGTCTGGTGCGAACCCCCCCCCCCCCTTGCCTACTTTTCTTTTGTCAGTTTCTGCATATATAAATATAGTATAGTAACGTTGTCCAATAATATTCTCTAGAAATAGTTAAGAAACATATAATTAGCTACTGCCTGTTTGTTTCTAAGTAAATAAATAAATAAATAAATATAGTAATGTGGTTATAAATTCCACTGTGTTTATCCTTTATACCTGTGTCTATGTTGTCTATATTTTATTGAATATTTACCACCGTTACACAAGGAATTATTGAGCAAGGAGGATGAACCTAATGAATTTTGACATTTTGACAAAAACCAATTTGTTCTCACCCATCTGATAAATCACTTTAAAATATTGGTTGAATCACCAAACATCTTGCAAACAACTTTGCGTTAGGAAAAACTGAAGTTTAGATATACTGAGAAGTTACTGAGTATTATGAAATATTTTTTCCGTAAAAGGTACTCAGATAGTAACTGATTTGAGAATACATAAACTTCCAAGTCATCAGAGGAAAGAATATCATAATATGTTTTCATCCATCTCGCATCGGGTGGGCTCGAGAGAGAGCCTTGAAAATGCTCGAGAAGTCTAATTCAGATGATTCCAAATTTCTCATAATAGAATTGTTCAGAATGTAATTTCAAACTGTAGCTTCAGAGTGGATATTATTACGATACTCAAAACATTCACTCCTGAGTATTTCATTTGACTGGTCTGATATTTTTTTCCTTTCCTTCTCATTTAGATTATTGTACCTTTTCTCTCTACTGTGAACATAGTGTATGTTTCTTGGGAAATGAATGAATGAATGATAATAATTCAGTTATTCTGCCATCAGTTTCAAAATGCTCACCAAATTTCATCTGATGGCCTCGTTTTGATACGTTCAATGGATTGAATTGATCTCAAAATCCTGCAAGCCTGGTGTATTTTGATTGAATTGAATTGATGTGAGGAGTTTTGAGATTTTTGGAACATCCCTGCGAAACGCAACATCATATAATCCCAAAGACTCTCATAATCAGATCGAATAATGAGAGATAGAATTTCATATTCCCTATTTTGTTTCAGATCAAGTGAAGCTAAAACGCAATTCGAAAAAAACAGGTATGTTTCCAGAGTAATCAATTAGTTTGATTGATTTTATATCGCTATTATGTAGCTGTGAATCGATTCAATGATCATAACATTTACATATCAACAGTAGGCATCACAAAACTTCCATCTAGTCCAATAATTTCATGTACTAAAGAAAGAGTGGATGATGTGGGAATATTTCACGCCGTTCATCGAAATGAACTCGCGTCAAAGGCTAGTTGAAGCTGCACTAGAAATCAAGTGGAAGATTGGAACCAAAGAAGAGTCCAATACTGAACCAGTATTTTGCCATATCAGACTGTGGGATTGATGCTGTGGCAAGAACTCGAACAACTCTAATTTAACTGTTTTTTTTTAGTATTAATTTCTTATTAGTTCAGATGGATATTAGTGCCCAAGCTGAATGGTGATTATTTTCATATCCAGAATGCCGGAGAAACCCTCTTCCATAGAGTTCCATTGGAAAATCTACAGATTATGGGGATTAATTTTTGAAATATGAAATTTTTTATCCAAATTGAATATTTTTCTGGAATTCCATTTTTTATTATAGTTTTTGTTCTGACTACTGTTAAAGAAAAAAACTCCGGAAACTCAACTTTAGTATTATAAAAAAATGTCATGTCGTCTTCATTGTCAGTCGAATGAGATGATTTGTAAACAAAAATGAAATATACAATTTCTACGAAAAAATAGTCGGCTTATGAGTTAGTAGTATTCGTACCCGAAAAACACGCGAAATGGTGATTCAGTTATGGATTATTCCTGGAAATGAATCTTCTATGTTCATTATACTTTCGGAGAAAGCTCTTCTTACGCCTGCAAGGAGCATTTCATGTAAAAAGCAGGCAAAAAGCGTTTTCCTCCTAATTCGACCCCTCTGAATCCAAATCTGCCTGTTGCCAAACCGATATATCGACCGGAAGTGGGATATTCAAGGTGGTGGCCTTTCGCTATATTAGGGCTAGTTTCCTTCTATTTGTACGATATTTGAGTCTGTGGCCATGTTTTGGGAGTTAACAATTACGAAGGTGAGCATAAGAAGTCGACCGAAAGTTACGAAGACAAGATGACGGTCAATATGGCAACAGAAATGTATAATTTATGACTCTTCTCCAAAAGAATAAATTTGATCGATTTTGAGTTGTAGGCCCACATTATTGAGCACCGAAATCTTGTTTTATGGAAAATGTGCCCAAACGGATATACGAAATGCAAGATGAAAGCAAAAATAGCGGATATCTTGTCACATGGACACACTCGCTTCGATTAATTTCATCTCTTTAGTTATTGCCACTGTCACTTATGTGGGGTCTCTTTGTCAAAATGAGAATCGAAGGACTGATCATTGATCTCGTAACATTTTATAGGGACGAAGCCAGTGATCACGTTTCTTTACTGAATACAGGTGAAGGTCAGATCCATCACGAAGAAAAGGTAGAAGCTGAAAGTGGCCTAGCATTATTTGTCTCGTGATCTATGAACGGACCCTCATGTAAAATATGAATCCTTCATTCATTTTTTTGCACGGGGTGTACTCAAAGCGTGTGGTGGAGAGTGCTGCAACGCCGAAGAATATATCCACATCCTCTTTGACCGATATCGCCATCTCTCAATTAAAGAGGTTACTAGGACTGCCCCTCTTTGTCGCGTGATTCGTAATGCTGACCTGCCGTTACCGACCAACATGAGGTCCTTCCTTTCCATGACCGAAAACAAGGCGGACACACCTACACCATGTTCACATTATTCAAAATTCAAATGTTAACTTCGTAAGGAGCAGAATGTCACTGATGAGGCATATGGTGGGTTGAAACAGCTGTCTGGCATTGGATTTGTGATTGCAATAATTTCTTACATCGAAATTCTGAATTATGCATAGAAATGCTTTGTCTTTATAAAGCGAACTTAATTTCCTTGTATAATGAAAATATCGATATTGGTGCTAAAATTCCACTTCTCATTTCCAATGCTTAATTTTTAGAAGTGAAGGTGATAGTAAAAGTTATTGTATTGAAAATTCACCTTTATTTGTGTTACTCAAACAAAATACTTTTTCGATCTTCTGTAGGAGTCAACTTTGGTTGACTTTTTCTGATTCTGACTCAATAATCGACGAAATGGCAAGTTCATACAGAGAGTTCTATATGAATTTACATGAATACACTGATATTTCATTTGAAAATTGAAACAAATGAAAACTGTTTCTCGTGAACCATATTTCCTGTGGAAATTATTTAGCGAGAAGAAAAAGGTGAAATGAAAATTGGCAAACTTTCTCGTATCAAAACTAATCCCCATTTCGAGGTTACCTTCAAAAATATGTTGAACTGAACAATCTCTTATTTTTTTTCATCTAGACTGTCTTTACCTGCCAATCATTCATAAGGCTGATATTTCAATAAACGATTGATGATAGAAATTGATGAACATGTTACATGTTACAAAGGAAACCGAAGAAATGTCGAAAAATATTGCTCTCAAAGAGCAACTCAATATTTTTTTCTCTCGATAGTAACTGAACTTTCATTTTAAAGATTTAGGTATCACCTATAGTTGTCCGTTGCTCTCCTGTGAAACGTCATAATCCGTTGAACCTATTACGCTCTCAGCCATTATGCAGCCATAACAGGAGAGTAATTAGTGTTTGATTCATTAATTTTTTCACCCCTCAGGAGAGAGGTGAATTTTCGGAAGTTAACGTCGCCTGTGCTGCATGAATAAAGTCGAACTATCTGAGTATCTGATTCGTAGAATATGATAGTAGAACCGGTAAAATCAGGTGCAAGCTATAATCTAAAATAGACCTCATATAATATAAGCACCTCCATATAAGTACTTCCACTAAACCTAGAAAGACATTTCCAATAAAGGACGCTGCAGTAAAGTTCCACTATGAAGTGGGGCCATCTCTGTATCTGTAGGGTAGGGAGGGTGAGTATAGACCCACAGCACTTAGGCTACAATATGGCCCATTGTACATCCTCCCAAGGAGTCGCCCTCCTAGGACATTGTCCATCCTGCCTTATCCAGGAAGGAGGACAGGTCACCAGGGGACATCTCCTTAATATCGGCAAGTGTAGACCAAGACTCACCGAACACACACTCTCTTATCGACGACAGTTTCATCTTCCTGTTCACACATCCTGCATAGAGGTGTGTCCACTAGCCTCATAATATGGAGGTGTTTCCTTAGTTGACAGTGTCCAGTCAGAAATCCCACTGTTAAACGTAGGTTTTTCCTGGTCATCGCCAAATATTTATTCGGATCCAGCTTCCCAGGGTCGCCCAGGTTGATCCTGGCAAAACTGCATCCTTTGGTTTCATCCCATCTCTTAAGGGATTGAGTATGAGTGTAACGTTTGGCTAGTTCCGCAATTGTCGAAGTCGTCAAGCCATGGGTGTCACCTGGTCCCAAAATTTTCAGTCCAGCCGCCATCCTGGCCAAAGAGTCAGCAATGCGGTTACCTTTGCTCCTGTCGTGCCCTTTCACCCACCTTAGTACGATATTATTATCTACCGAGGCGTTAGCACTCTAGTGCTAACCCTGAGATAATACGTTGTCTATTCAAGGTTAGTAGGGCTTGTCTACTATCAGTGCCGATTATTATGTTTTTGGCAGAAATTCCTATTCTGGTTAGCTCTTTTGTGGCGATTGAGATACCAGCCAGTTCTGTTTGAACCACGCTGGTATTTTTTCCCATTCCCCACTTAATCCTTAGGCTAAGTGATCTGGAGTAAACTCCACATCCTGATCCTTCATTGGTTTTTGAGCCGTCTGTGTATATGCGTATTGCATTTGCAGCATCCGCCTCCGTGTTCTGTTTTATTTGTATTTTGTAGGGTTTATTTAACACAAACCTGGGTTCAATTGCGTCACTGACTGCCTGTAGCAGAGGCACCGCAGTGAATGCCTCTCTCCACAGGCCATGCCTCAGTTGACCCATTCCTACCTCGGGGTTTACACCAGCCGTGCGCAATCGTAGCATGGCCATTATCGCAACCTTCTTGACGTGCAGGTCCAGAGGTGTCAGAACAGTAACTAATTCCATCGCCGCGGTTGGTGTTGTTCTCATGGCTCCTGTGATGTTCAGACAAGCCATTCGCTGTATTTGATATAGTTTTTGGATGGCCGTTGCTTGTAGAGTTTTCGGTCCCTATGCAATGGCTCCGTACGTAAGCATAGGTCTTATTATTGCAGTGTAGATCCAGGTGACTACACGGGGCGAGAGACCCCATGATCGTCCCACTGTCCTCCGACACTGCTCATAGGCCACATATGCTCTTTTTGCTCTGCTCTGAATGTGCGAGTTCCATGTTAACTTCCTGTCGAGGGTAATACCGAGGTATTTCACCTCTTCAGAGAAGTTTAGTTTGCTTTTGAAGATTTCGGGGGATTTCAAGCCCAATAAGCTTCTTTTCTTAGTGAAAAGGACCATCTCCGTCTTCTTGGGATTGATCGACAGTGAGTGTTCTTTATACCATGTTTCTATTAATTTGAGACCATCCTGCGCACTATCGCACAGTGTATTCACAAATTTGCCGGTCTGCAAGATAACTATGTCATCTGCATATGCAATTGGGTAGAAACCATTATTATTGAGGTGATTGATCAGGGTATCCAGGACTATGTTCCAAAGAAGGGGCGATAGGACCCCTCCCTGTGGATATGCCCTCATGACCAGTCCTCTCACAGTAATGTCTTCTACATTTATACTTATTGCTCTACTAGAGAGCATCTTGAGTATCTTGATATCTTCGATATCTATGAATATACCCAGGGTGGATTCTTCATTATTCAATGATCTCTCGATTCTGCCAACCACTTGGTGAAGGGCCGAATCAGACCTTCCCGGAGTATATGCATGCTGATTTGGATGAAGTGGATTGTGAACTAAGACCTCATCTCTTATATACCGCTCGCACAGCCTCTCCATTGTTTTCAAAAAGAACGATGTGAGACTCATTGGTCGGAATGCTTTTGGTAAGGTGTAGTCCATCTTTCCTGGTTTAGGTATAAACACCACTCGTACTTCTCTCCACTTACTGGGAACATACCTCAGAGCTAATGAGGCTCTGAATATTCCGACCAGGTGCGGTATAAGAATATCCAATCCCCATTGTAGTAGGGCTGGTCTTATACCGTCAGGTCCTAGTGCTTTGAAGGGGGAAAAGCCCGATATGGCCCACCTTATCTTGTCCTCATCAATTAGAGTGCTAGCAAATTGTCAGTCGTATCGTGAGGGTGTTATCGGTACTTCCGTCCGGTTTGTCGTTCCTGGGAAGACAGAACCTGGAAAGTGAGTTTCCATAAGAATCACGGCGCTCTCTTGGAGGTGGGGCTACTTTCATGACGTAGTGTACGAATATTTTGAAAGTTATTGCCTCGAGCTCAATCAAAATGAACAGTAAAATGCCATGAATGCATTTGATATTCTACAATAATTTCATTTCACATGATGAGAACAGGAACCAACCACTCGATACACTTATTACTCATGTACCTAGGGTTATAAAGTATATGTTTAGGCTCTGAGAGCGACGATCTTGCAAAGCCGGAAGCCTTTTGGTCCGAGGGGTTTATAAGTCACCCAAGGGCATATACATCTACTAACAACAGTAGGGCATTCACACTATCATGCAATGTTAGTTTGTTCCTGCATCTACAAAATAAATAGTTGAAAACCCAAAAATTCAGTCCTCTACGGGCAATATTTCTATGGCGTGAAAGTAAATATTATTATCGTTGCTGTCGAACATGAAACATTGAAATGTAGAAAAAAGTTGTGTCTTTTGGTCCCTGCGGGTATCAATGTGATCTTTACGCCTAGGCGGACCATTAAGTAAACTTCTTGTCGGCATGGTCATTAAGTCAGTATTTTGTTGTTGGTGACTTATGAATAAAAATACAACAATGAACCAGTATAACAGAAGGCATATTTTTTGAATATCACCATGATTCCTGAAATGATTATTCCCGCTACAATCAAATTGCTATTTTGTATGTTGTATAAGTCTTCATTGTGGATATGCATGATAAGCGATCGCATATTTTTCAGAGTACCCATATCAGTAACTCATCAAATGAAATATAAGTTTATATAGGTGATCGTGTAGCCATTCACAAGTGTTGTATAGATGAAAGCGTTCACTAATTCATTTTCAGAATCGATTTAATGTCAATTCAGGAATCATTGCTTCCTTAGTACAGCATGGCAATATAGTTCATACCAAAGAAAGAATACCCTTTTCGAAAGACTCCAGTTCCTTTCCAATCTGATATAAATTCGAACACAGTGTTCGATGTACAGATCTCTCTCAATGATTTTCTCAAACTTGAATAAATATTATTTTCTGGTGAGTTTACATTCTTTTCGAGTTGAAAGAAAGAAACATTATTGAATTACAGCGAGTGAGGTGGTTTATGAGAATTGAATCCACCAGAAAGTATATTCCATAATGAACAGCCGAATATCTTATTTTCAGTAAATTCACTGAATTCTCTCGGCATTTCCTTCCCCACTTTCTGGTTATAAGTAAAGTCGCAGAGTTATTACCGAGAATATACCTGTCTTGTTCCATTAATGCGAGGTCTGAAAATACCACAAGACACCTGCTACCTTGTTTCCATTCAGGAATGAGATTTCGCATTTCGTTGGAATTACAGTGCTTTCAGCCAAGTTCATCATCCAAGATGTTTCATGGAGTTGTAAATACTTTTTAATTGTGTGCATATCTTATTCAAGTAATAATTACCCTTGCTAAACAAAATACGGTTTTATGGTCTGAAAGCGAACTGCAAAAATCCTGACCTACCACGCAACAGAGTGAAATATTTTTTGGAGTAATTGCGGAGGTTATTACTTACAAGGACAATCACCAGAACTATCGTGTTGCTAGGTAGAACGTGTGACAAATTTTATACTGAGCTTCCAAAAAAAACTGCTCGCTTCAACATTTCAATTGGCAAAATACCGTGAGTGATGGATCGATTAAAGGGTCCTATCAAGAAGAACATTCAATCAGAATTAGGGTGAATCATAAGATACTCAAAAACCCTGGTGCATCTACTGATTCGATATTGTTTAGAATTTCTTGGCGAAAAACAAACGAATATGATAGCTTCCTATTTTTTTATAGGGGGCGTTATATTAGCATTTTCAAAAGTCTGTCAAGTTATGGTTTCTGAATGACGTGAGTTTGATTTTACTGTTGTCAATCTTTGGTAGAATTTTTGTTGATATCACTTTATCTGAAACTATCCGATATTATTATTTCTTTTTAGATATTGAGATTGAAAATTGAAAGACTGGGTGCTTCTGGAGCATTATACATTGTGTAAAATCATCTAAAACTCCAGTGAATTGATTAAGCTTGCGATGAAATGCTACTGAATAAGATGTATATGGATTTCAAGGTTGAAAGATTGTTCAGGATAACATGAGAAAAACATTTTGAATTTCTACCCACCTTTCATGTGGTAAATTATTGTCTTCACTGACAATGGGGCCAAACGATTCATACAATTCTTCTCTTTCTCACAGAGAATCCATACATATTTTCATTTGTATTTGCTATCAATTATTCAATACAAAAGCCTTCAAATCACCTTCAGTGAAAGTGATAGAAAAATGGTATCTTTTTTAATAATTCATAAATTGTTTTCAACTTGAGCGAAAGTCCAAAGTTATATCGAGTAGGAGGAATATATACCTTGAATCTTATCAGTAAAAGATTGAAAACGAAGTCATCCGTTATTTGAACCATTGAACCAATACACTGTGCCTATCACTTCGAGTATACTAGCATGTTTTGAGAAAAAAGGAAACTTTGTCGTACATTCTCAAGTGAACGGAAAAATTATATTTTCTCCGGACTGAAGTCTAGTGTTACAAACGGAAATAAAAACATTAAATTGTAGGCGAGTTCGGTAATTATATCCAGATCGATCTTTTTCATTCGGAACGTTCGTTTATTAGGTCTAGAGGTAGGGGAGGTAAATCTGCGCCGTTCGTTTATTAGTCGGATTGAACGGACGTTACTCCGTTTGCTCCAAGCATTTTGGTCGACGGAATGGATTAATCTGCCTTTTAAAGGTTATGTGTTATATGTTTTGTTTTTATGCTGGAAAAATATTGAAAGTGTCAAGAGACCTGATCATTATTTTCAATTTTTGGACCAAAAAATAAACGTATGTCGTATGTATCTCAAAATCAAGAGATCAAAATGCAAAATATTACGTTGTGTGATAATGAAGAAAACGTGACTTACACCTTTCAAGTTACAAATGACAACTACCAGAGAATTGTAATTGAAAATGGTAGGCATAGATCATGAAGAATTTTATTATATTTAAAGCTAATATTAATAATAGTTATTGTGCTTGTTGTTTTCAGATTTAGTCCTAGCAACAGAGCTGCTGCAAAAGCACAAAGACTATGAACATTTAAAAGCTGCTTATAAAGTTGTGTTGTCTAAGGGACATCAGAAAGAATCTTGTCCATCAGAAGAAGATTTGGTTGTAAACCTGAATGTTGTTCAGCAGGAATATTCAGAGTCAGAAGATATTCCAAATGAATCCATTGAACTTGTTGATTCAGGTGAAGAAACAAGAAAAGGTATGCATTAATTTTGAACTAAAAGTTTGTTCTCCAAATTACTATACATGGTATGACTTGCATAAGTTTTGGTTATAAGAAGTTTGTAAATATTGAACTTTACATTGGTACCTACATGTATTTTTTAGTATGTTATGTACTCTGTTATGTATAAGTAACTCTCTTTTGGTAAATTATCACAAAATTGATTTCTGTGTTTATGAATACCTATAGTATCTCAGACAGTTACATACCTATTTCGTTTTTATTTTAGATAATAGTAGATTGTGGACATTTGAGTCAACTAAATGTTTGATAGTTCTTTGTGAAAAGCATGGCAAAGAGTTCGAGACTGGCATAAAAAAATATGTATGGAACAAAATTGCAAAAGAATTAGGAAGCAAGTTCGGTCAGACCTTTACATCACAACAATGTAATACAAAATTCAAGGGTCTCACAAACATGTATAAGCAAGTAAAAAAACTCAATGAAACGTCAGGCAACAGCTTTAGGGCTTGGGAATATTTTGACCTTATGAATGATATATTATTTGCGAAGCCAGAAATTAATGCAAGAGCCACAATCTCTAGCAAAAGTGGTCTTGTGGTCAATGAGACACCTACTACCAAGCCCAAGGATATATTAACTAGTCCTTCCACACCATCAACTGATACCAATAATACATCAGGTAATTTTTATTCTCGTTATAATCTGTACGTAGTTTAAGTGCTCATCAATATAGCTATGAACATTTGTTTTGGTTTAGGAAATGAGGAACCAGGACCATCAGGAACTCAAACCACTCCTCCATACAAGTCTTCTTTTATGAAGAAAAGAAAAATTAATGAGAATGTGGCAGAAAGAAGACACAAGGAGAAACTTGAAAGGCAGGATAGGTATTTGGATATTTTAGAAAGATTAACGACAGCAGTGGAAAGAAGTACATTTTTATTTATTTATTGGTGGTGAAAGTTACACATTATGTTGATTTTGTCAAATCGGTTCACACGAGTTTAGTTTTATTTTTCGAAATACTGATCTTGAGGCAGTTATTTGTTTATTTGTGAATAAAAATCAAAACATTAAAGTAATGTTTTTTCTTTTGAAAATTTTCTTAGGAAGTTTCAGGGCAGGGTTCTAATATTGGTTTATCAAAAATAAAACTGAATATCTTGCAACAAAAACTTTACTAGAAAGAAAATAAATGAATACAATGAAGACTTGCAATAACCTTTATCGGAATAATTTTTCATTGCTATTCATTATTCCCATTCATCTCCAACTGCTCCATCAGTCTTTGTCGTTTGGCAACAGCCAATCTGTTTCGGTGAATATGATTATTCATATTATTTCCATCATTCAAAACTCTTTCTTCAATTACTTCTCTTGCCATATCAATAATATCATCTGCTTCATCACCATTTAAAATACAAATATTGTGTAGAACGCATGCAGATATTATAAGCAAACAAACAAGTTCAAGCCTAACAGTTTCCAAAAATTTCAATCTTCTAAAGCGACCTTTTAATTGTGCAGAAGTATGTTCAATTTTTACTCTAATTCGAGACAGCTGTTGATTAAAGTTTATTTGGCTTCGAGTTAAGAACCCAGTGTTCTCAAATCCAACTATAAGATATTCTGTTAATTTGTATGCCAAATCTCCAAGAAGAAAACTTTCATTGGTAAATTTCACTTCTCCACTACCAATGTCTCTGAACAAATCTGACTTCTCAAACAATCTGCTATCATGCATGGATCCACATTCCCCTGTATATACATGTGTGAACAGTTTCCTGTTATCACAAACACCTTGTTAAAGTATCGAGTGAAACCCTTTTCTATTGTAATAAGAGTTAGGGTACTCACGGGGAGGTAAAATACGAATATGGCTGCCATCAATGCAACCAATTACACCTACAACATAGACATTTTTGTTAGTTATAACTCATATTCAGCAATAAAACATAGTAATTATAACCTTCTAGTCCATTGATTGTTTGAAACTCTTGCATTATTTTTAAGGCACGATGTCTTGTGGGCCAACAAATAATTTTAAAAGCCTTATTAATGTCCAAAATTTTTAGGGATGTTCTATACAAAACTGCCCAGCATGTTGACTTGCTTAAGCCGAAACGGTCAGCGACACTTCTAAAATTGAAATGGTATTAAAACATTTCACTATATGAAAAGAGAAGATTATCTTACCTAAAGCTCTCAATATTTGAGAGACACCATAACGTAATTAGTGCTTGTTTTTCCAAAGGGATCTCAGGATGGCCTGAAGTGACATACTTTTTTGTTACTTTATGGAGTTTATTAAGTAAATCTTCAAAAGCTGACACAGTTATTCGAAAGTGTCTTTTAAACTGCATGTCGTTGAATCGCGGAACGACTTCTTCAGCAAAGTTTTCTACTTTTTCTAATAAACTATTTTCTGGTATGTCATCATCGTCACTACCATCTCCAAATATAATATGATGGCCCTGGGCTACCGCAAAAGTTGCGGACAATATAGCATTCAACATTTTACCACTACTACTACAATGGGGCCTTATCTGTGAAATGGGTAACAGCAATATCACAATAATGAAGAAGCAACTCCTTATTTCTCAAAATAAACGAACTAAAAATTACATTATCGTAACAGCTGATTACAGTCAACCGTCAACAATCAATCGTTCGTTTATTGCAGATTGATCGCTTTGCACGGTGGTCACGTGTTTAAAATATCGTCTGATCTCAGATCATATTACCGAACCCAGCCAGTAGCAGTTGACAGTGACAGGTTGCTAACGGTACATTTCCACGTTTCATAAGCATTTTCTGAAATGCATTCGATTGGCTGTCACGGCTGTCAAAATCTCACTAGCTGAATAATAAACAATCCTGCAAAATTCGCTTGCACATTCCTGTCTAGTGGAAATTGAGCTTCATATTATATATGACCAAACGCCATCTGAAATAGCGATCTGAAGTTTTTATGATCTCAGAAATCAAGCAATCAGTTTTCGCCAAGTTTATCCCAGAGTTATACCGGTATGAGTAGATACACCAGGGTTAATAGACATATTAAAGAATCAGTATAAAAACTGAATACTTCAATTTTGTGATTTCAATTGCGATTTCCATTTGGGGAAAAGGGCGATTCGATGGTTGATATGGGCATGCAAGGGTAGATAAACCAATAATCTTCAGGAATTTAAGTCTACTTTTTCGGTCTTCTATTAACTGGTTACAGAAGTTCATTCTCGTTGTCTCCTGGGATTGTGATAGTCGAATGGACAGCGAACATTTTGGAATGGGTATTGGTGATTAGCAAATCATTCAAATACAGTGCCTTTCTTTGATGCCCCCCCCTTATTATTTTTTGAACGGGTCAACTCATAAAATTGAAACTTGGTACAATGAAATTGATTCATGAATACTATATTTTGGAGTAAAATTGATAGATGAAAATTTCAAGATGGTGACTGACCTGACACGATTTGGTAGATTATTTTTTGTTCTTGAAAAAAGACGAAAATGTCAGTACGACAACGAACATCATTGTTCAGTTCAAATATTCTCATTTGGTTTTCGGTGTTACATGTAGATAGGTACCAAATGAACTATCTTCAAAATGGTCAATTGAACAAACATCAAAGAATGGGGAACTGTAGTTGAATATTCTGGAAACCCCTGTTGATCCTCTAATCACTGAAATCGTCCTAGCGAATCCCAATGAATTCGATATGGATATTATTATTCCAAAAAGATGGAGCACCAACACATTACTCCAGACAAGAAAGAAACTATTTGGATAATACTTTCCACGTTCGTTGGATTGGCCATCGAGGTCCTACGGAATGGCCAGCGCGCTTGCTAGATTCGACACCATTCGACATTTTTTATGGGACTATCTGAACCAAGAGGTATACGAAACTGAACTCACCTCAATATTGGATACAGCAGAGAATAATAAATATTTGTGGAAATATCGACGTTACTGTGTTCGAAAGTGTCCGGCGTGAAATATCTGATAGGCTGTTCTTATGTTCAAGACATTCAAGGTAACCATTTCGAGCATCTTATGAACTGAATCCAGCCTATTTCCTCAAAATATGAAGTTGAAGGTCTATGTATTGAGGCAATCATTACACGTTTCGCCATATTATAATAGGTGAAGACATCGACTTTATATTCTAGGGTTGTGAAGTATTCGCAAGAAACTTCAAAAGGATGTGTCACATGATCCCCTTCCCATTTAATTTTTTTCCCAGATTTCGCCCAGTCGCCATCTTGAAATCATCATTTGTCAATACCACTTCAAAATATACCATTCATGCATCAATTTCATTATTCCCAAGTTCCAATGAAAAGGGGGGACATTGAAGAAAAGCACTGTATGGTACAAAGAGAAATGCACAAAAACTGATACCTCCAGTTGAACTGGATATGCGTTACATTTCACGTTGTTACATAATACCATTCACGGTCTTCCATGTTTGATCTTACCCCATTTATAATGCGGTCAGGAAGTTCATGAGATATTAGATCACAGGATATAATCTCTGGACACACCGTATCGAACGTCTTAGATACATATTGGTCTTGATTAACATTTATCAGGGGTTAATGAAGAACATTTTGAACATATTACTGACAACGATAGTTTTGATATTTGCTGGAATAAGATTATTCAGCCGAGGAGCTAAGTGAGTATAGCACTTTTGTGAAGTATTTTTCTGTGATTTTAGCATAAAGGTTGAATTAATTTTGTGGCGATTTTCATAATGGTGTTCAATTTTTTTCATTTCGAATTTATTTTTGTGTTGAATTATAGCAGTTTTGAAGAAGTGAACTTGCCTTATGTCTAAAATCGATGTTTCTTTATAAAACACATTTGTAGGGTGAGTTCTTTTTATTTGTGATTATTTTCAGAGTGCTATGGAGCAGAGAAATAGCAAATACCACTTTCTATTTGTATCATTACAGATGCATTTGTGGATTCGATTTTCTATAGCACTCTGAGAGTGTTTGTCATTATTTCTGCAAACGCAGTTATTAGTTGACGTGGCGAACTGTCACCACTGACGGAAAACTATGACTGCATTTGCGCCGAGTGTTATACCCTAGGTGGTTCCACTTATGTGTCGCTTGCCGTTAAGGCACGATTCACTTCAAATCCTCTGGTCATCTATCACAATTTGTCTTCGATACGAGGAGTTTGCCAACCCACAGCTGATGCAGGCCAAAGCCAGAAACAGCTAGTTGTCTTGTGGTGGGCATTTCGAATTGAATGCAAATTGTGATAGACCAGAGAATTTGATAATCTCCTTATCAGTTTCCTGATTTCTCTGCTTCATAGCATATAACACTTTTTCTATTCATATATTTCCGATGACAGTCATCGGAAATGAGTAGGCCTCTGAAGAAGCTGACCGCTTGCGCTAGCGAAACGTCAGGATGAAATTCCAAAGAAAGACGGCCTTCAAGCCCGAAGAAAAGTAGTTATACTAATAACCTCGGCCGCGAACGCCTTAACCATTTTATATATATGTTGTTGTTGAGTTCGGGTTGAACCGCGTCTGGAGTTTTGTTCTCGACATTTCGGCTCCGATTTTGGAGATATCCGACGGTGCTTCAGCAGCACCCGCTGCTATAAATACCACCCAACATCCCTCGATACCTCAGTTCGATCTGAGGGGTAGGCAGATTGAGGCCCCCGCGTCAAGTCACAAACCCTTGCCCCCTGGGGTACACCAATACACTTTCACGTAATCGTTTCAGGTAATTTCACATTAACATATTAGTTACTTATTGTTTTTACGTCAAATCGGTATATATATGTATATATATATATATATATATATATATATATATATATATATATATATATACATACATATACGGTTGTACCTTTCAGTTTTTGCAATTTCGTAAAATATTAATCTCTGTGAATGTTGACAGAAGTTCAATTTTGATTTGTTGACTTACCCAGCAGATAGATGTTGCTAATGTCAGTTTTTGTCAATTCTACACCTGGAAATCAGTTAGTTGCGTACATTTTCTACCGAGGATCCTTCTTTCTGTCCAATCAATCTATCTGTTGTTTCAGCCCTGTGTTTCTTAATTATTCCACTTAAGGATTCTTTTTTCAACAGCACCCTAACTTCTCTTGCTTCGATAGCATATTCCATCTCATGCAGTTTTTCCTTATTCTATCAGAGATCTGGCAACGTTGTTAGGTCTTCCAGTCGCAGAATACAGGATTGTTTCGATCCAAAGGTCAAGTCTCAATAGAGTTGTGCCATTTCAGTGCTTTTTCTGCTAACGTATGGGATATTATGCTAAAATTTTTTCACCTACTCTTGTGTTCTGATATCGTGGGATAGATTCAGATGAAGTTCAAATTTTTCCCAACTCATATTTCCCTAAATTATTTGATCAAATTGTAACAAGATGATGGAGACGTATGTTGACAGTGTTGACATATACATATCAACATTAACAAATTCTTAAGGACCTGTTTTCCCAACCACGAAAGTATTTTTCAACAACTCTTCGCGTCTGATTCGAAATTTCTATTTCTCTCTAGGATTATTTTCCAACGCGAAACAGATTCTATTTAATTAACTACACAGGAAAATCTCCTGCGAGAGACAGACTCATTTATTCAAACTTTTAGAAGGCCGCTGACAAAGTTGGAAACAAATAAAAATTTGATGAGCAACAAGAGGAAAGCGTATTTTCAATTCGTGGTGGGTGTTATAACTCGGAACAGGAACATGAAATCTTCGGGTTGTGATATTTAATTTAATTTTATTTGAAAAAACCTATCTCATCAGGAGCAGATTGTGGAAGGAAGGATCTCTCTGATACATACAGACACAGAAAGAATTGGAATATATATATATATATATATATATATATATATATATATATATATATATATATATATATATATATATATATATATATATATATATATATATATATATATATAGATTGATTTAACCGCTTACACAGACCCAAAACGTCATACACTACCGACGAAGTCAGACCAAAATCGACGCTCTCAGACCCGGCTCCGGGTCTGAGAAGGTTCATGGGCATTTTCGATATCCCCGACCATTTTTCAGTACTTTCAGCATGGAGGGAAAAAATGAAAAATGGGTCCGAAAAGTCGGTAGAACATGATTTTATATACAGATTTAGTTCGAGGATTTCAATTCAGAGGGCGTGCAAAATATATATGTATATGGTATATAATCATATAAGAACGCTCTCGCACCCACAACATGTTATCGACGTTGTTGATCCCAAGATTTGGCAACACTGTAGAAAGTGAGTAGTTCCACTGCATCGGTGATAGAAGATCTGATATTGGAATCTATTTGAGTGTACATGGGTAGACTCCAGATCAACCCCGAAAAAAAAATGCTGCAATAATTAAAAAACAATTCCTTTTGAACAGGACACGTCCAATTAGTCAGCAACTTCCTATATAACACGAATCTTATTATAAAAAAAATACAAGAACTGATCACTCCACTGCATTGGTGACAGAAGGTCTATTACCAAATAGCGGATAGTGGAATATATCAACATCACCTATTATTTTCATTTCATCATAAAGTACGAGAGGTGAACATCATTTTCATTTCTGGAAATGAAAGATTCCCAATTCGAATGGAAAAATAGTTTGTAATTCATGACGAAATTATAAAATGGTAAACTCATCGTGATAGGCAGAATGAATGACACTATCCATAATTCGCTCAGTTCACCTGGCAAATAGTACCATTCCATATTTCAACTGGATATGTAGTTTCTGAAGTGCATAACGGGGACTGATGAACACAAATAAATACATGGCAAATTTTATGCAACTAGGATAAAGTTAACGTTTGGCTTATTTTTGACAGATATTCCCTTTATTTTAAAAAAACAAGTTCGGTTAATTGTCATCAATGCATGTATACATAACAAACTCAACATGGAGTTTAACTTTTTTGATAAATTTTTACTTATACGGACAGTTTTAGAGAGAAATTAAAAATTTGCTATAAAAATTTCAACATGACTGGTGAAAAGTTTCAATCACTTGGCTATTTTCTTAAACAAACCTTTGATTTCGAAAAAGCAGAGGCAACTAAAGGCATATGGATATAAAATTGCCGTAGACACAACTTTATCAAGTAACTTTTTTTTAAATTCTATCTAGAAATGCACTTTTTAAATTTTTTCAAAAAAAAAAGTTGAATTTGACAAACACTGAACGTCAGTGGGTCACAGTTGGCAGCATGATTTTACGTTAAATTCAAAGCACGAACCAGTGCCAAAGTTGAACTTCATTGAATCTTTTCGAAAAAAAAGTTTCCCATATGGTGTGCACTTTAATGGTGACACTGTAGACAAAACCTTTTTTCACACTTGTTGATTCTGCTCACTTACAATAAACATCACATCATAATAAGATCCCCAACATGAACGACTTTTCACATTTCGTGTTGCGCGCGCTTATATAAAGTGCAAGCGGGAAACACGTCATTTTAATTTCGGTGCGGTTATTACGTGTCCTATTGGTCTCAACCTATGACAATGTTTTTAAAAACTTCTGTTAGGTTTTTGTTTCAATTTATTCACAGGAAGTATGTGAAAATTCCTAAAAATTAAAAAGTTTTTCGATTGCTCAAGACATCAATGCACAAAAAATTAATATGAGTATTTCCAATGTTTTTTTGAGAAGAATAAGTAAGTTTTCGAAAATTCGGCTGCACTGACACCAGCGCTAATATTTCTACTTTATACAGAAACTGCACCTCAAATGAGGAAAAAACATATGAACCAGGCTTAATATAAAAGTACGCCCCTGGTAAAAATTAATAATAGAGAATGCGCACTACGTTTATCCAAATTATCTAGGATGATACTGAGATTATGATGATTTTTTTTTCTAAACATCGGCAACATAAATCGGTTAACGCAAGAACAGTTCAGACGTGCTCAACTTGAGCTCCCGAATAATTCAATCAAATCCAAAGTTTTTCTATACAAAAAAAAAGTGAAATCAGCTGGAGAGTGAATATAAGTGGTGCACTATCCTACAGTGTAAATTAAATAAAGCAAGTATGGTTATCACCAGAGAAATGAAAGAAGAAATAGAAACTGCGGTGAGTCAGGCATTAAGCAAACACCTGAATAGTGAAACCTTCGCAAAAACACTGATACAAAACGTATCGGATGCCGTGATAAGAACCATTGACAAAAAATTGTCCAATATCGAAAAGATAGTGGAGGAACTTCGGGCCGATTTTGTTAACCAGAAAGCAGCAACTGAAAATAAAATACAGGATTTGGTAAACAAATCCCAATCTTCACACTCTGTAGTTCCTCCCCAGAATCCCACCCATTCTTTGGAAATGATGATCCAGGAACTCGATGAATGTCGCAAAAGAGCCAGAAACATTATGTTTTATAACATTCCAGAATCTAAATCATCCACCATTAATGATAGAGTCAAATACGATACTAATCAGAAAAAGGAAATTGTAGATGGCTTGAATCTGGGTATCGAAGTAGAAAAAGTAATTCGTGTTGGTAAGCAGTCCAGCAATTTTCCTAGACCTATAAAAGTTATACTAAATAACAGCGATGATGCGAAGAAAGTACTATCCAACAAGTTTAAAATCAAGCAACCTGGAATACAACTAAGCAGTGACTCAACTTTAACGCAACGCAATTACCTAAAGGAATTGAGAGAACAATTAAATGATCGAGTTGCCAAAGAGGAATCTAATCTAACCATCAAATACATAGGCGGAACACCAACTATTGTGCAGCGAAAAAACTAAGGCAGGGTAACCCGAAAAATAAAACACCTAGTTCTATTGAAATATACTACCAAAACGTCTGCGGTATCAGAACAAAACTCAGTGAACTCGAACAAAATTTATCAACAAGTGATTATGATATTTTGGTACTTATACCGAAACATGGTTAAACAACGACATAAAAAATGAAGAACTTGGTCTAGCAGAATTCGCTGTTTTTCGAAAAGATCGTTCTCAGTTAAGTAGCTCAAAATCAAGAGGTGGTGGCGGGGTCGTGGCAATAAAAAACTGTTACACATCAAAATATATAGAAATTGAAGCCCAAAATGTGGAACAAATTTTCGCTTCCGCAGTTGTAAGAGGAAGAGAAGTTGTTATTGGTGCAGTATATTTACCACCTAGTTCTAGTATCGAACAATATGAAACCCATTGTAATAGTCTTGATAATGTTTTACTGCAATATCCTCAACATGACCTAATCTTGATGGGCGATTACGATCTACCAAATATAGATTGGTTCAATGATGAGTTCGGTGTCGCAGTTGTTAATAATACCAGTAACTTAGCTCAACAGGTTGCTGACAGCTTCGCATTTCACAACCTTTCTCAACTCAACACTATATATAACTGTTATGGGGTCATGCTTGATCTAATTTTTTCAAATATATCCGCGAATTGTGTCGTGAACATAGCGAATGATTGCTTGTTGCCGTGTGATTCTTACCACCCAGCATTGACAGTCACTGTTCCTGTTGAAAGTAATTATAATAACCTTGACTACGATTTTTTTTTGCTATGATTTCAAAAGAGCAAATTATGCTGGTCTCAATTACTATTTAGCGGGAATCGATTGGGATCATCACTTTAGAGTCAGACATTAATATTGCCACTGACATTTTTTACGATATTCTGTATACTGGTATACAAAACTTTGTTCCCTATGTTCGTTCAACCAAACCTAAATTTCCTCGATGGTTTGATGATAGTTTGAGAAAACTCACAATAGAAAAAAGGAAGCACATAAAAGATTTAAACAAACAAGATCTTGGGATGATTATGTCACTTTTTCTCGTCTTCGTACTCAATGCAAACATGCAAGTAAACTCTCGATACCCATATTAGAAAAGTGGAAACTGGCATGGCAACAAACATTAAACATTTTTGGAACCATGTTAACAGTAAAAGAAAAAATAATGGCGTACCAGATACCATGTATAAGGACGATTTAAAGTTTAACAACGGATATGATATTGCTAATGCTTTTGCCGATCAGTTCGAATCAGTTCACAAACCTAATAACAATATCAACACTTCTGAAGTAAGTTTATGAAAAGACTTTAGATATGAATGAATGCTCGATTTCTTTGGGAATCATCTTGGAGAAATTATTACAATTAGATCACAATAAAGGCCCTGGGCCAGATGGTATCCAACCGTTTCTTCTTAAACATTGTAGATTCTCAATCACGAAACCTTTATTCATGCTATTTTCAGCCTCACTTCATTTAGGAGAGCTTCCTTCACTATGGAAAACAAGCTACATAACGCCAATATTCAAATCGGGTGACAAAACTATAATAAACAACTATAGACCCATAAGCATATTGAATTCTATACCTAAGTTACTCGAAAATATTATCTGTGACAATATAAAGACTCCTTTGAATAACGTGATAGTTGAGAACCAACATGGTTTTACTCAGGGTAAATCCACGAATACCAACTTATTGCTTTTTTCTCAGTATGTACTGAAAGCGTTGGAAAATAAACATCAAGTGGACGTAATATATACGGACTTTTCCAAGGCTTTCGATACAGTCAACCATCAAATTCTCTACGAAAAACTTAAAGGCATTGGTTTCTATGGGAATTTACTAAAATGGTTCTCTAGTTATATTTCAGATAGGAGACAATACATCAAAATTAAAGGTTTCACATCTCGAGAAATTACTGTTACTTCAGGAGTTCCCCAAGGGAGTCATTTAGGGCCTTTCCTTTTCAACATATTTGTAAACGATATAAAAAGAAAAATCGAAAATTCAGAGGTATTAATGTTTGCAGATGACTCGAAACTTTTTAAAACTATCCAATCACGTCAGGACTGCATAGATATACAATCGGACTTGACAATGTTAGCTGATTGGTGTTCTCTGAATCATATGGATGTTAATGTTGACAAATGTAAAATAATGACTTTTTATTGCTCGGTAGGTAAGCATGAATTTGTGTATAACATAAATGGGAAACCGTTAGAATCCGTATCATCTATACGCGACTTGGCATAATTATGGATGTCAAAATGAATTTTCATCTTCATTATGAACATATAACGAATAGGGCATTGAAAATGCTAGGTTTTCTTTGCAGAACTACAAGGGATTTCACAAATGTAAGTTCTATCAAAATTATTTATTATTCATTGGTGCAGTCAGTTTTGGAATATTGTAGCCTTGTTTGGTCACCAACATACGAAGTTCATAGTCATAGTATAGAGAGAGTTCAAAATAAATTTTTAAGATATATCTCATTCAAACTAAATATACCACTAAATATGCATTCTCAAATTGAAATTCGCACTCAAGCCGATCTTCAAATGCTTAGTACTCGTAGAGTACAAGCTGACATAATAAAATACTGAATTCAAAAATAATTTGTCCACAAATTCTTTCGCAAATAAATCTTCAAGTTCCTCCCAGACATACTCGTAACAAGCAATTATTCGCAATTGAACTCCATAGATGCAATTATGGCAAGCATTCTCCTTTGTGTCGTATTATTTCAAACGGGAATGTAATCGATTTAGATTATTTTCATTTGTCAGAAGTAAGTTTCAGGAATAAATTAAGGGCGAATGTCTTGAACTAACACTTACATTTTTGCATATAACAGAAGTTAAGCACATTATTTGTATTCGAGTCCAATAAGTACTTTTAGGATTTGTTTTTAGTTCAAGTACACATGTGTTAACCTAGGAAACTTGTACAATCTTGTTTATCAACTGGGGTTACCCGTCAATAAATAAAATAAATAAACTTGGAGTTCATATGGAAATTTGCGAATGGCCTCCATAAAGGTACGCGTCCACAGGTACGCATCGTACGTATCGTACATATGCGGCCACTGACCGGCAGCGGACGGATCGCACGTATCGGTCCGTCGGTAATGCCGATGAAATTGATCGAAGGGGCAACTTTTCCGAGTGGTGCGGATGACGTCATGCGGATTGCCGATAAGTGGACGCATGAGACATATGAAAATACTGGAATAATTTTACGTCGTCGTTGAGCAAATCAGTGAACAGTGTGTGATATTCTCCAAATTGTGATCTTTTTTTGAATATGTCATGTATCCACATTCTATGTCTTCTCTTATTTCCTCTCCTTTTTTCTTCATCTAATAACAAAGCAATAATGACAAGTTCTTCATCACTTTCCATGATCGGAAACATTAAACACTGTAATGTTTTCGATCATCCACTTACAACGAAAATGCGAATGTTACTCAAAAGCCGACCGTCGCATCGGCAATCCGATCGCTACGGTTACAGTGGACGCACTACCACAAATCGATCCGTTTTATATGATCCGTACGATACGTACGATGCATACCTATGGACGCTTACCTTTAAGGTAAGCGTCCATAGGTACGCATCGTACGTATCGTACGGATCGTACGAAACGGATTTTACAATTATTAGTATAGTAAGTTATGCATATGCGTCCACTGACCGGCAGCGGACGGATCGCACGTATCGGTCCGTCGGTAATGCCGATGAAATTGATCGAAGGGGCAACTTTTCCGACTGGTGCGGATGACGTCATGCGGATTGCCGATAAGTGGACGCATGTTGCAACAGGTAGTCACTGCTAGCCTCACAGATCATTTAAATTTTGTTACATTTCGACACTAAGTACACACACGTGCTTCAGTTATAATTAGTATTATGCATATCATGGACATTGCAAGACTAATCACAATTGTACAAGAGTACGAAGAGTTGTACAATTTAAAACACCCTCATTATTCGAATCAACAAAGACGAGATAATATTTGGGAAGAAATTGGAAAAAGATTAAATCAAACTGGTAAGTTTATTCATATTTCAATATATGTAAGGTACAAAATTTAGGTACAAAATATTCAGTTAACTGTATCATAGAGTCACGTGAACCTCCTTCCAGCTCGAACTCTCCTTAATTGCCATTCTACTGACCCTTCTGCTGAATTGAAATAATTTTTGTTCTATATGAAGAAAATCCTCACAAAATCCTCACATTTTATCAAATCCTCACAAAATACCCGCACGATTCGAAATTCCGCACAATGTGCGGAATTCCGCACACATTGGCATCACTGTTCACAACGAAAATGAGAATGTTACTTACAAGCCGACCGTCGCATCGGCAATCCGATCGCTACGGATACAACAGTGGACGCACTACCGCAAATCAATCCGTTTCATACGATCCGTACGATACGTACGATGCGTACCTATGGACGCTTACCTTTAATCACCTATCTCAATATTAATGTACATGGCCATTATTTCAAAGACATAGTCTTTTCAAATCTGTCAACATTACCAGTTTCTGTACAGTATTTCATAATTTGATTTAATCAACGTATCTGGAGTCAAGCATCTATAATTTGATTTGAATCCGTTATTCGAACAATTTTGTGAACCCCTCAAAATGATAACATTCAGTACTGAAAGAGATGTATATTAAGTCAAATTGGAAAAAAAATCAAAAGAATGTTGAAGCACTTTCATTATAAACATAGTTCTACCTACCCCTTCACACTTTCTAACGGGGCAAGATATCGACTTCAAATGAAGTATATGCGAAGAGAGAATACACACCAATGACGTCATCTTTCTCCAAATTGTGTCATCGTTTGGAAGGAACTCGAGTTTTCAATTCAACACTGGTTTGCTTTTATTATCGTTTTTATATTGATTTAATGCGTCTGTCTTGAATCAGCTAAAAATCTTCCGGTCAATTGACCAATTAAAGTTAATAAATTTTGTTCTGTATGGAAAAACATTCACTTTTATCAATACATATATACTTCATAAGTAGGTGCAGAAATATATATCAATTACAAGTAGAGTTTGAATGTTTTGATTTTCAACCTGTTGAGGATCGAACAAGCCGTTCAAAAGTGATGAAAATTTGATTGACATATTTGAATATTTTCCTAATGAATGTTTCTGTGTTTTTTATTTGAATTTCAACACCATGAACAATTTTTGGGAAAGGATTATTGTGAAAACCGATTCATCGTGTATTGTTACTGAAAAAGATCTATCAGATGAGAATAATCAGGTTCAGTGGCGGAATAGTAATCACATACCGAGGCGGCAAGTTAATCATTTCCTTCGCCGAGGTTTCTATACAATTTTTTTCAGAATCATTCGAAAAAATATTATGCATTGAACAAGAAATAAATATTTGCAAGGATAATTGAAATGAATTTTGTGTATCAAGTAGGCATTCCATATCGACATATTTGATGGAGCTTTCAACACATGTCGTGATTGTCATTCTTCATAAATGTCAATTGCCTACGTGAAGGTCGAAATATGTTTTACATTTTTGCTTCGTTTCAATGAATGTGTGGCAGGCCAATCATTATATTATCTCAATTATGATTTATGAGGATTACTGCAAATAGACAGCGTTTGGATTACGAAGTGACATATCAACGGCAATAAAAAAAGACTTGCCTTGAGCGATGGAGTGCGCTGGATCTTGTACTCGAGAAGATGGCTAATAAAACGGTAGCGTACTATTTCTGGAAACTAATGCCGTAGTTATTGAAGAGGTTTAGTGTTTTCAAAGAAGAAATAGCGTATCTATATATTTCCTGTCCTTCTGGTACTGCGATAGTGAGTAATAACTGTGATTTCGTGTCAAATAGCTCGTTTTGTACAACTGCATTGGTGTGTACACGTTAAGGGGGACCTGAACACATGACTTCCCATGAGCAGAATGACGTTTCAAATGGAAAAAGACGAGGTTGAAGATGTTTTTACCACCTTGCTTTCTTCTGTGTGAACAATTGGTCACTCTCCAAGCTGATTGTGGTTAGAAGTGATGATATTTTCGAATGATTGTTAATAAACCATAGAACTCGGAAAAATATGCCCTGATTGAGGTCGCATGAGGAAAAGGAGTTTATTTTTGAATATATGAAAAACGTTATACCTGACGAAAAAGTCTGCTTTATCAAAAGTGCCCATTCCTCTGTTTAATTTACTTTTATATCTACATGGTGTTTCAGATAATGGATTTTACCCGTACTCAATCAAAGAAAAATGTGAACAATATTGAACTGAATCAAACATTCCATTGTGAACAATGAAATAGTAAAATACAAGTATTTCGAGAGATTGCTTTTCTCAAAAATAGTCCTTTAAATCAAAAGTTTGCCCAATAGATTGAACTACTACTGAAAAACCAATCGAACGGCAATTCGCAAGAATGATAAAAAATACTGTTTCTTCACTAAAACTATTGCCTTCGCTGTTTTTTACAGTTCCTTGAAATAAAATGTGATCATTGCCATGGCGATTCGTTTAAATGAACAAGTAATGAATAGGTAAATGATGGGCGGTTCATACAATTGAATACGTGAACCGACACATTTACTCAGTGTATTTTAAAATCTGAAAGGATCCAAGTCTGGAGGAATAGATACGAATCAGCCTGGTTAGCCTACCTAATAAGCAGTCATTCTCAAACATTCACTATTCAACTCTATACCGATAAATGAATCTGACAAACAATAAGAGGAATGATTTAATACAGATATGACATACACCTGACGTTATCAAGCCCATAATCATGGCAACACCGCTGGGAGCGGGAACGTCGGTCTGATATCCATGAGTTGATATATTGGTCTGGAAAGGCGTTTGAATATTGTGGGATTGAGAGAGACTCATGGATGTAGCGATTTTTTTTTCCAAGAAATCGTTTCCCCTCAAAGTATGGGTATATTCGGGGCACTGAAATAGTCAATTAGCCATTCAATATATTCCGTGAAATTGTTTATTTCTGCTGGGTCTGTGGTTGCCTGATGAACGTACTGGGTCTGACAAAGTTGGTTGAATCAATATATATATATATGTATATATATATATATATATATATATATATATATATATATATATATATATATATATATATATATATATATATATATCTATATATATATATATATATATATATATATATATATCTATATATATATATATAGAGAGAGAGAGAGAGAGAGAGAATGGGAAGTCGTTGCTGGCAAGTTAGGAATGTTAGTAAATCCAAGCTAACGGGAATTTTTTTGGTCATTTCCATCGCCAGAAATATTTTTCTCAAGAAAATAAATTAATGTATGAACTTACAACTCTGGTGCATAATGAGATGGTAGGATACAATAACACTTTGTGTCGGATAACATGCGATACAGTACAACATCCATCAGTGTCGCACCTAAAATGATATTATGTGGGAGCACACATAGCTACATGCAGAAAGAAATTAGCACCGCAGGCGTTTTCTTAAGGTCAAGGTCATGGGTCATAGAATACGATAACGATAGCGAAATTGAAGTTTCTTCTTGATTCATTTTCCAACAATAGAAAACGCATTTCCATGACAGAAAAGGATGATGGACGGGAGATGAGTGGAAATGGATAATATATTGAAATTTATTTCAATATTCATGAAAGAAAAACAAGCCTTCATGGACCATTATCTTTCACAATTGCCATCACATCCTTCGAGTCAACGTGGATTTCCCTATGAATATTCAAAAGTGTCACTCCGTTTAGCCTATGTTCAGTGGTTTTATTTTTCAAATAGGACTTTAGTCGACGCAATGTCGGTGATTTAGTCGATACCGGCATCAAGTGCATTTTTTGGTCTTTGTAGATGACTTGTTGAATTTTTGATACCACAGAGATAGTTCTGCCTCCAAAATACTTTTTCTGAAATCCTATATTTTCGATGGAGATTGAAAATTTTCTGTTGGTATAAATACCATGAATTGCTTTGGGGACAATCTTGGTATTTTGATTTCAATGTCAAACATATCAGCGATCTGTTTTGCTTCATCGAAAATATTTTTGAACTGCGCTTCAGCATTATCTCGAACATATTTGATGGCGGAGATTGTTTCTCCGGCATTATTCATCGCAAACGTGAAATCTGAGTTCTCAAGTTGGGGGATCTTAGATAAAGGTAGACTGTATCCGAGCAGTTTCTCTTCTGAGAACAATGAAATGATGAACTGTGACTGGGCCAGAGCACTTAGCAAAACAAACGAACCTGAAACAGAATCTTTATCTTTCCACAAATATATTTCCTGAAGTGCCACATGCACAGGTTTCAACAATTGCACCATATTCATGGCAGATTCATGTCTTTGAATCCATCTGATTGGACACATCCGTTTCGATCTGTCTCTGCGAGATTCTGGCAGTAACGAATGCACTTGATGTTGTAGCACTTCTTGTCTTTTAGGGGTATTGAAGAAAGTATACACTTTCTCAACAGTCCCCATACAGTTCCTGATAGGTGGTATTTCGGAAGCAGCAGAAATTGACAGATTCAGATTGAAATCTGCACAATGAACATAGAGCGCTGTTGGATGATCTTTGGCAATACAAGCTTGTGTCCTCTTTGAATACATACTCATGTTGGATGATCCATCATATCCCTGTATCCTTAAATTTGAAACATCAATATTGCATGATATTCCATTTATGATTGTATCAGCAAGATATTTTCCACAAGCTGACTGAACCTGCATAAATATAAGGAGATTTCACATATATTGAATTGATTCTGGCTTGTTCTAATATTTTTAACAAACCGAACAGAGATTGAGCATTGTTCAATGGTCGATAAATCTGTTGTTTCATTGGCTAAAACAAAGAAACATCTAGTACAATTTACTTCACTAGCAATTTTTGATTTTGTATATTCTAGCTGATGTAAGTAGCATTTTGAAGACATGTTTCTTCAAATTCACATCTATAGAATGAATTCTAGCAAGGCACGAAAATGTCCCTCATTTTCTTCTGGTTCTACACTGATGTTGAACATGCCATGATCTCGATGTCCCCCCGAAGGTAGTCCCTGTCTGCGACACAATATGACGGTCTTTATAATAGGAACCGATTTTTTCTGGTTTTCTTGAACTTGACGTGCCCCTGCGGCATCAACTTGGTTATTGATTGCTTGCCTTTTTCCCGCCATTATTAAGACGAAGTTGTCAGCTTTCATACTTGCAGCACGATGGGATTGGGCTGTCTGGTGTTTCTGAAAATTCTCCAAGGCTTTTTTCCGATTTCGATCAGGATAATTAACAAGATGTCCATTGATTTGAGCTGAAATATATCCAATTTCTTTTTGGGAGAAAACGAAACAAAATTTAGAGTAAGCACCATCTTCTGATTTCGAATATATTAGCCACTCATAATTTTCGAGACAAGCATATATCGGAATTTCCTATATTCATTCTCAAAAAATGTACTTGAAACTCAATTTTGTTTTGTGGTAGCGATAACTATCAAAAATAAAATAGCTATAGGTTCTGTAGGAGCCCCTATTGATTCTACTGTGAGGCTAACTGATAGAGTAGGTATTGAGTAAAATTTTGAAGAAATACCATTGTAATACGTGAGTTCCTTTTTTGCATCTGCATCAGTTCGGTTGGATTTCCACAGGTTTTCATTAATATCATTTGCTTTTCTTTATATTAATGGAGCGGGATCTTTTGGTAATTCCACATATGAAGTACTATTGATGAGAGTTTCATTTGACAGGTTCAGGTATTTGATAGGATTGAAGATATTTTCAATCCAATCCGATTTTGATTTCAATACTGACTTATATTGTAATTTAATTGAATTGTTGAATTTTTCGAAATTTTTAATTTTGACTCTGTGAAATAATGTGGTGTAAATGCTCTGTTGTTTGTCAGAATGATTTTGAAACGTGGAATCATAGGTGTGTATGATACTATTCCTCTTATATGTCGCCAAAGAATGTTCCAGGTTGTTAATTGAAGAATAATTTGACGTTATTTCAATAATGAGAAGTTTGATTCCCAATCTGTAGTTGAGTACTTTGATGTTGCTTATTGTCATAGAGTGGAGTATATATATATATATATATATATATATATATATATATATATATATATATATATATATATATATATAAATATATTATAAATATATATATATATGTATATAATCACTGATTACATTCAATAATCACCACAATATGATTCTTTTTTTCGAAAACTATTAGTAAAATCCAAGAAATCCCTGAAGACCATCCAAATTCAATACTAACACAATCAGATGAAGGCAACGTCACAGTATGTATGGAAAAACAATAATATCTGAACCAGTCAAATGATATTATCATCAACAGCACCGCATATGTGGAACTATCAGAAGATCCATCGATAAAAAAGCAAATTATATTCAAAATTAGTAAATAGTATTATGGCCAAGACACCATCCCCACTGAAAGCACCAATCAACAATAATAATAACGATACACCTACCAATACAAAGTGGTCTGATATTACCACAGTTCGACCCATCATCACATCACTACCATACATAATAGAAATCAAACCCAGACTTGCCAGACTCTTTCATTCCTTGAACAACATCAAAATCGCTAACAAAACAATACTTCGTTCGATATTTTACAAAGTTGAAGATAAATCTCCACTAACATCAACTTCTAATATAATTTATAGGATTTCCTGTCAGGATTGCAACAACAACATCCTGACAGATGTGCTAGTGCAGACCATGTAAATAAATTTTACCATCGCATAGACTACGAGTCGTTGAGGATGTTAGCGAGGGAGTCACACCTGACAAAAAAAAACAGACATCATTTAAGTGGGATCTATTCCCATTTGTTGTCACTAGATAATGATCTACTTAATAGTAAAGACAAAACGTCTAAGTCAATTCGTTACAAGAAAAAAAATCCAAATCATTTCAACTATAAAAATTCTTGTAGCAATTATAAACGAACCTTTTGTAATTCATACGTATATCAACAATTGTGCCATCAGTTGGCGTCACTGAGTCTGTTGACCAGATAAAGCCGTTGTCAGCTGTCCTGGGTTTAGATTGAAATTCTCACCTACCAGTTGATTCCCAGCCACATGTTCGAAGACACAAAAAATTTAAAAAAATCGATATTTGTACGTTTTCATTGTGAGGATCATTTTATAACACAAACATCCACAATTTTAATTGCTGTTTCACCAATACCATTAATTTTATCATGTCCCAAGTGCTGACTGTAACATCCAGTCAACCATTCTCATATAAGTGTAAGTAATCATTCTTCTCAGTTAAGTGGTAATTCACATATGAAGTTCATTGTTCATACTTCGAATATTAAAGAAAAAATATTTTTAATCTCATACAAGGTCTATCAGTTATCTTGTTGTCAGAAAATTAATATCGCATTTTTTGGTGACCTATGAATGTCACGAAAAGATCAGACTTATTTACCTATTCATGTTAGTTGTCGTAAATTATTTGTAGTTGATGTTTCTAACAAATTTTCTGATAATAACTCTGAATTGTATTGAAATGAGCCTATCGGAGACTCAAAGGATTGAGATATTGATTCAAGTGTGAAAACAAGAACAATTCTGAGGTATGCAGAGTATTCAATGGAAAGTATTCTAAACGACACTACCCAGTCTGCGGTGAATAGAATAGAACAAAGATTCCTAGAATTTGTCATTGAAGTATCCTCCCAAACATGAGGGATCAAAATTGAATAATGACATGAAATTAGATGTATTGTTGAGAAAAGTAGCTGATGATTATGATGTTGAAAATTTTGAAACCTCTCATATCATTCATATGGAAATCAACTACGTCAGGAAAAAAAGAGGATAATCCTCATCGTAGATTAGAATTTTCTGAAATACTTACGGATAGATGCCAACGGAATCCGATATTCCTCAAAAATGATATATCTCCCAATGAGCAAACATTCGGTCTACATGTAACGATCAACAAACAAAATTGTCTGGAGTACGTAAAATCCGTACTAGATGAGTGTACTTTTTGTACGTTATTGCGATTGGTTGAGACTGGCAGACAGTTGACCGATCACAAGAACATTTCACATGTGAGACAGGATAGTCCTTTGAAAAAAATATTTCAGACATTTCAACGTTATTTCTCGATTATCCGCCACCGTGTGGTTGTTTGTGACATAATGCACAATATGTACCATAGTATACAGGGTGGATGGATGGCATATTAGACGTCTCAGGTGAACCAGAAAACTGATAACTTTGAAAATATTTTCGACAATGCGCTGTTGCCACTTCTATTGAAAAGTAGCAGCAACTTTGATTTTTCAAATGTTATACCCTGTATAAAATATTATTTTTGGAATCTACAGGAATTAGACGACAACTCGATATAGCTATCTGTTACCAATTTCGAAATATGAATTGATGAAATTTTTTTCTTCGGAAATCATGACTACTGAAAATGCTGATATTTTTGAGTTAAGAAGTACTATGGTGGCGAAATTTGGTTTGGTGATACTCGGAGGCTTCCCACACTTCAAAGCAGAATTCGTTACTTCAATACCGGAAGGTAAAAAAATACAGGTATTTCGTTTGCTTGAGAAAGTGACTGAAAGTTGATTATTTCAAATGGAATGAAAAGATTGTCCTGCTCTGCGCTAACTATTCTCGCCCAGGAGTTCTGTCTAGTTAGTACCAACAGTTTCGATATTCTTCGAGTGAAAGATGATCGACGGAGCTCTCTATAGTATTCTCCAAAATATTCAGGAAGGTTCTGGATTTCAATGATTCCTCGTATATCGCGTACCTCAATTTGTTGTCCATTAACATGCAGAAGACATCAAAACTGGACCAATAATGACAACTTCTTTTATTTAATATTCATGGCCTGATTACAAAATTCCGTTGGTAATTTTTCACGAAAAAATGCTCATAATATTATGGTTTTTCTATGGTTTCTCTGTGAATCACCTTCTCCAACAGGTCTTCCATGAAATTGTGTACTAGGATGGTACAAATCTGCGAAAAGAAAACTCAAGGAGTGGGTGGACGTTAGATTCAAACTCGTGGAATATTGTAAAGAATTGTATAGTTCCTAAACATCTATTCTGGATCACTCCACCTTGGTTATGTTTTGCAGTTCAATGCAGTTATTTCCAAATAAGGGAATCTGAGTAAGTTGATGGTACAACAATGATTATGAATGGTAGTTATGTTGTTTGATAAAGTTGAATCAAAGTCTCCCCTGTAGGTATTTATACCGAAAATTGCACAAGATCAGTATTCTACAGTGCAAACGAAAACAAGTTGAAAGGGGTGTCTTGTTTTGGGTGGAATAATATATAATCTCTAGACGATACGGCTCACTTGATTTGGTGTCCTTCTCACAAGACCAGTGTAGCATGTGTTACAATTCCAATGGTTCGTACTATAAGTTGAGTGCGGCTTTTGTTTCCCCTAGCTCCTAGCTATGCTTCTCGGAACATTCAGATGAGTGTTCATGAGAAAAAGCATTATTATTGAGATTGCTACCTGTACCATGTTTGAACTTAATTTTATTGGTATCCGAAATCATAACGGAGATCAGAATTTGAACATACTTCGGGTTGAATTACAAGCATAATGCACTTTTTGACTATTCAAAGACGGCTTTTCATCTAGGAAATCGGTGCATGCTCCAGTATCAAAAAAGCTAATCAAACATCTGGAATGAGATTTTCTTAAATACGTGTGGGTGGAATACGTGCTCTCATAAATGTTTGGTTTCATATATTCATGGGTTTGAATGTTTTCAAGAAGACGAAAAAATGTTGAAATAAGTTGGTCTGTCAACTAGCCGGCATCCCCCTTCGGATATCGAAACTTATATCATTACTTTCTATATCCAATCAGTAGAAACGACTTCCTAACCTATTATTCAGCCTAGTGACTAAGAATCAATCACAACTGAGAATGAGTGTCATAAAAACAAACCATTAGTTGTGAATATGAACTCTTCCCACTTCACAATTTTCCAAGCCTATCATCTGGCGAACTTTTTACTTTTACCTGTTTGGCTCTTCAACTCCCCTTTGAGTCATGGAAGCGGACGATTCGCTTTGTTGAGTTTCGATCAGAAACATTTCCGACACCAAGGAAACTTGCAGTGCAATCGTTGGGGAGAATGATGATGTGTGGATCATTTTCCAGAAACTGAAAATGGAAGATTCGAATTGTGTGGGAAACTCAGATTCATTGGACCAATGTGAGTGGTTTTTCGAGTGAGAAAACTTTTCGATCGAATGAGTTGTTAGTTTTTAAATTAGCCTCCAGGAGGCCCAATATGATCCAAAGTCTGTATGGATTAAGCAAACTATTTTTGGTGGATGAACAGGGCCGCAGTGACAGATAATTTGAAAAAATTCCACAATCTGGCTTCAAAACAGGAAATACTTGAAGCTTGAATGGATGATTATTTGTAAAATTACACGCTGCATGGTACTTTACTTGTAACCCAAAATTTGTGAAAACCTGTCAAATTGAACAAATGTTTAAATTTCATTGAACTTGTTTCGATCTCTGGTATCAGAAATAGTCGTGACTGACAACATTTCGAGGTACGATCGTTTATAAAGACCCAAATTCATCATGTGGGGGAAGGGGGTGCTACTGATGTTTTCCCATGATTGGGAAAGGTGATGATTCTTCATGGAGGGGAAAGGGGGTGCTACTAATGAGCCGCGCTGATTGGTTTGATGGGAAAAATATGTTTCATGGAATGCATAACTTTTGAGAATGTAGACAGCTCCCTCGGATTTCCATTCGAACCAGTGCTCCTTCCTGCGTATGACCTCAGCTTCGGACCATCAAATGCTGTGTTGGTTAGTTTTTCCAACCGTGCTGCGCTTCTCCTGATTTCGAGGTTTATCCTCGTTGAGCGTTTTTTTTGTGTTGCACATCACCACTTTGAATGGTCTTCTGGTTTCTTTTTTGTGAGATTTGCCGCACTCGCGTCGTATCCGGTAAACAAAGTTTTTGGTGTCGCTATTCAGCGGTCGAGTTTTCGTGAGGTTACCGCGTATTGTGTTCCTTGATCGAAAACAGACTTTCAAATTGTATTTCCTTCCTATTCTCGTGATTCTTTCTGGATAGGAAGGAAATACAACCTCAAAGTCTGTTTTCGATCAAGAAACACAGCTTTCGAAAACTTGACCATCGAATGGAAACAGCAACATAAACTGAGATTACCATAAAACCATGTAAGTTCGAAAAATTCTGCATGGAAGAAACCAAAATTCCATTGGAAATGGGCATGAGCGAAAACAAGAAATACACACGAGGAGAGAGCACGAAAGCGGAAATAGCGGAGCACATTTCGAGGGAAATTCGACGAAGCTGTCTACATTCTCAAGAACGATGCATTTGGTCATCCCAGCGTAGAAATACTGAATGTGTGAAAACTACTCATCGAAAAGATATATCAACGTCGGCTCGACGAACGAAAATCTCCAATTCTCTCATATTAAACAATAGTAATCAACCACAACAACTACAGAATAAGTCAGAAACTACAAGAAACCTATATATTAAGATATAATCTGATTTCAACAATTTCAAATACATACATACTTCTCATGGAATGATTCGTTTTAATGTCATTGTTTTATGGTGGATGGCTTTCTTTGTAGTTTTCTTGGGTGGAAGGACAGATTTTCAATCCACCTTGATAATTTGGTGCGTTAATTGAGAAACAGTTCCTTGTGAATGGAATACGTTTCATTAGTCAGCAACTTCTCGTATTCCTCAAATTTGAATATCTATAAAAAACAATTGATATTCATCAAAATAATTTTTTCTTTCAAAAAAATTTCAGGAATATTCTCTTTCAGATTGTTTTTTTTGCAAATATTGTGAATTTGAGATTCGACATATGTCTTTCAAGAGTAACAGCTAGGCATGATCCATATCAAGCGAACTGTTTGAGATGCAAGCATCAACTTCCGTCTCCTGCTATCTCTTGCTATCATTTGAGAGTCATTCCATTCTACTGTATGATCCCCATCAGCAGATGGAGATCCTACAGTAGATGATGATGAATTCTGATAATTTGAAACCACCAATCAGTCTGTTCTTGATTTACATCTTTTGTTCACTCTTTCATAATCTCAGAGGTCTGGACGTTTCATCAGTATATTTTTGACCGTACGATTTCAGATTGTGGTAGGTCAATAACTCAAGAAAAAGACGGAGAAGTGATTTTCTAATTTTGAATGAGACATATTTGATATCGAATAGTGAAGCTCCGCAAATTCTAGATGAATGTATTTAAAGAAGTTGAAAAAAAACTTTCAATAGATTGTTGTAGACAACATACAGAAAACGGTGATAGTTTTTCGTGTTCTCATCATGTTGACTTTCTATGCATTGAGTCGATTGTCCTAGTGCAAATATGGAAGCAGAAATAAAAATAACACAAGAAATAGGATCACTGAAGAGAATTGGTTTGATTAAAAATGTTTGCAATATATTCAGGCAAGTTTTAAGTTACCCTGTAGTACTAGAAATGGTATACTAGCATGTTTTCTGTACTTTGAGCAATGTTGTTATGTGCAATAATTGCAAGGCATCTTGTGAAACGACTTCAATCCTAATTATTTTTGAACTTGATGAACGTAAATTCTGGGTTTTACATGAAATAACAAGCATCGCGTAATTTTTTGTTCAACCTTCAATTACTTTCCATTCCAAAGGCAGGCTGTAAATAATTGCTCCAAAAAATATGTCACTGCCGCCTGGTCAAGAATAAAAATAAGATGTAGTTGCGGTAGCGACGGATTTCGGAACCAATTTTTCAGTCAGCCTCTGAGGGAGAAAATGCTCGGGACTAACATAAATCATAATCTGCAAAAAAATATGCGCTGCGTGTTTCTTCATGTCGAACCCAGAATTTGCGTTTGTTGAAATACAGTGAATGTTTCGATAGAGAATAATCAGGGCCGGCGCTGGGGCTGAGGCAGATGAGGCGGTCACCTCAAGCGGCAGTTTTTCAGGGGCGGCATTTTGTATCCCAAAGCAATAAAGAAAAGATTACTGAACAAAACGAAGCAGTGAATATATTATCATACTCCAAATGATGGTAGAAATAATAAAAATGAATCGGGTCACCCGAAATTTTTATCAGTTCTTAATCGATTGGATTGCAAAGCGTGCCGCCTCTATTAGAACAATGTTTCTTTCAATATCGGTCAGGCGCTGGACCTATTGCTGCTGTACCCATAGAAATCATATTATAAATATATATATATATATATATATATATATATATATATATATATATATATATATATATATATATATATATATATATATATAGAAATTGATGTTTTCACGGATCTTCGATATACAAGATGAATTTTTCTGGGTTTTTATCCGTTAGGTATTTTCTGATTTGTTCGACGTTTCGAATTCCTAGCTCTTGCTTGGTTGCTTCGTAAGGATTGTGATTGACCAGGACGGTATGGACAGATATTCGTCTCACAGTTCTTGAAAATGAATTCAAAATGGAATTCGAAACGTCGAACAAATCAGAAAATACCTAACGGATAAAAACCCAGAAAAATTCATCTTGTATATCGAAGATCCGTGAAAACATCAATTTCTACATAATACCTGGATGGGCAGGATGCAGCCTTAATATCGGACGCAGTCGGATAATGACTGAGGAGAGTCATTATAAATACCAGTTTCCGTGGAGAACAGACAATTGAAGTCTTTGCTAGCTCTTGCTTGGTTGCTTCGTAAGGGGATTGTGATTGACCAGGACGGTATGGACAGATATTCGTCTCACAGTTCTTGAAAATGAATTCAAAATGGAATTCGAAACGTCGAACAAATCAGAAAATACCTAACGGATAAAAACCCAGAAAAATTCATCTTGTATATCGAAGATCCGTGAAAACATCAATTTCTACATAATACCTGGATGGGCAGGATGCAGCCTTAATATCGGACGCAGTCGGATAATGACTGAGGAGAGTCATTATAAATACCAGTTTCCGTGGAGAACAGACAATTGAAGTCTTTGCTAGCTCTTGCTTGGTTGCTTCGTAAGGGGAGTGATTGACCAGGACGGTATGGACAGATATTCGTCTCACAGTTCTTGAAAATGAATTCAAAATGGAATTCGAAACGTCGAACAAATCAGAAAATACCTAACGGATAAAAACCCAGAAAAATTCATCTTGTATATCGAAGATCCGTGAAAACATCAATTTCTACATAATACCTGGATGGGCAGGATGCAGCCTTAATATCGGACGCAGTCGGATAATGACTGAGGAGAGTCATTATAAATACCAGTTTCCGTGGAGAACAGACAATTGAAGTCTTTGCTAGCTCTTGCTTGGTTGCTTCGTAAGGGGAGTGATTGACCAGGACGGTATGGACAGATATTCGTCTCACAGTTCTTGAAAATGAATTCAAAATGGAATTCGAAACGTCGAACAAATCAGAAAATACCTAACGGATAAAAACCCAGAAAAATTCATCTTGTATATCGAAGATCCGTGAAAACATCAATTTCTACATAATACCTGGATGGGCAGGATGCAGCCTTAATATCGGACGCAGTCGGATAATGACTGAGGAGAGTCATTATAAATACCAGTTTCCGTGGAGAACAGACAATTGAAGTCTTTGCTAGCTCTTGCTTGGTTGCTTCGTAAGGGGAGTGATTGACCAGGACGGTATGGACAGATATTCGTCTCACAGTTCTTGAAAATGAATTCAAAATGGAATTCGAAACGTCGAACAAATCAGAAAATACCTTACGGATAAAAACCCAGAAAAAATTCATCTTGTATATCGAAGATCCGTGAAAACATCAATTTCTACATAATACCTGGATGGGCAGGATGCAGCCTTAATATCGGACGCAGTCGGATAATGACTGAGGAGAGTCATTATAAATACCAGTTTCCGTGGAGAACAGACAATTGAAGTCTTTGCTAGCTCTTGCTTGGTTGCTTCGTAAGGGGAGTGATTGACCAGGACGGTATGGACAGATATTCGTCTCACAGTTCTTGAAAATGAATTCAAAATGGAATTCGAAACGTCGAACAAATCAGAAAATACCTAACGGATAAAAAACCCAGAAAAATTCATCTTGTATATCGAAGATCCGTGAAAACATCAATTTCTACATAATACCTGGATGGGCAGGATGCAGCCTTAATATCGGACGCAGTCCGATAATGACTGAGGAGAGTCATTATAAATACCAGTTTCCGTGGAGAACAGACAATTGAAGTCTTTGCTAGCTCTTGCTTGGTTGCTTCGTAAGGATTGTGATTGACCAGGACGGTATAGACAGATATTCGTCTCACAGTTCTTGAAAATGAATTCAAAATGGAATTCGAAACGTCGAACAAATCAGAAAATACCTAACGGATAAAAACCCAGAAAAATTCATCTTGTATATCGAAGATCCGTGAAAACATCAATTTCTACATAATACCTGGATGGGCAGGATGCAGCCTTAATATCGGACGCAGTCGGATAATGACTGAGGAGAGTCATTATAAATACCAGTTTCCGTGGAGAACAGACAATTGAAGTCTTTGCTAGCTCTTGCTTGGTTGCTTCGTAAGGGGAGTGATTGACCAGGACGGTATGGACAGATATTCGTCTCACAGTTCTTGAAAATGAATTCAAAATGGAATTCGAAACGTCGAACAAATCAGAAAATACCTAACGGATAAAAACCCAGAAAAATTCATCTTGTATATCGAAGATCCGTGAAAACATCAATTTCTACATAATACCTGGATGGGCAGGATGCAGCCTTAATATCGGACGCAGTCGGATAATGACTGAGGAGAGTCATTATAAATACCAGTTTCCGTGGAGAACAGACAATTGAAGTCTTTGCTAGCTCTTGCTTGGTTGCTTCGTAAGGGGAGTGATTGACCAGGACGGTATGGACAGATATTCGTCTCACAGTTCTTGAAAATGAATTCAAAATGGAATTCGAAACGTCGAACAAATCAGAAAATACCTAACGGATAAAAACCCAGAAAAATTCATCTTGTATATCGAAGATCCGTGAAAACATCAATTTCTACATAATACCTGGATGGGCAGGATGCAGCCTTAATATCGGACGCAGTCGGATAATGACTGAGGAGAGTCATTATAAATACCAGTTTCCGTGGAGAACAGACAATTGAAGTCTTTGCTAGCTCTTGCTTGGTTGCTTCGTAAGGGGAGTGATTGACCAGGACGGTATGGACAGATATTCGTCTCACAGTTCTTGAAAATGAATTCAAAATGGAATTCGAAACGTCGAACAAATCAGAAAATACCTAACGGATAAAAACCCAGAAAAATTCATCTTGTATATCGAAGATCCGTGAAAACATCAATTTCTACATAATACCTGGATGGGCAGGATGCAGCCTTAATATCGGACGCAGTCGGATAATGACTGAGGAGAGTCATTATAAATACCAGTTTCCGTGGAGAACAGACAATTGAAGTCTTTGCTAGCTCTTGCTTGGTTGCTTCGTAAGGAGAGTGATTGACCAGGACGGTATGGACAGATATTCGTCTCACAGTTCTTGAAAATGAATTCAAAATGGAATTCGAAACGTCGAACAAATCAGAAAATACCTAACGGATAAAAACCCAGAAAAATTCATCTTGTATATCGAAGATCCGTGAAAACATCAATTTCTACATAATACCTGGATGGGCAGGATGCAGCCTTAATATCGGACGCAGTCGGATAATGACTGAGGAGAGTCATTATAAATACCAGTTTCCGTGGAGAACAGACAATTGAAGTCTTTGCTAGCTCTTGCTTGGTTGCTTCGTAAGGAGAGTGATTGACCAGGACGGTATGGACAGATATTCGTCTCACAGTTCTTGAAAATGAATTCAAAATGGAATTCGAAACGTCGAACAAATCAGAAAATACCTAACGGATAAAAACCCAGAAAAATTCATCTTGTATATCGAAGATCCGTGAAAACATCAATTTCTACATAATACCTGGATGGGCAGGATGCAGCCTTAATATCGGACGCAGTCGGATAATGACTGAGGAGAGTCATTATAAATACCAGTTTCCGTGGAGAACAGACAATTGAAGTCTTTGCTAGCTCTTGCTTGGTTGCTTCGTAAGGGGAGTGATTGACCAGGACGGTATGGACAGATATTCGTCTCACAGTTCTTGAAAATGAATTCAAAATGGAATTCGAAACGTCGAACAAATCAGAAAATACCTAACGGATAAAAACCCAGAAAAATTCATCTTGTATATCGAAGATCCGTGAAAACATCAATTTCTACATAATACCTGGATGGGCAGGATGCAGCCTTAATATCGGACGCAGTCGGATAATGACTGAGGAGAGTCATTATAAATACCAGTTTCCGTGGAGAACAGACAATTGAAGTCTTTGCTAGCTCTTGCTTGGTTGCTTCGTAAGGGGAGTGATTGACCAGGACGGTATGGACAGATATTCGTCTCACAGTTCTTGAAAATGAATTCAAAATGGAATTCGAAACGTCGAACAAATCAGAAAATACCTAACGGATAAAAAACCCAGAAAAATTCATCTTGTATATCGAAGATCCGTGAAAACATCAATTTCTACATAATACCTGGATGGGCAGGATGCAGCCTTAATATCGGACGCAGTCGGATAATGACTGAGGAGAGTCATTATAAATACCAGTTTCCGTGGAGAACAGACAATTGAAGTCTTTGCTAGCTCTTGCTTGGTTGCTTCGTAAGGGGAGTGATTGACCAGGACGGTATGGACAGATATTCGTCTCACAGTTCTTGAAAATGAATTCAAAATGGAATTCGAAACGTCGAACAAATCAGAAAATACCTAACGGATAAAAACCCAGAAAAATTCATCTTGTATATCGAAGATCCGTGAAAACATCAATTTCTACATAATACCTGGATGGGCAGGATGCAGCCTTAATATCGGACGCAGTCGGATAATGACTGAGGAGAGTCATTATAAATACCAGTTTCCGTGGAGAACAGACAATTGAAGTCTTTGCTAGCTCTTGCTTGGTTGCTTCGTAAGGGGAGTGATTGACCAGGACGGTATGGACAGATATTCGTCTCACAGTTCTTGAAAATGAATTCAAAATGGAATTCGAAACGTCGAACAAATCAGAAAATACCTAACGGATAAAAACCCAGAAAAATTCATCTTGTATATCGAAGATCCGTGAAAACATCAATTTCTACATAATACCTGGATGGGCAGGATGCAGCCTTAATATCGGACGCAGTCGGATAATGACTGAGGAGAGTCATTATAAATACCAGTTTCCGTGGAGAACAGACAATTGAAGTCTTTGCTAGCTCTTGCTTGGTTGCTTCGTAAGGGGAGTGATTGACCAGGACGGTATGGACAGATATTCGTCTCACAGTTCTTGAAAATGAATTCAAAATGGAATTCGAAACGTCGAACAAATCAGAAAATACCTAACGGATAAAAACCCAGAAAAATTCATCTTGTATATCGAAGATCCGTGAAAACATCAATTTCTACATAATACCTGGATGGGCAGGATGCAGCCTTAATATCGGACGCAGTCGGATAATGACTGAGGAGAGTCATTATAAATACCAGTTTCCGTGGAGAACAGACAATTGAAGTCTTTGCTAGCTCTTGCTTGGTTGCTTCGTAAGGGGAGTGATTGACCAGGACGGTATGGACAGATATTCGTCTCACAGTTCTTGAAAATGAATTCAAAATGGAATTCGAAACGTCGAACAAATCAGAAAATACCTAACGGATAAAAACCCAGAAAAATTCATCTTGTATATCGAAGATCCGTGAAAACATCAATTTCTACATAATACCTGGATGGGCAGGATGCAGCCTTAATATCGGACGCAGTCGGATAATGACTGAGGAGAGTCATTATAAATACCAGTTTCCGTGGAGAACAGACAATTGAAGTCTTTGCTAGCTCTTGCTTGGTTGCTTCGTAAGGGGAGTGATTGACCAGGACGGTATGGACAGATATTCGTCTCACAGTTCTTGAAAATGAATTCAAAATGGAATTCGAAACGTCGAACAAATCAGAAAATACCTAACGGATAAAAACCCAGAAAAATTCATCTTGTATATCGAAGATCCGTGAAAACATCAATTTCTACATAATACCTGGATGGGCAGGATGCAGCCTTAATATCGGACGCAGTCGGATAATGACTGAGGAGAGTCATTATAAATACCAGTTTCCGTGGAGAACAGACAATTGAAGTCTTTGCTAGCTCTTGCTTGGTTGCTTCGTAAGGGGAGTGATTGACCAGGACGGTATGGACAGATATTCGTCTCACAGTTCTTGAAAATGAATTCAAAATGGAATTCGAAACGTCGAACAAATCAGAAAATACCTAACGGATAAAAACCCAGAAAAAATTCATCTTGTATATCGAAGATCCGTGAAAACATCAATTTCTACATAATACCTGGATGGGCAGGATGCAGCCTTAATATCGGACGCAGTCGGATAATGACTGAGGAGAGTCATTATAAATACCAGTTTCCGTGGAGAACAGACAATTGAAGTCTTTGCTAGCTCTTGCTTGGTTGCTTCGTAAGGGGAGTGATTGACCAGGACGGTATGGACAGATATTCGTCTCACAGTTCTTGAAAATGAATTCAAAATGGAATTCGAAACGTCGAACAAATCAGAAAATACCTAACGGAAAAAAACCCAGAAAAATTCATCTTGTATATCGAAGATCCGTGAAAACATCAATTTCTACATAATACCTGGATGGGCAGGATGCAGCCTTAATATCGGACGCAGTCGGATAATGACTGAGGAGAGTCATTATAAATACCAGTTTCCGTGGAGAACAGACAATTGAAGTCTTTGCTAGCTCTTGCTTGGTTGCTTCGTAAGGGGAGTGATTGACCAGGACGGTATGGACAGATATTCGTCTCACAGTTCTTGAAAATGAATTCAAAATGGAATTCGAAACGTCGAACAAATCAGAAAATACCTAACGGATAAAAACCCAGAAAAATTCATCTTGTATATCGAAGATCCGTGAAAACATCAATTTCTACATAATACCTGGATGGGCAGGATGCAGCCTTAATATCGGACGCAGTCGAATAATGACTGAGGAGAGTCATTATAAATACCAGTTTCCGTGGAGAACAGACAATTGAAGTCTTTGCTAGCTCTTGCTTGGTTGCTTCGTAAGGATTGTGATTGACCAGGACGGTATGGACAGATATTCGTCTCACAGTTCTTGAAAATGAATTCAAAATGGAATTCGAAACGTCGAACAAATCAGAAAATACCTAACGGATAAAAACCCAGAAAAATTCATCTTGTATATCGAAGATCCGTGAAAACATCAATTTCTACATAATACCTGGATGGGCAGGATGCAGCCTTAATATCGGACGCAGTCGGATAATGACTGAGGAGAGTCATTATAAATACCAGTTTCCGTGGAGAACAGACAATTGAAGTCTTTGCTAGCTCTTGCTTGGTTGCTTCGTAAGGATTGTGATTGACCAGGACGGTATGGACAGATATTCGTCTCACAGTTCTTGAAAATGAATTCAAAATGGAATTCGAAACGTCGAACAAATCAGAAAATACCTAACGGATAAAAACCCAGAAAAATTCATCTTGTATATATATATATATATATATATATATATATATATATATATATATATATATATATATATATATATATATATATATATATATATATGCAAGATGAATTTTCTGGGTTTTTTATCCGTTAGGTATCTTCTGATTTGTTCGACGTTTCGAATTCCATTTTGAATTCATTCTCAAGAACTGTGAGACGAATATCTGTCCATACCGTCCTGGTCAATCACTCCCCTTACGAAGTAACCAAGCAAGAGTAAGCAAAGACTTCAATTGTCTGTTCTCCATGGAAACTGGTATTTATAATGATTCTCTCCAGTTATTATCCGACTAGGTCCGATATTATTGATGATTATATCGTCAGCCGCTCTCTAAGGTTGTATCCTGCCCATCCAGGTATTATGTAGAAAGTGATGTTTTCACGGATCTTCGATATGCAAGATGAATTTTCTGGGTTTTTTATCCGTTAGGTATCTTCTGATTTGTTCGACGTTTCGAATTCCATTTTGTATTCATTCTCAAGAACTGTGAGACGAATATCTGTCCATACCGTCCTGGTCAATCACTCCCCTTACGAAGTAACCAAGCAAGAGTAAGCAAAGACTTCAATTGTCTGTTCTCCATGGAAACTGGTATTTATAATGATTCTCTCCAGTTATTATCCGACTAGGTCCGATATTATTGATGATTATATCGTCAGCCGCTCTCTAAGGTTGTATCCTGCCCATCCAGGTATTATGTAGAAAGTGATGTTTTCACGGATCTTCGATATGCAAGATAAATTTTCTGGGTTTTTTATCCGTTAGGTATCTTCTGATTTGTTCGACGTTTCGAATTCCATTTTGAATTCATTCTCAAGAACTGTGAGACGAATATCTGTCCATACCGTCCTGGTCAATCACTCCCCTTACGAAGTAACCAAGCAAGAGTAAGCAAAGACTTCAATTGTCTGTTCTCCATGGAAACTGGTATTTATAATGATTCTCTCCAGTTATTATCCGACTAGGTCCGATATTATTGATGATTATATCGTCAGCCGCTCTCTAAGGTTGTATCCTGCCCATCCAGGTATTATGTAGAAAGTGATGTTTTCACGGATCTTCGATATGCAAGATGAATTTTCTGGGTTTTTTATCCGTAAGGTATCTTCTGATTTGTTCGACGTTTCGAATTCCATTTTGAATTCATTCTCAAGAACTGTGAGACGAATATCTGTCCATACCGTCCTGGTCAATCACTCCCCTTACGAAGTAACCAAGCAAGAGTAAGCAAAGACTAATAACTGGAGAGAATCATTATAAATACCAGTTTCCATGGAGAACAGACAATTGAAGTCTTTGCTTGGTTATATATATATATATATATATATATATATATATATATATATATATATGTTAGCATGAAGATTCTCACGGACGAAGTATGATGAGTTGTTTTTTCGGGTTTCATTCCGTGTTCTGTGGTTTTGATCCCCTGAAGGATAATTGTCACAACGTTTCGGCAAAGTCTCATTTGCCATCTTCTAGGTGATGATTGACTAGTCGAGTTCGGAGGACGAAACGTTGTGACAATTATCCTTCAGGGGATCAAAACCACAGAACACGGAATGAAACCCGAAAAAACATCTCATCATATATATATATATATATATATATATATATATATATATATATATATATATATATATATATATGAAGATGTACTCTAGAATGCCAACCAACCGAAAGTTAATGACGATTTGTAGTGCGCATGCCCATAAGCTTCCTCATTGTTGACAGGGTGGGTTTCAGCAAAATTCAAACCTATGTGAGAAGAGAAGAGATGGACGAGTTGAAAGGAAATGATTTCTGTTTACATTTTCGCTAACGAGCTCAACTACGGTAAAATAGTACTAATGTAAAAACTTCTAAATCGATGTTATATAATATTTCAATAAATTTGAATTCCATTAATTTGTGTGTGGAAGGTATTATACCAATTTTTCCTATATAGATTCCTATCGGAGAAATGAAGTGAAAATGCAACACAGAACTTCTTTTGATATGCGTCCAGAGGCGAAACTAATTCATTTCTGAGATGTTGGCGAAACGTCGAAAGTCAATACCGACAAATCAACGGATAAACTCCCAGAATACCAATTTCGCATATATATATATATATATATATATATATATATATATATATATATATATATATATATGAATGTGCTCGGATAGGCTTCCGCGGTCGAATATGTGCTCTCTGGAACTTCCGGTTGAACTGCGCCTGGAAGATTCCTTCTTTCGACGTTTCGGCTCCCGCTTTGGAGCCATTCTAAAGACTGCTTGAATAATTGACATCCATTCCTTCTGGAGGAAAATCCTTACAAGATGGGGTAAATGATGTAAGTAAATTAACAGCATTCATCATACTCAATACAAATTCCGAAGCATCTTCCGTGAATTTATCGTTAATCATTTTACTGAAAATCTGTCTGAATCATAACCGCTTATGAATGCTGGATGAATTATGAGCCAATTTGTCGTCTAGATCTTTCAACCAGAAAAGTTTTTCGATGTCACCAACAGAATTTGATTCATGATGGTTGTTCGGCGTAGTTGAACGTTCAGGATATACATAGAGATACTGTTTGTGGTTGATAAATATTATCTTCGTAGTTTTATGGGTTTTCAATCTACCCCAATCTGAAAAAATAAGTATTAATATTGGAATCTATACTATAAGTTACATAGATTAATAAGTGAAATGTCGAGATAATACTAGAGGGCCACAAAAGAGTTTTCAAGACAATTACCTTGTCAATAACTCCTGAAAGGCGCTCCCTGCAGTTTCCAGTTTCAGTAGAATTACACCACTGTCATGAAAGCGAGAAAGCCTTCCAGTTAACAAATAACCACAAAACAATGATGAAATCGTTGCAGCGTATAACCCGATATATGCATACATTTCCTTGAACCATCTCCATATAATTTTCCTTCGACTAGTTTCCAGGAGTGATATTAAAATCCATTTTATCAACTGATCTTTGCATTCCTTTTTGCACACAAACTGAATTAGTTGACATAAATCACAGGAACCACGGGAGGATAGAAATAAGGATAGATACCATCAGTGATTCAGAGTTGCCAACTCACGATCATTACACTAGGAAAGATCTATTCAGAAAATATACATGTTCATTTGCATTAATCTTAATTTTGTAGTTTGACGTTTGTCCACTTTATATATTGGAATTGCTGAATTGATATAATGTCATTTATATCATGAATTATTCATTTTTTTATTTACCTTTCATTAAATTGTCCAATTGATGAGATTTCATGTTTTTTCCCATTTCTGTGCTTTGAAATTGCTGAATTTTCATGACTATTTAAATGAGAAATAGTTTTTCCTGGAGAATTCCCTATGGAAGGCAAAGAAATGCTTCACTGATGATAAAAAGTAGAGTATAAACTTTGCATGAGAGTCTGAAAACAACACAAACAATGATAATGAATAGTATTTACGAATTTCTTCGAATAACGAAGTTACATTGATATTATTTTTGAGATTTGACACATAGAAAGTTTGTCGAAAATTTTTTTGAAACTTCTCCGCTTAATGAATGCAGTTCTTTTGTTTTCCAGTTCACAAAAGGTGCTGGACATGACAGAAGAAGTGAGGTTTTGAACAGGACAATGCTCCTATGTAACGTTCTCAGGACTGATGGATAAATATCTACTATGCAATGATATATCTGCAGATTTCATGAAATATCATCAATCGGAAAGGAGCTGGGATTGTTTTTGTGCTGCAGAAATGGATAATCATAAGGCTGACTTTCGGAATGGGCTCCCGAGAGATCTTTAAGCCAATATTTGTTCCCGAAAAAACATCCATTTATATTCTTAAATGTTTGAGGAAAGCAATAATTCACAGATATGACAATCTTCTACGAACACCAAACAACAAAACCACGACCTCAAAAACTCTCCAAAATCTAACTCCATTCTGCAGTTCAATAAGCTGTCTGAAGAAAAACGAGACGACTCAGATTTAAAAATATTCGAAAACGAAGTGGAGAGCTCACTTCTTGAATAATGTTATTGCTCTATGCAGGAATATCTGAGTAACATACATTTCAGCAAAGTATGTTAGTGCTGATGTGAATTCATAAATTTTAAGTATCAATATGTAACGAATGCTCACATTTTTTTGATTCACTTTTATGTAGTTTTTATTCATTGATATAATGAATGAGTTTTTGTACTTTTTATATAAACTGAATTATTGTAACTTTCTATGTGTATTCATCTCTACCCCGCTTGGCCCATTATCTTCATTATTATTATTATGGTTACCTTTTCAACAGAAGAATGGTCGACGTTGCAGCGACGAGGAACGCCGTACGGTCAGATGATTTCCTACGAATCTCCACAAAGCTGTTCAAGGAGCTCTTGAAGAAGTATTTTCTTATTGTTTCGACATACACCTCTGGAAGTCAAAGCGATCAAACTTGACCTGAGAAATTATTAAAAAAGCTTGACACCTGAAATGTTGATATTGCTCTGTCAGTTTTATGAAATGATTGTCGAACATATTTTTTTTCAAATGAAAATTGAAAACAAATCAAATCACAATGTTTATATCTCACACAATACTCTCACCCCTTCGATTAATAACATTGATGAGGAGGTTAAATTCTCACAAAATACTGACAGCAATATTTCTCTTTCACGATTAATTATTATCATCATAGAAAAAATGCAAAAGTTGATCTGTTATGGAACGGCTTATTCAATAAAAACAAATCAATTATTTACAACTCTTGGTCACAGTGTTAACAGGAAACTTCGAGAGCATAGGAAAATTCTTTATGGCGACATTCACTGCTGATTCCGCATTTTTGGCCAAATTGTTTGTTATGAATCATAGTTTTTCTGTCAAATATACGAGTATGTTGTACGGCATTGGGCGTTTGCCAGAAACTGCGGAGGGTTGTTGTCCTGAGAATTGAAAGCAGAAATATGAGTTTTAATTCCGCTCTGAAATAACCGGTCAGAATTATTTCATTGAAACATGAACATATATTTGAGTTGGTATTCAGCCTTTCGCAGACCTAACTGAGGAAATAATTGATAATGACAGTATGAATGCTATGAGATACTCACGGGAAAAATGTTGATTTATTTTCAAGATCAATATTTTACGGAATTGCAACCTATCATGATGTTCTTCATTAATTTTTCAACTGATTTGTTCAAGGGTGGAATAAGATTTGTGAAAAATCTTTGAAACACTTTTACGAAGTACAGCTTCTATGTGAGAGATTGTTAACATAAGTCGACATTTTGTCTGGTTACTGGTATCTTCAGTTTTATCACCAATATCCCTGATTGGTCGATGTTCAGATCCTGTATTCAAATATTTTCCAATCAGTTGCTCAGAAGTGAAATCGTTTTTAATTTTTCAGTAAATCATTCACCTTGTCTTAGGTTTTCAAAAAGTGGTTGCCAACGTTTCTAGTGGGTGGTATTCGTTCAAACGTTCAAATGAAGGTTGAAAGTAAGAATATGAAGTGAAAGGTCTTAACATAATTACATTTGTTGAAATGGAGTTATAAATGATCGAGAGCCTTATCGTGAGGTTTCGACCCAGTTGCGATAATTTTCCACCTCTCACACATTATGCTGGAGGCAACATAAATTATGCCAATACGGAATGGGTGTCAGGTGACCCCAACTGTTTCAGATGGAATAAAATCATTGTATTCAAATGATGGTATTCGTTTTCGAGATTATATATGTTATATGAAAAAGTACAATGGCTCTTTATTCAGAACATTATTAAGGAATCGTCGACATACTAAATAAAGAACAAATTATTGTAAGATATAGCAAAAATGAAGCTCGATTAAAAGCCGAGAAATACTTTTGAGAAAGTTATTTCCCAATAACGAATGATCCTCCATCAAGTCAACCAAACTAATCTTAATTGTCCTCCAAAACTACCGGGTCAAAGCCCCAAACGATACTTTCCTGTAGAACCAATACATCAAATAATATTTTATGGACCATATTCGTTTCTACAACCACCTGTTCAACTACAAACAATATTTTACTCCAAAACCAATAGCCCTAAGTCAAATATCGAATCCAAATATTCACCCTTATTTTCAAACGACCCAGAAAACTATTTTTTCGAAGATAGAAATGATTTTGAATTTCACCAACAAAATTAAATAACCAATGAATGTGATCCTCAGAAACAATCTGAGATCGAACAAACACAATTGAAATAGAACCTAGAGTAGGGAAAGTTTTCAAATCTAATTCAAATTTTGAAAATCGCGAAGAATGCCGCTAGCATGCAATGAAGAGTAATTGAGAATACCAAACGCTGCAATAAAAATAAATAAAAAATGAGAATTCTTCACAACGATATTGAATTCGAATGATACCTCGAAAACAATTGACTTTCACAATTCAATTTTAGAATCAGTTCCACGAACCGAAACCATTTTGAGCTCTATTGAAATAGGTACAGAAAATTTTTCTAATTCCGATAGAGAACGAAAAAGAACTTTAGACTTGAACATTTGAATGAATTCTCAGAATTTTCTGATATTTTTCCATTTGGACGGTGACACACGAGTGAAATCAAACACGAAATTCGTGCAAAAGACACAAAACTGATTTTTACAGCATCCTGTCGCTGTCAAAACATAATTATATTTTTAATTTCACCCCGGTCTCCTCCAGTATGAGTTGTTCCCAATAAACCTGACACCCTGGATGACAGAAATGGAGAGTTGTCATGGATTGTATGAAATGAAACCAGGTAACTGTTGATGATAAATATCCACTTCCCAACAAGGACAATGCACTTATTTTTCTACTTTGGACTTACCATCAAGTTTTCACCGAATTGAAGTAGATGAAAAAGGCAATGGAAAAACTACTTTTCCAATCGAAAATGGGCACTATGAATTCCCTGGAATGTTCTTTGGCTGAAAAAAAACTACCACATTTCAACGAGTAGTAGATAATATTCCTTCAGGTATAAAGACCGAACGATGTTTAGTCTACATGGTCGACATCATGTTCCATTCTGCAACATTCCATGATCGCATAAGGCATATCAAAGACCAATGAATCCTTATGAATGTGAATTTGAAAAAAAGGTTACTCCTCTTGAACATATCATATCTGGAAAAGAATTAAATCAAAATCCCGTATGCGTTGAAGCTGTAATAAAATATATTTAACCTGAAAATCTGAATGACATGAAATCATTTCTTGGAGTAGCAGATTATTATCGCAGATCAGTCTAAATCCAGTTGGAATTCCTAAACCCATTACACGATTACTACAAAAATATTTTCCATTTTTTTTCAGCGAAGAATGTGATGAATCTTCCAATCAACTGAAAAAAAAACTTTAAAAATTCAAAATTCTTTGGAGCCGTTCTTCCACGAGGACGCATTGAACAAGATTCAACTGTAGCATATGCTTCGAGAACCCTTCGCCCTACTGAAACGAAACATTCATTCATTGAAAGGCAGCTTTTTGCAATAGTCTGGCCAGTTGAATAATTCAGAGCTTACTTATATGGATAGACATTCAAGCTTCATTGCAATCGTAGACCATTAACTTGAATTTTCAGTGTAGAAAAAGACCGTAAAATTCTATTGGCAATGTAGAGAATCATAATTGGAGAATGTGATGATATTACAAATCCCAGCTGATAACTATTTTTGACCACACGAGATGAACGCAAAAAATTCGCTAAATCATACCCATTGAAATACAAATCAGCCAAGTCGGTCACACACACCAACACTTCGAAACACCGCTTCAAATCCACTGTGATCCAGGAAAACAATTCAATAATCCCTTCACCTTTCTCAGCTTCATAACATGAAGGTAACATTTTCAAGTATTGACCCTCCCAAAGGGATTCTCAGATCGATATAATGTAACTCTGACCTAAATGATCAGACCATATCCAGCAGAATACCCTTCAACATGGGCATATTGCCACACGCAGTAATTGTTGAATTGAAGATATCAGAAGATAATGACGACAAAGATGAATAGCTCCCACAGTATATATTCATATATTTATTCATTGTCCAGTACATTGTTTTCATGTTGTTTTAAAAAAAAATATTAATGTCAGTTAATGTCAATAAAAAATAGTTTTTGAGTTGGAAGTTATTCTGAATAAGAATAGTATTCATTTCCAAAACATAGTACTCTGCTAACAGGTTATGGGCCCAGTTGTCCCAATAATTCATATAGTATAAATTCAGACAGGAGATTGTTAAAACTGTTAGCTGTGTTGGGACATGGATGTGTCCAAATTTAGTATCACGAAACTGAATGGTACCAAATATCAAATTTGGAAATATAAAGTGGAGCTGCACTTGGTGAAGGAAGAACTATGGGGCACCATCAGAGATAACCCACCATCTCCGATAACTAATGCTTGGACAGTTAAAGATGGTAAAGCTCGAGCGACAATCGGTTTATTAACTGAAGATAACCAAGTGGTTCACGTAAGGAACTGTAAATCGGCGAAAGATGCTTGGGAAAATTTAAGAAAACAATATGAAAAGCCAACTCTCACTAATAAAGTTTTTCTTCTAAAAAGACTTTGTCGAATGTCAATGCCAGAAAATGGTGATATCGAAAAACACATAAATATCTGATATGATGAATGTTGTCGATCAGCTAGTTGCACTAGGAGAAAATTTAGCAGAGAATTTACAAGTTGCATTATTACTCTGCAGTTTACCAGAATCTTACGAACATTTGGTGACAGCACTTGAAGGAAGACCTGAAGGAGATTTGACTTTAGAAGTAGTGAAAGGAAAACTCGTTCAAGAATATTATAGAAGAAAAGAAAGTACCAGCTCTAATGGTGATGTAGCTTTGAAAGTGAATAAACATTATTCCAAAAATGACCTCAACAAAAATTACGCGAAAAGTAAAACATGTTTTTTCTGCAAGAAATTTGGTCATTTGAAAAAAGACTGTTACCACTTCAAAAACAGTAATAAACGTTCAAATGTTGCACGTGTCGTGACAACAGAAAGTAATGAAGACACTCGTGGGGAAAGTACGGACACTCATGTTTGTTTCAATGTGTATGAAAAAACGTTAGACGTTGAGTGGTTCATAGACTCAGTTGCGAGTAGTCACATGACTAATGATAAAAACTTTTTCACGCAGTTCAATGAATTATTGGGTAAAGTTGAGCTAGCAGATGGGAGAAAAGTTTCATCCTTAGGTTCAGGATGTGGTATACTGACCTGTCTCTTGGATAATGATCAAAAGTCAGAAATCATGGTAAAAAATGTATTATACGTGCCTGATTTAGCAGCAAGTTTATTATCAGTTGAAAGATTAAGTAATCTTGGATTTAAAATTGAATTTCAAGGAGAAACATGCAACATTAAATTTGGCGATAAAGTTTTGGCACAAGCTGGAATCAGCGGAAACATATACAAACTGAATTGTTTTCCCAAAGTAATGAACGTTTGGGATAGTTGCAACGATGGATGTATCCATATCTGGCATAAGAGATTCGGTCATCGAGATCCTTCTGTAATTAATGTAATGAAGAACAAAGAAATGGTGAATGGCCTGAAAATGAACAATTGTGGCAAAAAGCTAACTTGTGAAACATGTATACGAGGCAAGATGGCTAGAAAGGCATTCCCAAAGAAATCTTTCACTAAAACTACGGAGGTACTCGACTTGGTTCATTCGGACGTCTGCGGACCCATGCAGACAATTACACTAAGTGGAAAGAAATATATACTGAGTTTCATTGACGATTTTAGTAGGTACACTGTCATATACCTGCTAAGTAGAAAGGACGAAGTCTCAGAAAAATTGCAAGAGTATGTAGAGTTAGTGAAGAATAAATTCAATAAGAAGCCGAAAGTACTAAGATCTGACAGAGGAGGTGAATATTCGAATTTTTCAGTGAAATCCTACTTGAAGAAGAATGGTATAGAAATTCAAATGAGTGCTCCTTATTGTAGTCAACAAAACGGAATTGCTGAACGAAAAAATAGATATCTCACTGAAATGGCCAGGTGCATGTTAATTGATGCTGATTTACCGAAAATTTATTGGGGAGAAGCTATGATGACTGCAAATTATACAGAAAATTTGTTACCCACAAAGGCAACCAATAAAACTCCTTATGAACTATGGAATAAGCAGAAACCAAATGTAAACCATGTGAAAGCGTTTGGAACTTTGGTATATGCTCATATACCTAAAGAGAAAAGACATAAGCTAGATGAAAAAGCTAAGAAGTATATGTTGGTTGTATATGAAATCGGTTCGAAAGCATACAGACTATTAGAAAAAAGTTCTGGGAGGATTTGTATCAGCAGAGATGTGAAATTTCTGGAAGATTCTCATAGTGGTTTCCATCAGGCTGAAACAACAGTAGTTTCAGAGTCCAATGAAGTCAATTCGAAAGACGAAGTTGACCTCTTCTTCAAAAATGAACCACAAGAGAAAGAATTAGAAAGTAAATTGGAAGATGATATGGAAATTGATGGAATTAGCCAAGAGGAGAGTCAAGATGGAAGAAAAGAAAATAGAAGCGATCAGAAATATGTTACTTTGAGGCGATCCCTCAGGTCCAATAAAGGGAAAACACCAGCTAGATATGCAGAGGAGATCAAAAAGGAAGAAATGATTGTGGAACCCAAAACGCTTGCTGAAGCACTACAGGGAAATGATGCAGATGAGTGGAAAAAGGCCATGGAAGAGGAAATTGCAGCAATGAAAAATAATAATACCTGGATATTAAGTGATCTACCGACAGACAAAAAAGCAATTGGAAGTAAATGGGTATTCATAATAAAAACGAATTCCCAAGGAAACATCAGCCGATATAAAGCCAGAATTGTCGCAAAAGGTTTTTCACAAAAATATGGTCAGGACTACGATGACATTTTTGCTCCTGTTGTGAATCAATCTAGTTTACGTTTGCTACTCACAATAGCGGGGACAGAACAAATGGAGGTATACCACTATGATTCCAAAACAGCCTTTTTGAACTCAGACTTGGAAGAAGTGATATATCTGGAACAACCAGAAGGATTTGTGGAGGTTGGCAGTGAACATAAAGTGTGTAAATTGATCAAAAGTATATATGGACTGAAACAAGCTGCGAGAACATGGAATTCTACAATAAATAAGGTACTACTCAAAATGGGATTCAGAAGGGGCGATTTTGATCAATGTCTTTATGTCAGAAATGACAAGCAGTTGATTTAAAGGATTTAAAAGAGGATTGTTCTCAATCAGCCAGAAAAACTATATCCTGAAAGTATTGAGGACTTACGGAATGGATTCAGCCAAAACTGCAAGTACACCTTTGGATACAGGGTATTATAAAAACAGAACACAAGAACATGAAGTTTTTGGTGATGACAATTCTTACAGAAGTGCCATAGGATCCTTGCTATATTTATCTGTGAACACAAGACCTGATATATGTGTCGCCACTTCGATTTTAGGAAGGAGAGTGAGTGAACCATATAAATATGATTGGACACAGGTGAAGAGAATATTGAAATATCTTAAGGGAACAATAGATCTCCAAATCAAGTTGGGAAGTCTATCGAAAGATGAAGACCTTTTATATGGCTACGCAGATGCTGACTGGGCAGGTGATAAAGTGGATAGAAAATCGAACAGTGGAGCAAATACAGAGGAGCTTCATTTGATTGGCGCTGTAAAAAGCAAACTTGTGTAGCGTTATCATCAGCTGAGGCAGAGTTTGTTGCCTTATCTGAAGCCTGTCAGCAAGCAGTGTACCTGAAAGGATCATTCGATGATTTTAGCCACACTCTGAAGACAATTTTGATGTATGAAGACAATCAAGCCTGTTTGAAAATGCTAGATAGCGAAAAAATTAGTGATAGAACCAAACATATTGAAACAAAATACAATTTTGTGAAAGATTTGAAACAAACTGAAAGAATATCATTTCAGTATTGTCAGTCCGCTTTCATGTTGGCTGATTTTTTAACGAAGCCGCTTGGTCCAGAGAAATTATCTACTTTTAGAAAAATGGCTGGGATGGAGGTTGAGAATTCATCATTGTCGAGAAGGGGTGTTGAATTGAAGATATCAGAAGATAATGACGACAAAGATGAATAGCTCCCACAGTATATATTCATATGTTTATTCATTGTCCAGTACATTGTTTTCATGTTGTTTTAAAAAAAATGATTAATGTCAAATAATGTCAATAAAAAATAGTTTTTGAGTTGGAAGTTATTCTGAATAAGAATAGTATTCATTTCCAAAACATAGTACTCTGCTAACAGTAATATGTTATCATAAGTGTAAGAAGAAATCGTATGGTTCCACACCAAACGATTTGATTTTTGGTCATACAGCAAGTAGACCACCGAAATAAACGTATAAACAAGAACAATTGATATGGATGTCTTATTTTCATAAAGTATCTGAAAAACAAAAAACTTCGAGGAATTCTCCAAACAAATATCATCAGCAATGAATACTCTACAAATTAGCATATGGCGAATTACATCTGACTGATATTCGAGAGATACTTCAGGTAATAAGCTACTCCACTGTATTGGCAATGACCTAATCTCTCAGCAATCATGTAAGGGGCATGCAGAAATTGCATACCGTTACCTTGTCAGTGAAGTCGTATTTCCAAAGCCCATGTCTACTGGATGACTTATCGGGGCATTCATGTAAATTGCCATGCAGAGGCGGAGAGCGAACAAACAATGAATTGCTGCTAAGTACTTGGACACTACTTTAACAAGTGTACAAGAGGTTCAGCAGAATGAATGATATGAAGCGGGGACCTAAAAGAGACCTAAAATGATAGAATGTCACTAATTGAATTCTGGATATGGTTATGCAGAGCTTGAAACTAATGAAAGTAGAGGTTAGAAGCCATCGACATACCTTAGATGGCGTATAGCCTCGAAACAACTACTGTTGCCTACCATTTCATTCGCGTGAATAGAGCCAGTTGAAATAATTTTAGTTCGATTATTCTTTTGTTGGATTTACCTGAAACAGGAGCTACTTCATCATGTGCTCCATGATTGTATTAGAAAAGGTAAAGCCGTTTTTTTGAATCCTGCTACTGCCTCCTAAAGTTCAGTTACTTCCAAGTCATACATCGATTCCGACACCTGTCACGGTTGACATTCGTTAGTTGACGGGTTAAACATTCATCAATCATCATTTCCATCCACTGCTTCCAGGTACTTGTAGCTTTTATTCAGCTCAAACTTGGTTTTTGATAAATCTATCATACTATTAACTTCGACATATACTTCGAGATCATGTCCTGCTTGTTTACATTCCATATTTATTTTTTAGAGATTGACTGATTTTCAATTGGGAATTTAACACTGACAAAAATAAACCGAATAATTTCGCCTTTAAGTTCTACTTATAAGAATCTGGACCGAAGAAAGTCTAATATTGAATCTATTTCCGTTGAGCGTAAGCTCGAAGAAGTTCACGACTGCTTCAACAATAGTTAAAAACAACCAGTCACGGAAGCTAGTGTGGAAATATCTTTGAAATGCTACAGAATTTACCGTTATCGTCGTCAAGTTCATAGGACCACGGCGAATAAATCCTGATAATCTTAAAGGGACCCTCAAACCATTGAGATAACTCAGACTTAATTCCTTTGCTAGCATTGGAAATCACATAGTTCCGCCTCAATAATTGTTGGTTAGGAATAATTGTATCGGAGCCTCGTCTATGATTGTAGCGCTTGCTACTTTTCTCATGGGCCCTAATGAGTTATTGCGACAGGTCCTCAAACTTTTCAGCACACATCATAGGCTGTAGCCGGTACCAGACCATTCAAGGTGTGTTCTTGTTCGCACGAGAGATTGACCTCTCTGCCAAAATTTACGAACTTCGGCGTAACTTGGGAGAAAGATTGTCTGAAACAACGTGATCATTTCCTTTTCGGTGAACCACAACTTGTTCCTGCGACTCCAGACGTCGGTTAACCGTAGTATCCCTTGGAGATTCTCTGAAATGCCTCTTCAACATGAATGGACCGGTTTTTGTTCTTTCGACTCTGTAATCCAGTTCCTGGTATTCAGAACGGACTGCCTTCGTTCGAACATAACTCGATTATCCACCTATTCATTCCTCAAATCGATTTCGATATTTGGTGGACCTGTCCTTCCAGCTGACCCATCCTCAACAACTGACTCTGGAATCAATGGATTGACTTCATCAAGAATAAACTTTTCAGGAATATTACGTGGTCATTGACTTCAGAATCTTTTGTTCTATCAATCGGGTGCAATTCTTCAATGAAACCTTTTTACCTCTCTCATCGATTCATTGCGAGGAGCAACTATTCCAAGTTTACTTTTTATATGGATTCGTATTTAATTCGTTTGAATTCATTATTTCGATTTGGTTGATCAAAATTACTGATATTTTGTTCCAAATCAATAAGTTCCTGCTCGCAGATATCCCATTCAATTTTCATGTCAAAGGTTATCAGTGGCGTCAATGACTCAATACCGACCCTTCGGCATCGCAAAGCGCCTCTTAATATTTTACGGTTCTCGTTAACTGAGCCTTCTCTGAGCAAACCTATAATTGCTAACGTATCTGATATTTCATTGCCCAATAATCATTTTTTTTTCTGCCAATTATTACTTCAGTATTGAAATTGATGAATATATACAATGTGTTGTCGGAGCACAACCACCCTTTCTACTGAGAGAAAAAAATCAACCCAATAATAGTTACTAATAGTGTTCACCCTGTATAACTGTGTCCTAATGATTTTGACCGTACCCAAAAAAGCATTTTGCCGTCGCAACAGATCCCACAAAATAATATTTTGAAGCCGGTACCCAGGTTGAAGGCCGTCAAAATCTTATACAGCCGCAGACCAGAGTAACTGCCCAACCAGCAAAATTGTTTTATAATTTCATGGTGCTGCAACAGTTTTAATTTGTTGTTATTTTATAATCACTTCCAAAATGCTAATAGATTATAATAGACGACCTGTGAACACAATATAGTTGTAGGCAATTATAGTGTTTTATAAATATGTCAAAGAATCTTTTATAAAATAAAATTAAAAAACCGTTATAAAATTGTCACGAAATTATCACAGAAAAGTTTCAACAACTAACTCATAAAACATATTTCGCTATAAAAGTAAATCGTTTTGAAGCAGTTTTATAGCACTTTTCTGCTAGTTTGTTATGCTCTTCATAAAACTATTTGAAGCTTATTTTATAACTGCTTCCTGTAGCTTCAATGAAATTATTTTATTGGAATGCTTTCGAACACAATTTTGTTTTTATTACCATATTGTCACATTAATGATAATACTCCAACTACTTTTTAGTATGGTATATTTACTACAATTTTATTCTAACAGAACAAAATAACTGTTGAACAATCAAATTTTTTCCGCGAATGTATATTTGCTGTCGCCAAGAATAAAATGCAGCTTTTAAGAAGAACCAGCTGTCATTGATTTTAGAGGTCAATGGAAGTATAATTTGTGAGTTTTATTTGACAAGTGTGTCCCAATAACTTACCTAACGCATGATGTCGAGTAATATTGGTCATTGGAAAAAAATTAAGAAAAGTGGTTCGTTTAGACGAAGACTGAAAATATGTTACGATAATGTGATGTGCAGTGATAGGGGCATCTCTGTCGTTAATTTTCGAAAACAGGTTCACTTAGGTGAATCAAAAGAATCAACAAACAATATCATACAGTAATAGCTTCAGACTCAATTCGAAGCGTGGGTGTTCCATTAAAAAAAATATTTGGAAACTTTTTGAGTCACTCTGTTTATTGAAAAAAATAACAGAACACTTCAAAATCTCCCACGTAATACATAGTGTTTACATTTTTTCTTGCTAAAAACAGGAAAAGGTTAATATAATGATTATAAAATCCGTCGATTTGAGTGTAACACCATGTATATATACCCTCAAACTACTAGCTAAATCTCCTTCTAAATTCAGCCTTCATAACCAATGGAAGAAGCTTCCTAACCAAAATATCCTGATAGATAATACTTAAATCCAAACTATGTGAGAAATCCTATGCAATATCTTCATATAATCACTTTTGTTGAAATATATAGCTTTAAAAGTAGTCAGTTTACGTTAAAAGTAGCCGCAATACCATCACTTCCAGAACTCAGTATTTCTTAACAGTTTTATAGGAGTTTTATAGTAGCTAAAATGATTGCTATTGATACCAAATTATTTTATAGAATGTCGCCATTTCAAAATGATAGCAATCCGGGTACCGACATTAGGTTGAAGATATGAAATACCGCAACTATAGTGATATTTACAGCTGAAAATTACATGAATATTATAAGATAATATTATTTAGAACAAACTGAGTTGCGTTTGCAGTAGAAAATTGATATTTCGACAGTGTAAATTTTTGTATAGTCAATATTTTTTTCCAAAAACATCAATAAATGAGTGGCGCGCTTGAATTTCGCTAATGATACGCTATATATATATATATATATATATATATATATATATATATAATATATATATATATATATATATATATATATATGTTAGCATGAAGATTCTCACGGACGAAGTATGATGCGTTGTTTTTTCGGGTTTCATTCCGTGTTCTGTGGTTTTGATCCTCTGAAGGATAATTCTCACAACGTTTCGGCAAAGTCTCCTTTGCCATCTTCTAGGTGATGTCTTGAGTTTCGATCTCCGAACTCGACTAATTAATTCGAGTTCTACTTCTCAATATATAGGGGTGTTCATTGATGGTATCTTTGATCTGGATATTGAGAAGTAGAACTCGAATTAATTAGTCGAGTTCGGAGATCGAAACTCAAGACATCACCTAGAAGATGGCAAATGAGACTTTGCCGAAACGTTGTGAGAATTATCCTTCAGAGGATCAAAACCACAGAACACGGAATGAAACCCGAAAAAACAACGCATCATATATATATATATATATATATATATATATATATATATATATATATATATATATATATATATATATATAAAACTCGGGAATTATATTTGGGACAGCACAGCAGCAAAAGCGAAAGTGTACTCTTAGCTTTTGCTGCTGTCCCAAATATAATTCCCGAGTTTTGTTCTTAACTTGTCAGCAAAGACTTCCTCTCCTCTCTTCTTTAGACAGGAAAATGGGTTACTATATATATATATATATTGTCAATAAAATTTCATTTGCAGTAAAAATATCAATCTTTGAAGCAAAAACAATGTCTTTAACAGTTTTATAAGTCCAAAAGAGAAATTATTAAAATGGCTACAACCTTTCTATTTGTTGGTTTTCAGTTGGTGACATATCTATTATATTTTCCTAGTGTCCAATACAAAATTACTTCTTGCACCTTTAAGAAAACAGTTTTAACACTCTTTTATTTTATCGGTATCTTTTCAGGCTGCATTATATTTTATAACGCTTACTTAAAACTACTAGAAAACTCTTATGATATTGTCTCTTAATTATTTTATAGGTATGGCTCAAATATGTTGCAGAAGTGCAGTAAGAGAAGTCTTTACAAAACTACTTTTCGAGAGTGTTAGAAAACTTTTATAGTATCGGTCGAAATGTATATAAAACTATTTTGTAGTGTTTGTAAAAGCCTTAACAAAATATTAATAAAGACTATAATGTTATATAAAACGGTGCCAATTTACTTCTCATAGCTGTTTTATAAACACATTGAAAACATTTCTGAGAGGAATACAGTTCTATAATTTGTTTCTTCGAAACATTTTCGCAACTGTTATAAAATATAAAATTGCAAGTTAGGTGCCGGCAAACTGAACGTTTGTATTGCCACATAACGTTTATTGAAATCATATAATTTTTACGGTTGCATTAAAAATATTGTGCGAAATGTTTTCAAGACCTCGAAATTATCTTGTTTTGGCTGTAGCGGCCTTGGCGATAATTTCTCTCTCGGAACTCGAAGAAGCTTTTTGCGGCCTTAATATAAAAATGGCTATTCTATCACTAAACCTCGATTTCAGAGCTGCGTTGTGTATAGAAGATGTCCCTTCATCTTATTCGTCATTTGGGAATTCAGTTGCTTTGATTCTTCTCGAATTTTTGATAGACCACATAAAACTATTGCATTATTTTAATCTCTTTTCTAGTGAAATCATCATCTCCAGTCCTGTGATTATTGAAAGTGATATCTTTTGATTTGCAATATTAAATCTGAGTAAGAGTTATTTCATACCTGGCAAGAGCCATTGTATCATTTTCGCTACTGCACACCAGGAAACCGTCCAGGAATTCTCACACAGTGTTAGTTTCCAAATTGATTATGAATTATCACATGTCGGAATTGCTAATGAGTTGCCGCTGTTTCGACGTTAATAGAGGAATAATCCAAGTCCGCATTCACTAACTCTAACTGGTGGGAATGTCTCTGTCACAATAATTAATATCAAGGAGAAATATCATGGACTTTGTAGCAGCGTTGAGAGCCAGACTGTAGAAATGTCATTTCAACTCCTCTCTGTAACAAATAACAGTTCATGGTATGACCTATGGGAATTGCAGAATTGTCTCAAAATACTCAATTTGTTTGACGTGGAGATTTGTTGGGTTGTAGTTCTGTTTGATATAGTGACTATGGTTTATTGAAAATAATCATCAATAATGAAATTATCATAGTTCAAAAGATTATTAGTTTTTTTTTTCGTGTGGAAGTTCTGATAGTTCCTGATATTCGTTTTGAAAAATGCCCTCTGTTTGAAATTCTCACTTCTGTTACACCTCATAGGCTATTATTGTTTATACAGGAATTTCGAAAGTTCAACGAATTCGAATTCAACCAAATTTGGAGTGTTAGTGATTATGCAGAATTATTTCTATTCGATCAATATTTTCGTGTCGAACGAAGTGACGAAATATTTCAGTTGTTAATAGAAATCAAAAATATTTCTATGGTTATTATTTTCAGCACTTTTCAGTGGTCTTCATTGCACTAATGGAAACTCATCACAAAGTCGATTAGAAGTGAACATTCGAAACAACTGTTCATAAATTATTGATTTTTTTTAGGAATTCTAGAATAATCCAGAACATTGCGACGTCAATAGTTTCAAGAAAAAACAAACCGTCTTTATATCAAACATGATGATGCAACGACACTCAATATGACAGTCAAGTAAAAAAAGTTTAATAAAATAACTGAGAACCCAATAAGTTATTATTTATTGATGATGAAAATCCCGGAATCAGTTGCGATCTTACTTCGCTGGGTAAAGATGTGGGCGGTGGAGATGATGAAGAAGATGGACGACCAATTCTTTTTTTCACAAATTTATTGACACAAGTCAAAACGTCTGCAATATACATCTATAGTTGTTATAGATCTGATACTTTTGCTTTTGGAATACCCAGCCTTCAACAGTCATCTGTATTGCAACCAGCTGTTTACGCACGAAATATCAATTGCATGGGTAAACATGGGCAGAGTCCAAATTCTACTTCTGATAAAAGTGCGATAAATACTCATAAGAAAATGTAATTCATCTACCCCACCCTTTCGTTCATTATACAACTGTATAGCTCCTAGACGGGGTATTTGTGAATAGTGTTTAGTGGTCTTATTTCACCGTTTGTAGGCCGCTCGTCCACTGGGAGAGGAAAGCTGCGATAAGTTGCGAAATCAATTCGGAATTCGCACGATAACGCACGAATGATTCAGACACATGGATCGGCAGGGGACCTCGTCCACTTGGCCCGTATCGTTCGTCTGTTTTCGTCGGACTAGGTGCGAAGTGCGAACCGAAAGTTGCTTCTCGTATTTTAAGCTATGAATTTCTTTAAGTCTTTTAATCCTCAATTATACTTCGAGCCACGTTCTCGTAGACCAAATTGTAGACGATGAACTGAACAAATTTTGGATAATTAAATTAATTTCTGAGAATGATCTCTTTCTAAGAAACTATTTCTTAATTTTTTCAGAAGATTTGCTTCATTACCTGAAAATGATATGCCGTATTTTATGTTATATAATCAGGCTAGATATGGGTAAATTTAAATTGGCCTCAATGTAATTCTGAGAAAATATATATTCTACCTTTAGTTTTTCCGAGGAGGCAAAAGGCTCTTACCATAACAATATGAGTGTCCCCTGCAATACTGTTGAAAAGTGGGTCTAATTTTGTATATTCATCAATGGTCTAAATATGGTATATGTTTATTTAGCAATTAGTATTGAAAATAAATTCAATCAAAACTGATATAAATTTCTGTCAGACGGCGGAACTAACGAATTCGTTATTTGAAAATACCGTGGTTTCAGTTATGAAATTGGAAGAAATAATTATGTTAGCTAAGGAAAAATAACACATTTTTAGTTATGTTGTACGAACAATCGTAGAGTCTGTTCACTCCACCTTAGAGGTGATAGGAAGAAGGCAGAAAGAAAGTTCTGCTGCAGCTGTTCCTTCTGAACACTTTCCCGATAACCTACAGGAAACCAGAGTAAGGTTCAATCCAGAATGTAGTGAACAACGGTTGAATTGGTCATTCTGGATCTGAAAAGATCCTTCTTCCCTCATCATCCACAATTTTTCCGTCAGATATCTGAATCCAAAGCATACCTAGATATATTTGACAATAGGTGAAATTAATACACCATTGCATTCGCCTAAATAATTACTTTAATATTGTCAGTCTGAGGGGCGGTATTATAGATTGCGGTTGAGTCCTACTCAATTCATATAGTGGTCAGACTATGAACCTTCTGCGTTCGGTGATCATTTCAAGAACACATTCTATTCGATAGTTGAATTTAATCTCGTCCAATAGAATCCTATAATACTTGCCCTAAGAAGGATATTGTAATTTAATTTTCGATTCTTTCTATATGGGGCCCTTTTTCGTTGAAGTCAGTCGAAAGATTCCTTTGGTGTAAAAGTCAATGATCTTTTAATATTTTCTCAACCACCAATTCAACATGTTTGTAACGATACCGTATATTTTCCATAGTCGTAAACTGCTTGTTGTGAACTCAACCATTTTCGGATAGGGAATTGATTGAAAAGATATTGACAATGAGTATATGACAACTATATAAACACACATATACACATCCTATATATATATTCATCATATATGCATGCACATATATGTTCAGAAAGAAATAAGCTCGTCTTGATCTGATGCATCTGGGCACTTTCCTTGGAATTGTTATAAAATAATTTGGTTTCCACCTTGCCTATATCTGCATCGATTTCAGGTTGGGAAATATCATGAACATTTTATAGCCCTTTTGAACGAGCAAAGTTTCGAAAGAATGGCAGAAACCACATTCATTTGATGTATAGAAAAACTGCACGAATAGTGTAGAGGAGAGATGTGATGCATCTGGAGACTTCCCTCGGATTGTTATCACATGAGTAGGTTTCCACCTCGCTTTTATCTGCCCATAAGTTGGGTTGGAATATCTCATGAACAGTGAACAGCAATTTTCTCTCAAACGAGTAATGTTCCGAAAGAACCGCTTTCATTTGCTTAACAGAAAAACTGCATGAACAGCCGTCTATCTTTCGATGTTCGATAGCATACCACAAAATATGTCACTGCAAAACCCTGTACTGTCTGGATCAGATAAACGATGTATCCAATATCAAACTCTCAATCTCCCCCACTTTCCTCCTCATTTCACCATATTTCACCTATAGTTTCGATTGGGCATTTTCCCACTGAAATATTCATTTGCAAGATGTATTCACTAGCGCAATAGAAAACGTTATGAGGCCTGCTGACACGATGAGTGAGCAATATGATATCGGTGTTGTGTTTTTGTTGCAAGAGGTAGAGACTAGTGGTAGAAAGATGGCGTTTCTACAATTTGGTCTATGAGATCGTGGCTCGAAGTAAAATAGCTTCAATTCATTCATTTTCTCTTGCAAGTTATTCAATACGATCAGCTTTCACTCAAAACTCAATAATTGGGATTCACATTTCAATTCAACCAACTATAATTCAAAATTTGAATAGCATTTTTTTGCTTCCTCTCATTTTATACGCTTCCACAACTATAAGTTCTTCCATTCCTATCAAACGAGTTCAATTCAACTCTTTCAAATTTTATTTCTGAAAAACCCCAGCGTTACGCATGCCAATTCACTTTATTTCAGGGCAATTATACCAGTTTGCCGGATGAAACGTAGCTTCCGATAATAAATCAAATATGATATATTTCAATAAATCACTGAATACTAACGTGAATGAACGCGCTTGATGGGTTGACAGGAGTGTTGGCATTTTCCGAGTTTACTTCCAATGAGAGCGTTGTTACAAGTGGGGTGTTTATCATTACATTTCATCTAGAAACGATATATTCATCATCCCAGTGGCCAAAATATGGCCAATTTAGCAATGAAATATTATGTAATTGAAGTGAAAATCCTTTACAGAGAAAGCAGAATATTTCACTGGAAATATTGGGGGAATTATGTGTTATTAGAAGAGAAAGAGATATTTTGTGTGATAAATATAAAAATCGGCGCCCACAATGTGAGCCATATAAAACTTTTTTTTTTTCGATTGTCATGAAACTTTCTCTCCAGACGTGAAACATTCTTGAATTATTCATTCAAACTATAAAATGATCACTTTTACTGCCCAGGTAGAAAAAACAATCACTTTTGGAACCACAACGATGATTAAAATTTCCAGGAAAACGTCAAATTCAATTGAGAAATGTCATCCACGTCATATATTCTTTGACATTTGAGGAAACAATGATATATGGAGAAGAATCCCTCTACAATTAATTGAAAATCCAACTTCTTTACGACAAAATATAAGGATATGAAACAGAGAGTTTTCAGCAGTTGAATGTAAGAAGTCGTAAAAGGACCACGTTCAATTCTATGGAAAATCTCCCCTTTTTTTCTCTAAATCCCGCAATTTTTCTCAACATCTAACATATTTTTGTGAAAAAGAGAAATCTCTAGATGAACATGGCAAACTTATTTACGTATTAGGAGCCGCTGAACACGAATCTGAAGTAAAAACACGGAACCAGCCCTTCGTTCCGAAGCCCTTCAAAAGTCAAAAAAGCCAATTTCGACATTAGTTTCCGTATCAAAAATACAACATGATTTTAGACGATTTTGAACACCACGTCACCTTTAGAACTCATTTCACCTTTCTCACTAGTTTTCCATTCTTTCACCAGGTTCGACATATTTTAGGTGGAATTTGATCGGCATAACTGCTGTACGGGAACCGGGGCCATGGGCGTTCGATCATTTTTTGTATTGTAGCATTAAATGAAGAAGAAATTACTTCGAATAAAAATGAAATGTTCGAAAAACACCAGAAAAAAATAATACTGTGGTTGAATGCTAGGTGTTGGTTTGGATTCGTGTTCAGTGGCCCATAATACGGAAGAATTTTTCTTTCAAAAAGTTCGGGTGACCGGATAACAGACTTTTACCAAAATAACGATGTGCAATGTTTCCTCATTTGTCGTGAAAGGTGGTCGGTCAGTAGGGAACTGACCGCCGGAATAGATCTACTTCGCTTGCAGATACAATGAGAAGTGTTTGGAACAAAGTGGCACAAATAGGTGAAGGGAATATATAAATATTTTCGTATAGTATCGAAATATCCCTGTCATCTCTTGGGAGATGCCACAGACTGGGCAATTCTGATACGAATTCTGATGACTTTGTTCAGCTACGTATACTTATCTACGGTTTTGACCGGATGTTAAAAGAAGTATCCATCAAGAAATAATCAACTCAGATGATCACTGAAATTTTATGATCCTGATAAGTAACAACTTTTCATCGAGAATAAACGCAAACCGATTTCATTTCAATAAATTGATCCTCCATATAGTCCTGGGTCAAGATAAAAACTCAATATAATATGGAAACAAAAAATACTTGTTTCTGTTCTTTTCATTTTTGCACTGCCATTTTTCACCCAAATTGGAATTCGGTCAGTTTGTCTTTCAAACGTTTATGTTTTTGATTTTTTTCAATTGTAATAGTTCAGTAACTTTTCCTGAAATTTAGTTTTCATTTGACTGTTCGTTCATTCTCATCAAGCTTTAAAGAAATGATTAATGATGAGAGTTATTCTGTGATGGGAGTTACCGAAACTTGCCTAACTGATGCGATCCCCAACAATTTTTTTTTCTTGAAGGTTTCCCATTTCATAGGCAAACAATTAGAATTATTTTTGAGTTTTTGAGAAACTACATGTTTCTTCTCAAATATTCTCAAAGAAAGCCGATCTATCTTCATTTAGTATTCAGATGTCAAGAGTCACTATTCCTATGAGGTCGAGTATCTCGATGCTAGTAATTACGATTAGTAATACTATCTTATGTGAGATCGATCGCTAAGGGTGCTTTCCAGAAGCTTGGATTTCTATTTCGTGCGAAGAAACACTTCTCGTTAGCTTCTAATGATCTACAAGGCACAGATACGGCCTGTCTTGGAATATAGTTCTTATGAATGGGGCTTGGCACCAAAATAATCAATGAAGCTTCTTGACTCTATTCAGAGAGAGGCAGTCCGTCTTGTTTCTGATTCTTCGCTCACAGACTCGCTCACTTCTTCGGATCATCTTAGAAGGGTCTCTCTTCTATAGATATTTTCACAGCCGGTGCTCTTCTGAATTGTAGTGAAACATTCCACCCTTGGTGATATCTACAGAGATGACCTGACAAGTACAGAATATCCACCCTTTGTTGTTATCTTGGAGACCTGAACTTTGAAACTCCTTGCTGAGAGAGGTTTTTCTTGAGTTTTACAAACTTGAAATTCGAAGTGAATGTTTATTCGTGTATCCTGTTCCTTGATTCACGCAGTGTTCGTCTATAGGTATTTCAGCAAAACATTCGATACCTATGTATGATTTGCTACTTCTTGGCACCTGTAGCACACCTTCGGAATTCTTCATTTCTCTCGTTGAATTTGACGGTAAAATGTCCCCACCTTCAACTATTTCAAAATTTATACAGCAGGCCTACCTTCAGCTATACATTTCTCACATTGTCATTTCTTTGCCGATTATCAACAATGACTTGCACTGAAATAAAACCTTTGCGAAAAAATCATAATCTGCACATCAATCCAAACAAATTCAATTATATCTGGTACCAAATATGCAATAGCTATAATAGATAATTTTTCATCGAACATATTGAACAAAGTATTGAAAACTCGAAAGATGGTGAGGAAATCAGGCTTATTTGTCAACTACTATATACTTCAAAGCGAAGATATGTAATTTGCTTGTTCTATATTGTGACCATCAAAACCTTTTTTTCTAGACGCTTCTGACTTGCCGTGAACTCAGGCCTCCTGGTCCTGAACTTGAGAAGAAATGTCCATACTTCCGAACTCATCAAGTCCTTTCGGATGGCTCGATATTTCGAACCGCATATATCCAAATTCAGTAATTTTCATTCCCATAACAATGAAGCATCATTGCCCATCCTATTTATTCATTAATATAATGTTCAGATGCAACGAATAACATTCATATGCACATTTTCCTACCAAGCTTTAATACTCTACAAAAGCCTCGAAAGTAGTCATAATAATTATGACAATCAATGAATTGAATTCAATTGAAGATTGAATGACTCACCTGTAAGGAAATTCAATCTTAATTTTTCTATTAGACCAAATATTTTAGTTACGCCTTTTCGTACTACTAGTCACTACCTCTTGCCGAAAAAAACCTACAGAAACACTGATATCATGTTACTCACTCACCGTGGCCTAAACAACTTATTACGTTTATCTGGTGAAGCATAGAAACTTTGCTCGGAAAAGGGGAGGGTAACGAAAAAAATTTAATTTTTGTTTTGTTGAAGGTTGGTCTAATCGAACGTGGCTTCTCGTATAATGAAGATTGAATTTCCTTACAGGTCAGTTATTCAAACTTCAATTATATTTCGTGCCACGTTCTCACAGACCAAATATTGTAGACGATCAGAAATTATCTGAACAAATTTTTGATAAAGAAATTAATTTTTTGAGATAATTTCAATCTAATAAACGATTCTCTTGTTTCCCTCTTGAGAATCGCTTCGTCAACTGATAATGAAATGTCATATTTTATATCACATAATTATGCTATATATGAGACATATCCGACATTTCTATTTTGTGAATGTTTCAGATTTTAATGACCATGCTACTGATGGACTCACTACTGTCACTTGCGTAAAAACCACAGAAGTAGGCCGAGCACTATGACTCGTAAATATTTCTTCTCATAAAATTTTTTTTTTTTTTCATTTACTTCATTCATTGCCTGCAGCAATATATCTTGTATGTCGAGTATAATTTTTCGATGTCATTTCGAACTTGTACAATTTAGTTCACTTAAATCAATGTGAGATGTGAGGCCATACACGCATCTGGTAGTTTTGAAATTTTATGCTGTGATCCCTCAGGTCCAAATGTTCCTGAGGAAAAACATATATGACTCACCTTCCCAATTTTTTTTAATATTGTCTGGACAGAAGGAAACTGGTTCTTCTGAATTGTCAATGAAGTACCTAGAACAGACATCAATGTCAAATACTGAATGACAATATGAGTGTCCACTGTAATACTGTTGAAGAGTGGGTCTAATTTTGTTTATTCATGAATGGTTTTGATAATGTATTTTCATCAATCATATTCAAAATCAATTCTATCGATACTGATATCAACTTCGATTTAGACGCCGGAATTTATGAATGGTATCAGTTATACCATTGCGAGGAATACTCATGGAAGCTCAGAAAAAAAAACACTTTTTCAGTTATTTCTAACGATCGTTCACAGAGTGTCTTTACACTGACTGAGGGATGATAGCAAAGAAGACAGAAAAGTATTCCGCTTTAGCTGTCCCTTCCAAATGCTTTTCCGATAACCTGCTGAAAACCAGGGTATTTTTATCTCGTGAATGGAGTGTACAAGAGATGGATTGGTCATTCTGGAACTGAAACGATCCCTCCTTCCGTATCATCCTCAATTTTTTTCGAATTCCTGTCCTCAGATATCTGAATTTACAGCATACACAGATATGTTTGTCAATACAATTATTACACCATTGCATCCGCATAAATGATGATCGTTCAACTTGCCAGCCTAAGGGGCGATATTATAAGTTGCCATTGAGCCCTACTCAATTCAAATGGTTGTCAGATTATGAACCTTCTTCGTTCGGGGTTCATTATTCTATCCAATAGTTTGGTCCAATGGGAACATAAAATACTTGTTCTGGGAAGGATATTATGACTTGAACTAATAGCATTTGTCGAACATTTGAAAGCAATAAAAATCGCTGAAAACGAAGAAGAAAAAAATTGTATCCAATTTCATTTTCGGTTTTTTCTATATGAGGCAATGTGTTGAATAGTCAAATCGAAAGATTCCTGTGGAGTGGAAGTGATATTTCTTTAAACACCAATTCAACGTTTGTAACAATACTGCATGAGTTCCGTAGTCTTTAATTCTTCGAATACCATCAATGGCTAGCCGACCCGTGCCCACTTCGTTGGTCGTCAATAATTTTTATGATCCAGTTCTTAGTATTAAATTTTATCAGGTTCATCATAGCTGTGCCTTCTGGGCGCACTCGAAAGAGCGTTTGAAAGAACTCGAAAATGTTATGAACCCTTTTTTTACCCCGTTAGACAATGAATTTCAATGAAATACCAAACACAGCTTCCATCAATCCTGTGAAGAATTATTCTGCAAAATTTGAAGTAGTTTGAAATACGTTATCCCATACTAACTATGAGATGGAATCTCGGACAACCCTTTTTTTTCGGATACAAAAAACACCCCCTCCAAGTTTTAGATCTCTACAATCAGTGGTGTAGGCTGTGCTTTGATCAACTCCTAAAATAAATTTCTACCCCTTTTGAACACCGTTAGGCGATGAATTTCAATTGAATACGAAACATTTCTTCCATCTATTATTCTGTTGAATAATGTTTATGCAAAATTTGAAATATATTGGACGTAGGATTCACGTTGTCCCATACAAACTTTGACCCGTTTTTCACCCCTTCAGGGGGAGAATTCCGTAAAAGCCTTCCTTATTGGATGCCAACACACTCTCTAAGTTTTATATCTCTACGATCAGAGTGATTCAGGCAGTGCGTTGATAAACCCCTAGAATAATGAAATATAAGCATATTATACTCTTTCATGTTGATCTATTAATCTATTCAATAGTTGTTATATTCTCCTGATGATTTTTAGTTCCCTCCTGGAGCTAGAGAAAAATTTTCAAGGATATTTTCAAGTAAAGTAAACTCCTGTTATATATCATTTTAACGGGTTGAGCTCCATACGCAATTTCGCAATGAATCATTCCCAGTTAGGGTTGATTATTATTGTTTGATATTCGACAGCAATTATGGTGTTTCCGATGCTAGCTTTCAGTTTCAAATTCCGAACAAACATTTACCAGTTATATCAGTCAACATCAATTCTCACTTCCTTTGAGGCATGGAGAATTGTGTTTTCAGTGCAAAATGTAAATGTTAGCCATATTCAGCTGTGGTTACATATTGTAACGTTTTTACTCTGAGTTCGGTAAAAAAAAATTGTATGCAGATTCACACGGAAGGGAAGCCCTGTAATGTTCAAAGAACACCGCGTTAATCAAGGGACAGGAAATACGAATTGACATTTTCATTGAATTTCTGAAGTTTGTAAGCCTCAGGAAAAACCTCTTTTGGTAAGGAGTTCCAAAGCTCAGCTGTTCTATTGACAAAAGATCGCTGAGCAAGAGAGGTTCGACAGGTTTCCAAATTCACAACAAAGGGGTGGGAATTCTGTACTCGTCGAGTCATCCGTGTAGATATTAGCAAGGGCGGAAAGATTGATAACAATTGGGAAGAGCATCGACCGTGAAAGTATCTACAGAAGAGAGACAAGTCTCCGACCCTTTTACGATGTTCCAATGAAGTGTTTTGTTCATTTAATTGTTCGATCCCGATGTCGGTATTAAAATAGCTCCCACCGCTATATATGCCGCTATATCTAGGAAAAAATTTATATGTGATGAGTTTGTGATTATTATCTATTTGCGAGATGTATGTGAACAGTTTGAAATAACAGTTTTGAGTACGAACTGAAGATCATGAAACTGAACATAAAGAAAATTCATAACTATAACGTTTTTGGCATAGCCTCACAATATTGTCAACACTCCTCCTTTGAGTTGAATGCTAGATGTTGAAAAAGTCAACTTGTTCTCAACTTCTCCATTGAAAAAAGGTACAAAGTAATACCTGGATTATGCAAAATTTGGCCAAGCACGATTCCTCGCTTGGAAACGGGTCTTCTATGATAGTTTCCCTATAGGATCTAACCGTTGTTAGAGATCTACACCACTTAATGTCATTGGATAACTATCATCTGTCAAATTTCATATATCTATAGGAGAGAGAAGTGTTTGACCTTTCTACGACGCTCCAACGGAGGAAATTCAGTATGCGTTTTATATTTGATACATTGAATTGTCTAAAAACTGTACTGAAGTTTATAGAGGAGTTACTTCATAATTCATCAAAATTTGGTACCTATCAACAAGTGGAATACCACTGATGAGTTATTCTTAAAAGTCGTGTTTCAGAGTATCTTTTTCCCCACATTCACAATACGGAGCATATTTTATGCTCATGCGATAGACGTACTTTTTAGTTGAACAATGACCTGTTTTCATTCTAATTATTGTAGTGTGTCTTCAATTCATCTAGGGGACTACCATACGACTTTTGGGTATCCTGGATATATTTTGCTATACGTTATACCTTTTACTTTTTTATAATTTTCCCACTGAGTTCGGAATTCGGATTGTATGGGTAGGATTATTGATTTGTCGAGTTCGATAGTAGTATTGAGTGTTCAGTTTCAGCTAGTTAATATGCTTTTTTGTATTCCCACCCGTGAATAAGCTGATTTCCTTATAGTTCACTAAGTGCATAAGTAGGCGTTGCCAGTCAACTGAATCGTTATGATTTCATATCCACATAAGTCTAATGAATTCCACTAATCACAGGGAACAAAATACTTGGTTTCCTGAGACAACCGTCTAGAAAAGTCACACTTTTGAACTGTCTACCCAATTATGAAAATTTCAATGATTTCAGCGAATTATCACAAGTAATGTCTTTTTTTAGGGGCGGGGAAATGAGCGAAATCTTTACATCAATAATTAACAAGTTGTTTGAGGCAGTTTACTTTGAAGTCGTTGGTTCGAGTCTCACCAAAACCATGTTTTCTGTACTTTTTTCAAGGATTGAAATATTATAACTTTTCAGGTATTGTCCTATTGACCTATTTCAGAATCTGACTGAATCTGAAATTAGCATATTACATTTGGCAATGCATATTCAGTCAGCAACGTACTTCAACAAAGCAGAGTCTGGAATATTTTCCAATATTCAAGGTCAAAATTATCAGGATTTTGCATAGAATAAGGTAAATAGCCACAGATTAGGGTAGCAGGTAAGATCAATTCAACAGAGACGAAGTTTTATCACTTTTCTGAGTTATTATAATAAAATACAACTATTGTGTCAGTGCGAATCCTCTTTATTTATTTATTTCTTGGCAAAAACATTACTATATTCACAAAATTTATATATATATATATATATATATATATATATATATATATATATATATATATATATATATATATATATATATATATTAGTTCTTAGTATCTATCCAGAAAGAACTGTTTTTCAATAAACGCAGCAACTCTTCGGGGTAGATTGAAAATCTGCCCTTCTACACTTGTATAGATTCCAATAATAATTCTCATTCATTTTGTGGTAGGTTACAAACCCAGAAAACTATGGAAAAATTATTGATCCACGTTCAAACATGTATTATTCCTTGTCTTCCATTAATTTGTATGCTATTGCGGTTTGGTGGATTGTTATTTCCTGTAAGTTCTGGGAAGTTGAAATCAATTAATATGCGTAGGCAGATTTGAGTTATACGAGTTGCTGACTAATAGAACGTGTTCCATTCAGAAGGAACTGTTTTTGATTAACACAGCAACTTTTTGGGGTAGATTAGGAATCTGCCCTTCTACACTTATTGTATGAATTTCAATATTAATTATTATGTTTTCAGATTGTGGTAGGTTGAGTACCCAAAAAACTACGAAGAAAGGATCCATTCACCACAAAATAATGACTTTCAAACAGTAATTTTTACTTTATTTTCACCATCATCTTTGTGTTATTCTGAGTTTGTATCTATGTCATGTGTTCTAGATTTCTTTAATCAATTCATGATTGTTTCTTAGAATGTTCATGACATCAATATCATTACTATCTGATGATTTACCCTCATAATATATATTTCTCTGTGAATGGATATTTTAGGTTTTCACAATGTCGAAGCATCTTGCTTCCTCCTTGAAATTTCTCTAGTCGTTATTTTTGATGTTGTTTCATTTAAACCTTCAAAAATACCTAACCCTAATAACCCTTCAATTCAAACAAAGTTCTAAATTGGAATTGGGAATCCTAAATAGGGGAAACCAGAAGACCATTGTGAGTGAGAATGTGTGAATACAAGAAAAACACGCAAACAGGCATAGCGAAACATGTCATTATAGCATCAAATGGTCTGAAGGTGAGGTCATACAGAGGGAGGAGCATTGGTTCGAAAGGAAATTCAAGAAAGCTGCTTGAATTTTCATCAATTATGCATTCAGTTACCACAGCGTGAAAATCCGAAAGGTGTGGAAACCACTTATCCAAAGGATAGGCCAACCTCGTCTCAACGAACGAGAAGCTCGCGCCAACACGTCCATTTTGCATTGAAACCGATCAGCGCGCCTCTTTAGTAGCACCCATCATTGCGCCTCATAAGTAGCACCGATAGGTGCGCTGCATTGGTAGCAGCCCCTTCCCCCACCATAGAGAATTTGAGGTGTTTATAACCGACCATACCTTGAAATGTTGTCGGTCATCACCCGAAGACGATTGCAGATACAAGCGATCGAAACGTCCTGAGTACAGTCAATTAAACTTGGTTCAACGTTTATTCATATCAATTCATAATTCTTCATTCAAATAGTTTTGATTTTGCTATTTTGTATTCCATATTTCAATTTTTAGTTACAGTATTATTTTTTGATCACCCAAACCTTCAATTTCTATTCTTCAACCAAATAAACCATTTCAATCTTCTTCGATTGTATTTGATTGGCTTATTTGATTTGATTTTTTCTATCAATAATATAGAAAATGAAACCAATACCACTCAGCAAGGAACAATGTCAACCACATTGAAACTAACAGTAATGGTAAAGTTAATGTTAGTATGCACCCAATTTTCTGCTTTTTCGAAAAGAAATCTTAGCGATCTCAACTCGATTCACTTTGTACGACCATATCAAACCCTAATAGAACCAAATTATCGATTGAAATGCTTATTTTGACTCTAAAGAATAATTTTCGCGACTAACCAAATAAAACTGAATAGTCTGTTGTGGTTACATGAAGTGGTTACTACTGGTTACTGAGTTTAGGTAACCCCCTTCAAAAAAAGAAAAACTGAAGTGGTTGGTCGCGAAAACCGTCAACGCTATTCAACATTTGTTTATATTGCGAGTTGTGAGGTTATGATGCTGATGAAAATGAACTTTTCAATATGTTGAAATTGAAAATGTTTATATTGTTGGCTAACTTTTTTTTTTCAATGAATGGTAATGTTTCGGACTTCCATCGCGTATATTATTAGCTGTATTGAAACCTGTTGCTAAGAATGAAAAGATGAAAATACAAATCAAATAAGGAAATCAAATCAAAATAAAAAGTTGACATAGATTTTTTGGTCAATAATAAAGTTAGGGTTTGATTGTCAGAGAAAATAATGTTACAAAAAAAATCGAGATATCGAATGTAAAATATCAGTCGACAAATCCAAAAAAATTAATAAATGAAATAGTATGAATAAATGTTGAAACCAAGTTTCAAGTTCAGGGTACTCACGAAGTTTCGTTTACTGGTATCCGTGATCATCTTCGGGTGATGACTGACAATATTCGAGGTACGAGACCCAATTTCCATAATGTAATGCTTCATATATTTCTGTGGGTTTCTCTGGGTCAGCTCATGACTCTAGGGTGATTTGGAAGTCATAGAAAGTTGGTCAATTTTATTCCATTCGATGAACATTATTGTAGGTGACGGAATAAAGGAAACCTGGAAGTTGTCTCCAATCACTTCAATATAGACGATTATAATGTACAGTATTTATTTTGAGATCCATTATCATTTGTGCTAGAAATGAACTTTTTCCAGTTCAAAACATGTCTTTAACATATCCTTCTGTATTCAATTGTGCGGAGATGACTTTGAGTTGTTCTTCATCCTGTCCCATCTCACTACAATTTGTTCAGATATGGATATTTGTAGGTGTTCAGAAATGCATTATTGGCTAAAGGAATTAAGAGATATGGTCCTAATAAACATTTCGAAGTTACAAAGAAGTATCACTTAATAGGGTATTCTGATTTTCCTTTGACGAGTTGGTTGATTACAATATTCAATAAATCATATTATACAGAAATGGAAAAACAGTACAGTAAGGAACTCAGCTCCGACAGAGTGGTAATAGAGCATGCCTTTGGTCGTCCTAAAGGCCGTTGGAGTCGTTTACAATCCATAAGAACACAATATAATGTATGTAAAGCCACTGAAATTGTAGTGGCATGTTGTATACTGCGTAAATATTGTTTACTAAATGAAGATTCTTGGAATGGACAAGTTATAGAAGTTCCACCACTACAACCCGATGAAATTCTCGAAAATGATGATTATTTAGCCGCACAACAAAAAAATATAGACTTGCTAGAGAAATATTCGACCGGTGAAAGCCCTGACCGATATATAAATTCTAATCGATCTTTTTTTTTCAATAAATTAGCTGATTCATTAACAGGATAAGAAATGGAAACTACCTCCAAGAATATTCAAGTAAAAACTTTGTATCACTACATATTCATTACAATGCAAACCACATGACACTGGGAAAATAGCATAACACTAGCAAAATGGTTCAAATTCTGTCCATCTAAAGGATTTATACTATATATCACATGAAATCAGTTTGATGTGTTGTGAAATGAGAAAAGATGAAATATATGAAATACTCAGAAATATTATCCCCAACTATTCATTTCTTGATTTGTCTTCGCTCTCAATGATTTTTGCGAAGAAATCCAACATTTTGTTCCTCTGCTCATTCTGTTCTTCTAAAAGAGTTCCTATTTTCACATAGTGTTTTTCTTCTCTGCATTGTATTTGTATTTCCTGTAATACTGTGAACACCAAACTTCTTGATTTTTCCTTGAATCTATCTTTTGGGTTATCATTAGAGTCGTCAATTTTTAGGGTGATTGTTTTTTTTTGTTCTCATCAGATTTTTCATATTCATCAATATTTCCAAAATCGACTTCCATGTCTGTTTCAGGCCTATGAGTAATTTTATCAGCTATTTGAATGTTAACTTGTGAGGCGAAACTGTCTTGCAAACCTTTCGGATTGGACTTATCCTGGCTTCCTAAAATTGAATGTAGATCATCATAATATGGAGAAGGATCTTTCTTCTTTCCTACAGTAGTTTTCATGTTATCTCTCAATTCAGCATATCCTTTCTGCAAGTTAGCTATCTTCTTCCTACACTTTGTAGCCCTGCCTCTAAAGATTTCAGACCTATCCTGACTTCCTAAAATTTCATGTAGATCATCATAATATGGAGGAGGATCTTTCTTCTTTCCTTCGGTAGTTTTCATGTTATCTCCCTATTTAACGTATCCTTTCTGCAAGTTAGCAAACTTCTGCCTACACTTTGTAGCATCAATATTAAAACCCTGCATTTTAATAGTTCAGCTATTTGGGTCCATAATTCATTCTTGTTAGGTTTTTCATCTGAGAACGAGTTTTTTCCTTTCCTCAACTTCCATAATTGTGGAGTTGTTTCAAGATCTGCATCTGGTGGTTTAGCTTTACCATTCCATACTGACATCAACTCATGAAAATCACACATGTCTTCGGTGGGATCTTGGTCATCGTGTTCACTCGCATCCTCCTCAGGAAATGCCTCATATTCATCTGTTTCAGCAGGGTTATTGAAATATCTCTTTCCCGCTCCATGTACTCTTGAGCTAATTTTGGATCTGTAACCTATTAACTATTTAGCTACATACACATATCAGAATTCATTCACCATACCATCGAGCAATTTAGTTGCAACAACTAACCTCCTCCCAAAGTTGGTTACTCGTGGTCAGTTTCGGTGAAAATTCATTCAAGTTTAATGACGTCATCGAATTACGTCATCAATTTCCCCTCTCTTGCCAATCTTAAAGAAAACAGTAACAAGTATCATACGGTCGCGTTTGGTGAGTTTTGTTTAGTCGCGAAAATTACTCTTGAATGTAACACAGGAAACGCCATCAAAACATAACCATCACGACAGATATGTTTCGTGAGGCCTGAACCGTGAATAAAAATCTAAATTCTCCGTTTGAGAAGAAGTATTTAACCGGGCCAATTGGCATTTTTTCGAATTCCGGCCACTTTCGCCCCAATTCTCAAGAATATCGCAGTAGATTTAGCAATTGCATTCGATACCTGAGAGGTATAAAATAATAAATAGACGTCTGTCAATGTCTCAGCTCTCGGTTTCAATATGAAACTGGGTGAAACGACGTTTATAGAAGTCTTGGACTGACAGTGCCTTACACGTGCATTATTAAAGAAGTGTAAACGCTGTCCATCAGTAATGTCAATATAGTAGTGATCGATCCCATTTATGCAGTAGCTTATGACTCGATTACGTGATATGAAGCTGAATGTCAATTATGGTGGCGGCTTGCTAGATCATTATAGGGACTAATACAGAGCCGATCGGTAATGGGTAACTGATATATTTTTATTTTCGGTTTGATGTGGATTTGATATTTTATTTGGTTAGTCTATGGGTAGCACAGATGACAATGCTGGTGATGAGTAGTAAAAGGCATTGGATGCAGGTGGTGCCTCATTGCCATACATAGCTTGGGCTTTTGCCTGTGATATGGAGCAGCGACAACGTTGCTGTTTCCATAACAGTCGTATGCGATGTGAGACACTGTTTGGATCGACAAATTGGAAACTATTGGCCTTAGAGCTGGGAGCGAACGTGTATCTAGTGCGAGTAGTATTATTTCAACGCAGTGTTAAATGACCCATATAAAAATGATTCCTCATCACTTCAAATGCAGTTTCGATATGTCTGTCCATCGAGCAGGCACGCTAATATCGTAAAATCGTCATCTCTCGGTTTATCGATTCACTCAACTCCTCCAAATTCTTCACATTCGTTAAAATTTCACCGAGGATCCGTATAATCAAACGCAGCAGTTGGACAAAATCTCTTGGATATTTTCCCACGGAATGACCAGCCCGCTTGACAGATTTGACTCCTTTAGACTTTTTTGATGAGGCTGTTGGAAACAAAAGGTGTACGATACTGAACCTTCTTCAGTATTGATTGTAAGGCAGAGAACAATGAATATTTTTAGAAATATCGTCGTGCTGTGTTCGAAAATGTTCGACATGAAATATCGGATAGGCTCTTCTTATCTCAAGACGTTTGAGGCAACCATTTAGAGAATCTTCTGAACCGAACTCAGCTCATTTCCTCAAAGTAGGAAGTTAAACGTCGACGTATTCAGGAAATTATTAAATGTTCCGCCATTTTGTAGTAGATGAAAATATTGACTTCACACTCTAGGGTTGTGAAGTGTTCGTCAGGAGCTTCAAAATGATGTTTTAACAAGACGACCCTTTCCTTTCAATTTTTTTTTTCAGATGGCTCCCAGTCGCCATCTTGGATTTTTCATCTGTCAATTCTACTTCAAAATATAGTACCTACTTATGCATTCAAAAAATAAAAGGGAGGGAACATAAAAGAAAAGCACTGGATATATCTGGGCCAATCATGTTCACATTGAAGGTATGGGATCGGATCAAAAAACTCGTCAGTATATTATATGGTTACCGAAGCGGCGCTAGTTCAAAGAGAGCGTCGAGACGACTAATACTCTGAACATATTCACGACACGCTAGTTGAAGTGGCAAGTCGTTTCAGAAGCATACGATTTTCTCCCGCCGTTACTTCCATAAATGTATGTAGCAAACACGTAATTATGTAGGTAATTTCCAGTAAATGACCCATAAATAAGTTGCAAAAAGTTGTGAATTCATCACTAGGAAACACTCCACATAAGATGACCCCTCGATGAAGAAGAAAAGGTGGTTTTGACATAATTGGCCAAAAAACGACGTATTTCCGAAAGGATGTCAACACGAATCATAAAAAGTCCTAATTATAGTCATATATTCCTAATGAATATACCCATTGTTATAATCCAAGTGTTTACCAATGCTCGTAGACGCTGAGTTTGCATTATATTCCATATATAAACGCGAGAACGCATCATTGTTCGATTTTTACGTTTGATCCAGCACAGCTACCGAGCAATTGTATTCATTTTAAAAATAAACGAAATTTTTAAAAAACCAAATCGTTGCCCAGCAACTTTAATTGGCGCAGTCAGTAGGATAGTGGAAGTGTCCCTTCAACGAGAATACACGTCAGCCCAGCTGTTAGTCCACTATTCGAAGAAACAAGAAGGAGTTGGCGACCTTTGGTGAATACAAGCTGATCATCCGAAGTCCCCTAGAGCTGCTACGTCGTACCATCACGGTGAGTCGAGTATCCTCTTTGTACTTCCTGATTTGTTTACCATAAACATTTCAAAGGAGTTTAGGTTAAGGAAAAACGAACAGAAAGAAACAGAGTGATACAGATCACTCAAACCAAAGTTTTTGTGTGATACAGATCAACAAAAACAAAACAAGAAACAAATCAAGAAACAAACAAATTAGAGTAGAGTAAAATACCAAGTTTCAAAGTGAATTCTTGAGTAATTTTACAAGTAGATTTAAGAGAAAAAACCAAGTAGATTTAGAAACTATTTAATCCCTATTTATTTTATGACTGAAATTGATAACTTAATTGAATCATTTTCATCATTGAACGTGACAAACATGGCCCAAGAAATTAATTATACATTGTTCAAAATTTATTCAGATACCATTCCTACTTTCGATGGATCCTCTGAAAATCTTGAAATTTTTATAAATGCCGTTGATAAGTTCCATACCAGATATCATGGAAATGATCAAATTCTCAACCAATGTATTGTAAGCATAATTTTGAGTAAATTAAAAGATCGAGCACAATTATTGATCAGTTCACGAACAGAATTGAATACGTGGCTATTAATTAAAAATGAATTGAGAAACACTTTTGGTGACAGATTGAGCCTTGATAATTTAGAACAAAAACTTTTCACTTTAATACCTAACAAAAATGAACATATGTTAGATTTTGGAAAAAGAATTCAAGTTTTACGTAGTAAACTTATTTTCAAAATAAATTTAGATCCTGATATGGATCAACCAACAAAAAGAATTCATATTAGACAATATGAATCCCAATCATTGAAAGTATTCTTGAGAAACTTAAATATTCGACTTCAAGATAAAATCTTAGTACAACATCCAAATTCATTAGAAGAGGCTATGAATTTAGTACTCGAAGATGAAAATTTTAGACAAATACAAAATATGACTTTATAAAACCAACAACCACAAAAGTCCCAAAGACCTTTACAACAACAATTTCACCAACAACCACAATTTATTCAACAACGCGTACAACCGCAATATTCTCAACAATATGGCATGATACAGAATCATGTACCACAATTTCAACCACAATATCAAAATGGCATGATACAGTCTCATGCAAGGAATCAATTTCCAAGTCAACCGATAGCGATTCAACCTCAAGCTATAAATCAAAAATTTCTAACTAACAAACAAGTATTTGGTCCTCCACAAAACGTCTGGAAACCAAAGAATAAACAAACTAATACACCGGTTGAACCGATGTCAACCACTTCTCGAAATCCGACAATGATTAAACCAAATAATAATATCTTCAAAAATAACCCTAATATGAAACGAAATTTCATTAGCGAGGAATTAAACAATCAAGATTCTGATATAACACCTCAGTTATATTCATATAATACACAACAATTGTTAAACCATCAAATTAGCTCGCAATTTGAAAATAATATACCCGATCAAGACGATTTTGAATTTGAAAACTTGAATACAACTTTTGATGAAGTTGATGAACAACCAACAGAACAAGACGATGAGTCAAATTTTTACAATCTGCCTCAAATGAACGAGATCACATAATAGAGTTACATTCAGCAGTAGTAAACGGGCTACCGTATATAAAAATACAAAATCCACCTATAAAACTACTTATTGACACAGGATGTCATACTTCCATGCTGAGACCCTCTATTGCAGAAAAATACTATCCAGAAAGAATTTTTAAAGAACCATCACAGTTAAAAACATCATTAGGAGAAAAAATAATTCCATATAAAGGACTTATTCCAGCCTTTCCTGAATTTAAGAGTAACCATATGATAGAATTTTTATTATTTCCTTTTCATGAATTCTTTGACGGTATACTAGGATTGAAAGAATTAAAACATCTCAATTTAGGAATTGATTTTAAAAACCAAATATCACAATCAGAGTATGTTGAAATACCATTCTTTTATAGACAACCCCACGAAACACAATATACTTTCGAAATACCAGCTTTTGAAAGTATTGTACAAAAATTCCCAGTTGAAATTCAACAAGGAGAAATTCTAATCCCAAAATTACAATTGAGAAATTTAGATGTTCCAGAAACAATAACTTTTGCTGAAAACTTTCGAGCAAGATTTGAAATATATAATAATACTAATAAAACTATTGCAGTAACATTATTTGAACCTTTTCCTTGTAATCCAATACATGAAGATAACTTTGAATTTTATCACGCAGAAGACTTATTACCAAAAATAAGCCCCTGTAAACAAAAGAAAATTTCAAAAAAAATTCGAACAGATCACATGAACAAAGAAGAAAAAGACGCTATATTAAAGCTTTGTAATAAATATAGTGACATTTTCTATGACGAAAATAAAACGCTTAAATTCACTAATGTGATTAAACATGAAATAAAAACATCAGATGAAATTCCCATTCATACAAAATCATATAGATTTCCACATTGTCATAAGCAAGAAGTGCAAAAACAAATTGACAAAATGTTAAAAGATGGAATTATTAGACCTTCAATATCTCCATGGAGCTCACCTATTTGGATAGTTCCCAAAAAACTAGATGCTTCAGGAAAAAGAAAATGGAGAATTGTAGTAGATTATAGAAAAGTAAATGAAAAAACTATTGACGATAGGTACCCCATACCAAACATTGACGATATCCTTGACAAGCTAGGCAAATGTCAATATTTTTCAACTTTAGACTTAGCATCTGGATTTCATCAGATTGAAATGAATCCAAACTCAATTCAAAAAACAGCTTTTAATGTTGAAAATGGACATTACGAGTATCTTCGTATGCCCTTCGGTTTAAAAAATGCTCCAGCAACATTCCAGAGAGTAATGGATTATGTTTTACGCGATTTACAAAATAAAATCTGTCTTGTATACATTGACGACATTATAATTTTTTCTACATCTCTTCAAGAACATATTTGCAATCTAAATAAAGTTTTTAAAAGATTACGAGACGCAAAACTAACTATTCAGCTAGATAAATCTGAATTTTTAAGAAAAAATGTTGAATTTTTAGGACATATAATAACTCCGGAAGGAATAAAACCAAATCCTAATAAAATAAAAGCAATAAAAAATTTTCCTTTACCATCAACAGCCAAAGAAATTAAATCATTTCTTGGAATGTTAGGATATTACAGAAAATTTATAAAAAACTTTGCAGATATAACCAAACCTTTCACTAAATGTTTGAAAAAAGGAGAAAAAATTATACACAATGACGAATTTATTAAAACTTTTGAAAAATGTAAAGATCTTTTAAGTAATGAACCAATTTTACAATTTCCTGATTTTTCAAAACCATTTATATTAACAACAGATGCTTCAAATATAGCTATTGGTGCTGTCCTTTCACAAGGAACCCTAGGCAATGACAGACCTATCGCCTATGCTTCACGAACTTTAAATAGTTCAGAACAAAATTATTCAACAATTGAAAAAGAACTTTTAGCAATTGTTAATTTCACAAAATACTTTAGACCTTATTTATTCGGACGTAAGTTTTCCCTGATAACAGATCATAAACCACTTGAATGGTTATTTAACTTGAAAGACCCAAGTTCAAGACTTGTAAGATGGCGACTTAGACTAGAAGAATTCGATTATAAAATCCTATATCGAAAAGGAAAACAAAACAAAGTAGCAGACGCTTTATCTCGAATAGAAATTAATCCCATTGAAACTCAATCACTTGCAGTCAATATTGACCCACAAGAACACAGAATTGAAGACGACTTCCCTGAATTATTCGACCCAACTTATGAAATTCCTCAACTCTCAGAAAGTGATCTAAATGATCTAGATGATATAAATGAACTAATTAAGAAGGAAACAGAAAAAGAAACAAAAGCAGAGAAAAAGAAAATAAACATTATTTCGGACATTCAAATTCGTCCACCTACAAAAAAGAAAAAAGATGAAGAATCTTTAGATACTGAACACACAAGTGTAGAAAATCCAGTTCTTGAAATACCGATTTCAGAACAAGAATTAAATAAATTTCAAAATCAGATTTTCCTTCGTTGTAGCCGAGATGCTATTACACCACGAGTAACAATACAGAAAATATTCGATAAAACTAGACTTAATATAGTTTTACCCTACCAAAATTTCCAACAAAACTTGTAGTTTCAACTATTCAAAATTACTTCAAAAATTCTGCATTTAAATTAATCCAAAGTAATATTTTACTTAAAGATATCATAAATAAAGAAGAACAACAAGAGAAAATAAAATATCATCATGAAACAAAAACCATACATAGAGGAATTAATGAAACGAAATTAGCCCTCTCTAGAAAATATTATTGGCCTAATATGATTACTGATATACGTGATTATATCAATACATGTGAAGATTGTCAAAAGTCTAAATATGAAAGACACCCATATGAAATAAAATTCAAACCAACACCTATTGGAGAATATCCTTTCGAACATATTTATATGGATATACTTTCAATAAATAAAACTAAATTCTTAACATTGATTGACAGTTTTTCACGTTTCGCTCAAGCATACCCTATTCAACCTAATGCATTGAATATTATTGATGGAATTTTAATATTCTTTTCACATTACGGAATACCTTCAAAAATCACATGCGACTCAGGCAGTGAATTCAAAAATAAAATTGTTGAAGATTTTTGTGAAAAACATAACATAAAATTACATTATGTAACACCCAAAAATCCTAATAGTAATAGTCCCATTGAAAGACTTCATTCGACATTACTAGAAGAAATCAGAATATTAAAACAAGAATTTCCACAGAGATCAATATCATCTCACATGGTATATGCAATTTTAGGGTATAATAACACAATTCATTCTGCAACTAAATACACACCATTTCAAATAATAAAAGGAAATTTAAATCAAGGAAACCCACTTGATATAACCACAGAAAAAATAATGACTGACTATCTAGAAAAACATGACAGAAATATAAAAATAATAAATGACATGATAAAACTAAATAACGAGAAAGCCAAAGCATCTCTAGAGAAAGTTAACATAGAAAGAAAAGAACCCCCTGAAATCAAACTTGACCAACAAGTCTATTTGTATGACAAACAGAGAAGTAAAACAACACCCCTTTATAGAGCTGTTGAACCAATAGAAAATGAGGATATTAAATTAAAAACTCGTAAAGCAACCTATCATAAACAACAACTGAAACCTCAACGAATTGTTTCAGATGCTACTACAAATGATACTCCTGATAGGCATTATATTGACAGAAGGACAACAGATCAAGTTGAAGACTCTGACTAACCCAATTCTTCCTTTTTCCCTTGGACAAGCAAGAATTACCTTCAACAAACATACTTTCATCAAATTTTTAGACTTGACAAAATTTGATAAACCTATACAACATATTAGAGACAATTCAAAAACAATTGAAAATCTAGTCTCTATTAAAGACGAATTATATCCTCAACTCCAACATATGCATGAACATTTGAACTATCTCCTTGAACAAATTATGAATAAACTCAATAATATCAAACCTCAAACATATAAAAAACATAAAAGAGGACTCATAAATGTAGGAGGTAGAATTCATAAATGGCTGTTTGGCACTTTAGATGATGAAGACGGTGAAAGATACGATAATGCTCTTGCAACACTGTCCGAAAATCAAAACAATTTACATCATGATTTGAAAAACTACTTATCTATAACTCAAGATTTCATGAATGAAACAGTTAAAAATTTAAAGAAAATATCAAGCAATCAAAGATTGATTCAAAAACAAATTAAAAGTATTGTTCAAAGTTTGAATAAGTATACATTATTCCTAAGATTACAAAATTCACTAGATACAATGATTATTGATAGTCAAAACATGCTATCTCTTTTAAATAATATCGAAGATTCAATATTATTCGCTGAACTCAATATAGTTCATAGTACTATATTATCAATTGATGAATTAGAAAAACTAACAAAAATAATGTTTTCTCTATACAAAAATGGATTACCGATTTTCGAAAATACTCAATCATATTATAAATTATTAAAAACAGAAATTCGTTACAGTAATGAAAGAATTCTGTTCATTGTTCATTTTCCGATACTCCAGGAAAACGTTTATGAGATTTTCCATCTCTATCCTATCCCTATATCCAATAAAACCATTCTACCCTTGAAACCTTATATAATATTGAACTCGACATATCACCATTATGCTGATGAAACCTGCATCAGAATTGAAAATAATTGTATCCAGTTCATCGAAAATCAAATTTCAAATAACGACTGTATTCCTGAAATTCTCATGGGACAACGTTCTATCAAATGCCAAACAACAGACATCCAAATTCAACAAGACATCGTTGAACCAATCACCAATGCATATCTCATTGCTATACCATTCAAGCAAATTTATATTGAAAAAGTTTGCCAAGAGAATGGTTACGAGGAAATCAATCAACCGAAACTTATATACATCCCTTATCATTGCAAAGTGAAAATTAATGGCGATGTATATAGTAATGACGCCCCTACCATTGAAGAAACACCGCTTCAACTACCACAACTAGACACCCTCGAGGCACCCTCAAGAGGAAGTCTACCCCTGTATACTCTAGGAAAAATCAACCTAGACGACCTGAGCCATCTCCAGAAGATAGCCGAAAAGACGCAACTGCATAGCCTACGACGACCAGAAGAAAATAATTCTTCACATTATATTTCATATTCAATATGTATAATCTTTATTGTTATCTTATTACTGTTTATTTTCAGACGACAAATATTCAAGTCAATAAGATTATTTTCAACTCGATATTCAACTCGAGATAATGACATTCAATTAGAACCAAATCGTTGTTCTGAAAATAACACAGACGTATTATTTTCATCTTAAGGATGGAGGAGTCATATATTCCTAATGAATATACCCATTGTTATAATCCAAGTGTTTACCAATGCTCGTAGACGCTGAGTTTGCATTATATTCCATATATAAACGCGAGAACGCATCATTGTTCGATTTTTACGTTTGATCCAGCACAGCTACCGAGCAATTGTATTCATTTTAAAAATAAACGAAATTTTTAAAAAACCAAATCGTTGCCCAGCAACTTTAATTTTATTCACACTGTTTTGTGAATCATCATAAAACAGATGACTATTCAAATGATTTTGCATTTGCTTACCATTTCATTTAAAATTTCTATAAGAAGCACCATCGCGTCGTCGGTACAAATGAAATTATTCAATTTGTTTTGTTAGGTTATGAGAGATACTGGAACAACCATCAGCTTTCTGAAAATTTTATGCATCTCATAGTCTGGATAGATATTTCAGCAGAGGATGAAATCTTGAGGTATTTGTACATTGTGTATTGTATGTTTAATGTCTTTCACAAACAGTGCGGTCGTAAAAATATAATTTCTGTCAGGTACCAAATATTGAGAAAGCATGATCTTTTTGATTTAAAAATATTTGTGAGACATCCCTTTTCGCCATCTTGTTTTGAAATATACAGATGTTTCAAATATGTATCTAGCTGTTGTCTCTGGAAATCGGATTTGCGGTCGTTCTTGGGACATTAGAAATTTCATTTCATGTTTGAGACTCCTGATAAACAACATGAAAGTTCTAATAACTGCGGAAAGGATGATTCGATTCGCAAAAACGAACCAGTTTCAGAAAAATATTCGAGAGATTTTTTCTCAAATCATGCCTTCCTATAAGAACTTTATTCTACCTTTATATCTCGTCCTGTTCGAGAGTTGAAATGGGCAAATGACATTCTCACAATTGCACTGCAACCAATACAGTGAGTGCCACAACGAACTTCTAGTAGGTTTTTTAGGTGAAGACATGAAAGGACCTATTTTTGTCCAACTTTTGAAAATTATGCCGTGTCGCTTTAAATATTCGTACCGAAAGAAAATTTCCAGGAATAATTCAAGCTTGTGTGGTATTCGGTAAGAAAATTTCTACCATTATTAAAAAAAAATTATTAATCCAACCTGACATTATAAATTAATTTCTCCGGTTGGCAAGTTCGTCGCGGTATTGTTTTGATTTGTTATTCTTGTTTTGAAAAATAATGTAGGTATATTATCCATATTTCGTTGCATAAGAAAAAATTACCATTTTTAGTTGAACCAAATGCTAAAATTCAAATGGGTACCAGCCCAGTCTATCGCCCTTTGGTAATTTTAGTCAACTAAAGTTGATAAGAATATATTTCTACAAGTAATTTGGCAATTTCGAAGAAATCCCTATGTAGGTATATCTGCCATATTTCGTAATGATTGCATTATTCACAAGTATATCTTCATTATTCAAGGGTTGGAGATCATATGTTCATTTTTTGAACTGTCAAAAAATTTCCACCAAAATAACGTGGCGCCTCGAAAATAATTCCGGGATTTTTTTCAATTGCCTTCTTATTTCTGCTTCTTACTTCAGCTTTTGTCCAAGATGAAAAGTTTGATTGATTTCTATAATTTTTAACATACACAATTCTCACGATCTTGAAATTCACATTCCGGTTTCCCCAGCGGGACGAGTTAAAAAAATCTAGTCAGGTCTTTAGTTTATGTGATAACATTACTTTTGATGGAGTTTCCACAGTAACACAATGTGTAGTATTGCCATAGAAGAACAAATATTCATTTATCATTGTAGTTATACTGCCTCTACTATTTTTTGAATATTAGAGACTTTTTGAATGTTTTAACTTCATTTTCAGCTGTACCATCCATATGGTGGGGCTTTTATGTGCCTAATACCGTTATTTCTGTTTCGATTGTCAGAAACAGTGGAATTTGGTAAACCATATCTGGCAAAACACTGTCTCAATTTCCATGGTGTTGATAGAATGAATTCATTTCTACGATTCCATTGTGAGGTCCATGTATCTCATATCAGAGTTGACTTTCAACCTCTCCGGTACCTATATCTCCACACTAATATATTCCTTGATCTATACGTAATTGTAATGATCTCCTTGGATATGGTACGAGCTCATTTTCACTTATAGCTGGCCAACCTACATTGACATAGAGATAAACTTTACTCAAAATAGGATTAGTTCTAATTTATCTTCTAAGATGATCTGAGTCAACTGGTAATTGATTCTCAATCAAAAAGTTGAAATACTGAATTCAAAAAGTTTTCAAATCTCTTCCTAATGAACATGTGCTTCCCTCCCAACAACAATTAACCGTTTTTACCATATATGGCGGTTCCACATATTTTGGAGAATTTACGTAATACATCTTAAAATCAGATTAATTTATTTCTTCAGCACCTAATTCAATTTCCATGAAATGATTGTTGAAATGACAAGCTTCTGAAATATGACCAAATTTGTTGCAAATTCCGCATGTACCTATATGTTTCGAATTTATATCTAGATATATTATGAAAACCTTCACTACAACTTTACATCTTATAATCTTTTCTTCTTTCATTGCCGTCGTAATATTGGTCTTTGCTGAAGTTTTACTAGCAGACTTTGGTCCTGAATTCAGATTATGGAGAATTGAACAAGAAGATGATCCCAAAGATGACTCGTATTTTAAAGCTACTTCCACAACCACCCTGAAGGAAATTGAATCTTCTTCTTCTGCAACTCTATCAAGAATAGGTCCTCTCCTTAAACCAGAAACAAACTTCTCTTCGAGTATGTTTTGTGATATATTTCCAAACTTACAATTGATTGTCCCATTTTTCATCCTAACGTACCATTGTTTGACATATTCATGTACCAACCGCATCAATTAGATTCGTTCGTTGAAAACTGACACCCTGTTTACAGACTGCTCCTTCAAAATCTTGCCTGATCCGGAGAAAGATTTAGTTCTCAGTAAATCTGGATCACAGAGATCCCTCAAAATTCGATAGGCTTGTTTTCCAATCAGAGTCAATAACACTTCAACTTTATTTTCCTCTTCAACATAATTTGCCAAGAAATATTGTTCCACCCTCTCTTCGTAGGTACACCAATCATTACTAATTCTGGATTCGGATGAAGAACCGATTGTTCGTTGTCCTACTTCTAACATCGTTAGTTCGATTTTATATATCATTGAAATTACCCAATTGCAATTTTCCTCGTCGCCAAATTGCAATGTATTAAAAAAATCTTCATTTTCTACAGAACACAAATATATATATTGTAACCATGATATTTATTAATTGTCCTAATAATAATTCCAAGCCAACAAAAAGAAACACATACAAAGTGACTAATGAAATCATACATCACAGATAGATGTTCCGTAAGAGTCTATCGAATATTGAAACTCATTTTGATATTTTTTGTTTCATTAGTACTTTTTCGATTATTTTCATTTTGAATAACTTACTTATGTACCATAACACTCCTGGAGCTATTCTATAGCGAAACACGTGTAGCGGTTTTGAGAACTGAAAATGTGTATAAATCACACAATAAAATATTTTTCAATCATATTTACATTTCTTTTCCAATTTTCATTTACTCATTTGTATCTCTTTTCTTCTCAAATGTTTCAATTTTCAAATTTCTTCTATTTTTGTTACATTACTTCAATCGATTGCCCATACATTCAAAATAATCTATATTCATTCTCAAAAAAGAGGCATATAATATCGTGATGCATTTTGAATGTAATCTAACGGACGTCATTGTAAATAATACTCTGAACCAACTGTGCTAAAATATATTTTGAACTAGAAAAGATTTCAGAACATTGATTGTTTTTCGGGAGAACTTCTAGCAAGCAAACTTCAAATTTGTTCATGAATGATTTTGGAGATTTTGATCCATATTTTATACTAGATTGCAGATTATGATGATGATGATATGATGGGAGGTAAAAAAAGCATAATAGCCGTATAGTTTTCACAAAAAAAATGGTGTCGAGTTCGTGTGATGAATCTTGTTCACTCACTTGGAATTATTTTTGTTGCATGTAAATATCTCTCTAGCAATTCCACTGTAGCATATCTCATTCCCACAGAATCAAATTCCATCAGCTAAATTTATATTCATCCCGTATTGAAAAACGGTAACTCAGTACGATCCTCTGATTTTGAATAATGTCTCCGTTGGATAGAAAAAGTTGCATTTCATAATAGGCATATGCCTTTAAATATTTGTTCTGATCGACTGGTTCTCGATAGTACCTCTTCCATTCCATTGACTTAACCTTCTAGCTTCCAGGCTCTGATAGTTCGTAAGTATTTCGATGGTATTTCTTCTCTGAAGTTCTCAAGTTCGAAAGTATTCAAATTCTATTTATATTTCGATTCTCTTCTGATAATATTCTCTTTACACCAACAAATAGGCAGAAAATCCCATTTTCATCATAGTTTTTCTTCTACAAAATAAATTTCAAGTGGGTACCTTTTATTCGAATCCTAAAATTAGGCAATCCGAACAATTTATCAGGACGGCACACGCGGTAAGTCTCGCCCATTCATTTATTTTTCTGCGGTTTGTGCTAATGAACGTTCAGAATGAGAATTGTGTCAACAAGGTACAACACGTTAAATACGGGTTCATTCAACAAACGCATTCAATGAATTCCTAATGAAACGCCTGCAGTGCATTTATGGTCTATTCTGTTTCGAAAAGCTTGTCCAACCAAACAAATAACCGAAAACATCAAATACGAATATGAATAATTCGTTTAGAAGAGATGGATATTTCCAACTGGATTTTTTTTACAGAAGCTCAATATCGAGCTGTTCTCTGTTCTGGTCAACAAGAAATTAAAATTGCTTTTTGCTCTGTGCATGTCAAGTATGATGGATTGGATAGACTTCAAATGGTGCTTGATGGCAAGCCGACAAGTGAGGATTTTCAATGCTCGGTGTTTTGATTTGATGTATAACCGTGTATGAGTGTTTGATAAGACTGGCATAGATATCAACTCTTGTGTTCGATTGGATGATTCCATCCAAGGTGAATAAAAACCCTGGTGTGTTGACTTATACCTAATAGATTGTAAGCAAATTTTCTCGACTTTTCGCTATCTTGATATTGATCAATTTTAACTGAAGAGATGCCTCCTAGAGTTTAACAGCTGAGGCGCACCTCACGTGATTTTAATTTAATCTGTGATGCCATGATATCCGTCTGCTCGACGGCCATTCGATTATTTATAGATTTATAGGTTATGTATATTTCATGATCTCGTGTTTTGCATGCAATTTCTTGCTTTCCCGCGGAATGCTAGAAATTATGTAGTCATCACATTTGACTGATTATTAAGTAAGTATTCCTTTTGCTTTCAATTTGATGAAAAATAAATCAAAAATTCATTGATTGGGATGTGATTTTAAATCTTCCGAAACAATAGTGGTGAGTGAAACTGGAAAGTATTGATATCTTATCTTTCTATTTTCTGAGGAACCGAAGATAGGTAAGTACTTTTTTCTTCAAAGTGTTAGAAAAATGCAATTTTAATGTGATTACGAGCCGATTATATGAGGGATAAGTAATACCTACACGTTACACGAGCGTTCATAATAAATCTAACTATCACTATAAAATGAAACAAATACAAGAACAGCAACGATAAAGACTTGAAAAGAAAATAAAACAAGAAAAACGTGAAAAGAAACAAGAACTAGGTACAAGATTTTGAATATTAAAGGAACTTTCAAATGCATTAAAATTCAAATCGAACTGTCAAACATTTCAAAAAAAATTAATAGCTTTTAATTAGACGAACTTGACCTTACGTATTTTGTATACTGATAATTCTATTGGTGAACGAAAGATCCCGCAAGAGTTCATTCAATGAGACCGCCGGTATCGAAAATCACTCGTAAGCTGCCGCCTCAATGAAAATGTACCCTTAGAAAATCGCATTTGTATCACCACCTCAATACCACCTACCGTCAAAAAATGTAAGTTTACTCTTCGATTTCTCAGGTCGAGAGGAATTGGCTAAACAAAAGCATGTCGGTCAACGCACCAGAGTTTTTGTTCATCTTGATTCCAACGAATCGACGAGCTAGAACTTGCAGGATGAAAGAAGATCATTTCTACACAACCCTAACCTAATAACGACTTTCGAAGGCATTTCGACAAATAACAAGCAAGTGATAGGTACAGACTGTAGGAAGGGGTTTTCCTGTAACATTTTCGGATATCGGTAGTTTCAAGATGCAATGATTGTTCAAGTGGTAGGTGCTTGTAGAAAGACATCAAGATAATATAATATGGAAAGGAGGATATGATATTTGTCAAATGCCAAATGCGTCTGTTCACAATCATCATAATAATTGAAATTCGGAAGGTTTAGGTTTCTTTTAAGGTTGTTAACTTTGTGTCAATTAATTGAATACTTTAACACCTAATAAATAATTTTTCGGATAAGTCATTTTTTACTTCTATGGATATTTGGCAGATTTCATGTGTGTGATTGCATTGAATGACTGGAAACTTCTGTTTCCGTTTTTGTAACCAAAGAGTTATCCATTTCACAACTGATTATGGAAAGTAATACATTTTGACAATTTCATCAGTTCTTAAATGTTTCTTTTAGAATGTTGAAATCAGAAATACACATTTATTTTCGAATTTTATGCTTTTCATACATGTTTTCGGAGTTTGTGCCTCTTTGTCATAACTCCCGATGATCCGGACTTTCCCTGTTTACATTCCTCCATGTAGAGAGTCGAATTTGAAATTCTGTCTTTCAGATCTCACTTCTTCGCGGGTAATCGAAATGTTATCGAGTCTCTTCATCTCTTTTTGACATTCAACTTGTTGAGCTTCTGAAATGCCAAATTCGCCAAATTTTGTGATGAGTTTGTGTAATAATCTGGCTCATTCCGGAGCACATTAATTATTGGGTAATTTCGATGTTAGCAATTCGACGTATTCCGAAAACACCTCGAAAAACTATTACTCATCCTTGATCCACTTAAAGCATTATTCATCACTGCTCTTTGGTTCATAGGGCAGTTGATATCACACCTAACGTTCCTGATAACACACCAAGAGAAAATATTCCATCACATAGTGTATCAGAAACTGTCGTCGAAGATATAGCCAACTACAGAAATAAATCAATCGAAGAAAAAACACGTCATCTACGCTCAGTAACGAAATCAAAAAGTACTGCTTATATACACCCGACTTGAGAAAGAGTAATCCACAGGGTGAGTCAACAAGATTTCCTCGATCCATCGCTATCAGGGAAAACAATTTTTCCTCCGATTGACAGCAAATATTATTTTGCGGCCACATATCAATCAGCAAAGTATTGATTTTCCTGCCTACGTAGCAGAGTGAAGACTTCCCTGCCTAGGCAACAAGAGTAATACTTTGCTGTTTGATATGTGTCTGGAAGAGTGAGTACTTCTAAGTCGCTAGCACTGTCCATAACTATGACATACTATGAACATATACATTTCCATAGCTCTCTCAGGAATTTTTGGTTTCGAATTTCCATTGCGGCATTGCCAAGTTCGAAAAACTTATTTTGAGCTTTGTTTCATATAGAACCTCAACCAATAAATTCAAAAACTCATGCCGAAGAAATCTTACATATTTCCATCCAGTGAGATTCCCATCTGAAAAATACGGACCGATAACTCTTTTTTCGAGAAACCCACCCCAACATTCAGTGGCCAACGCTGTTGATGGTTCATGCAACTAACAGAATGAGAGCTTCACGTTGCATAATAATGCATGTTATGTCGATTGACTGTTAGATTTTTATGAAAAGTCGCTTGATCAGAAGGGTCATCAGCAATATTGCATACGGTTTTGGAGATCTGTTCCTCTCATCTCTTGCATCAATTGCTTGTGGTAAGGATGACATTTGCTTACTCCTTTTATTCAAGACACTCTGGTTTGAGATGATTCAATTTTCCTGCTGAGGTCTCGGGTACTCCTGGGGATTTTTAACAAGGTGAAGAACAATTTGATAGGTATTATTTTCATTAGATATACGAAGTGTTTCCCTAAATTCATAGGAAAGACATGAACACGTTCAGGTATATTCCTAATGACCCGAATCATTGTCCTTTACGTAAAATGGCAACAATGGAATTTCTCATCCATTAATAAATAGAATTTCCTTCAAAGAAAGATGAGTACGACAATCGAAAGAGAAAGGTTAGGAAAGTAGATGAATTGAACAGTTTCTATACAAAATATCGAAGTAGTAACAAGTTTATACTCACCCCATAGTAATCCCCAGTACGCAGTGCCCCAATCCACCGACCAAGGAACACTCATCGATTCGACGAGTCTTCACACAAGAAAGGACACAAAAACTCTGTTTTTGTTCCCTCTCTCAGAGTTATCTCCACCTTCAAGTCAGGCACGTATTTATTTATGTGCACTTCTTTATTAACAGCGATGGTATCAGTGTTAGCAATATGAAAGCTGAAAAGATAAATTACATTTCACGTCCAATTCCAATTAAACGCAATGCGATCTACATGAATCTGTATGAATGCGTTCAATATAAGTTGTTTCCTGAAATTCTATGAAGTAATATATAAGGGGATGTTTTAATTGCCGAATGTAGCCTGGTAACTGTAACGTTTTAAAAACAAATCAAATAGAAACACAAGATAATGGGTATTTCGGAGAAAACTGTTGAAAACAGGAGTCTAAATGAGGAGAGGAAGTCAAGAATACTTTTGGAAGTCAGTACAACCTGAAGATTGTTGTTCAATTTGGCTGAGATTATGCACTGTTGACTAGTATCGGTTCTAACTTCCATTATCGATGTGATCCACTCTCTTTAAAACTGTCAAAAAAATTATGAGATCATTAACTCAAATCAAATGAAAACAGTTCAATTCAACCAAGAGAATTGAAATATACAACTGAGCGGAAAATTTAAATGAAAAGATTCAAAAGTAAAAAAATTATTCAATTAATCAAAAGAGTATTCACCAAACAAAGTGGTCTTCGGAAGCTGAGGATCTGTGGATTACCGTCGATCCCAACAACAACCAAAGACACAACATCAATCTCGAATGTGCATTTATTTCGCCACGTGAAACCTTTGCATTCAACTCTATTTTGCTCGAACGAATTTATATCCAATCATGCTGATATGAATTTTTTATTTATTTGTCACAATATTGATTTTCACAAAACAAATTTTCAGAAAAAATATATTTCGTCCAATGTTCCTTGATGTGTTATGGAAGCGAGAACGGATGCAGCATTTCCTCGTGCTATATCAATCGACAAGCGTTGTATGAGATATAAAGTCGACGTTTTTTTTTCAGAACTCTCCTGTATTCTTTTTCCGATTTCTTTCACAACATCTAGACATTTAGGACCAAAATCTCCTAGAGTATTGAATGACATTGGTGCTAGTATGTAACTGTTTCGGTAAGAAGAATATTTCAAAAGTTTTCGTTCCTCGGCATATTCAGTCAACTTTCTTGGACTAGCAACTGAATGTCTAACATTGGACTTTGCAATTACATCCACACACGTAGCATCCCAGACCATGGCTCGTCCCTTTGACCAAGGTAATAAGGTTGTTCCGTCTGCATCTGAAGAAGTTCCAACCGGTTCAAGTTTGGAGGAGATTCTGGCAGAATATTTCCATCGTATATTAGAAATCTCATATGAAGCGGGACATTTTTGATCAATTACAGCGATAAATTCCCGGCGGGACATTTTCGGGCTGGTAAATACCCGGTAGGTATCGAAAAATACCCGCTCGGTCCGTGTATCTATAGTAACGATTGTTAAAATGTACATTTGTCATCTTGACAGGCATAAATACTGAATTTTAAACGTAGTTGTTTCAACTCCGGAAATATTCTAGCGAATTACACTCGTGCATCAACATAAACCTGATAATCTTCCTTTCAAGCATGTTGTCAGTAAAAAAACTGCAATCGGTTATTTTCATATTTTGCTAAAAGAGCCCCCCTGCTTCGGAGTCTTTCGACAAAATATGAAAATAAACTCATGCAGTTTTTAGACAACATGCTTTCATGGAAAATTATCAGTAATTTTGAAGCACTTGTGTGATTACTCCTGATAACAGTGCTCGTTTTATTGTGTCGTTGAGAGCATGGTGACGGAAAGGACGCCCCGAACTGAAAGGACAACTAAGGCCATGTGTCCCTGCACCGTCAACATGAGCTTTACAATGAACACAATGATGTGGTTCATATATTTATGCACCCAAACGCAAAGCTACAGAAATTCGAGGAGTATTCGTATCCAGATATGTTCCTCGTTGTGGAGAAGGAAGGGCAGTTAGCCATTTTCCAGATTCTTTTGCAGACACTGCAAGGTATCTCGCCCGATCAATATCAATTGTCGCTTCTTCTAACATTTTCCCTGTCGTCTATTCATTATCGGATTGTCCCAATTTTTTGTATCTTTTTATTCTCAACATTTGGAACATTTGCTCCATCTATGGATTCATAAGATCGAGGTGTACATGAGCTTAGGGATTCCAAGACAATTAGTTAGTAGAAATAATGCAGACTCAAGAATGTTAGTTTTTCACAGATTGATTCGATATTCTTTTAACGTTGTTCGAGGATACCTGGAATTGCTTCTTGTGTGATTGCTGATCCTAATAGTTGGGGTCTAGAGGGGTCCATAACATGTATTTCTGAAAGGGATTTCGAAACTGACTCGTGAACTTCTTTTCTTGTTTTTTCGTCAGCATTCTTGATGAAAAACTCGCAGTTTTTAGAAGTGAGTTGAAGACCACTGATATTTTCGAGATTTTTTATTGAATTCAGATCACTTAGAATATCATCGAGGAATCCAACCAAAGTACCATCATCAAGATACCATTCATTGAAGGAAGATTTCAATTCACTTATCAGTTCACTTATTCCAATGCAAAATAATGGAGGACCAAGTGGATCTCCTCGTTGAACACCAGTTTCAGAGAGGATAATTTCATTTCCAAATAGTAGTGAATAGAAGTGATGGATTTTCTATAACATTGCCATATATATCTATATCCTGTGGGTACCATTTCCTTTGCTACTTTTGAAAGGTAATCTCTATTCATTATGTTGAATGCATTGAAAAAGTCTAGTTTCAACATAACTACTGGCTGTTCAGCTCCCTGGAGATATCTGGTAGCTGCTTCCGCTCCCTTTTGAGTACTGAAACCCATTTGATGAGGCCTCAAATGTTCTCTCAGTGTTGATTGTATTCTCCGTAATGTTCCTCCAGAAGCTATTGGGCGAACTACTCCTCCCTTGTTTCGCAAGGCAATCAAGCGAGCTCCATAAAACCACTTACATCTGGTACTAATCCTGCACGCATGACCTCAATGAATTTTCCTATGATCATTAAATGTTTCGGAGAGTGTTCACCATTTCTATCCGTAACTAGATATTTCGAATGTTGGGGTGATATTCCATCTAGTTCACTAGCTGAACCACAAGGAAAACTCATTATTGCATAACTTCTTCAACAGTTGTTAATTTATCGTATGGTAGTGTTTCGTCATTTATATGAAAATATGGAAATTCATTATTGATTTTAAGTGGGGTATGTTTTCTCTCAATTTATTCAGATAATTTTTATCGAATGGAGCCAACTCAGAGTCTGAACTCAAAATACGTATTGCACTACGTATGCCAGCTTCAGCAATTTTACTATCGACTAGTTTCTTGACAAGCTCTTTAGAACTTTTGGGAATTGAGCATGGGTCACTATGTTTTCTGAGCATATTATCGTTGAAGACATTCACATTTCGAGGTTCTTTTTTACTTGAGTAGCCAAAGAGACTTTACGAAATTGGCTACCAATACCTGGCAAGCCTAGAACACCATATGCCAAATTTGATAATTTTTGCCAATCAGAAACACGATTTTTTTCCAGAACATCTTCAATGCAGCATATCAAGTCCTTTGCCACAGCATTGCGTGCACCTTTGGGAATACGTTTCATTACACGAATACTCCGTTTATATTGCGCAAGTTTCAGATGAAAGGAATCAGGATATGTATTATTTTTTCAATTCCTCAGAGTAATCGGATAAAATTACTTTCTTCTCTTTGGGTTACCTTCTTTTACAATGAATGAGATGTTGTTGGACCCTTTTGTAAAAACATTTGAAATTGGGGCATGCTGTATATTTGTTGCTGATTTTTTTATCATTCTGACACTTGACCATGTTTTCTTGTTCATTAGAAATTCTGTTCCGAAATTTCCTGAGGTGGATTGAATATCAGTAGCAATGTTCGAAGTACTTATACGAGAGTAGTTTCGGGTTTTTTAATAGATTTTTCTGAAATTTGAACTTCTTTATGATTTTCACCACTGGAGTTTCCATCAAAATGTTGCCAGCAGAGTAATATGGAACATCGATGGCAGGAACTGAAAACTTCTTCTGAACATTTTTGCACTTCGCAATGGAATACTAAAGGGTTTACATATTCTGGAGAGAGTTTTTGAAAGGTTTATTCGGTCTGGTAATCATGGATTTTTTTCCAATTGTAATCAAATTTCGTTTCGGTGTTTCTTCGAAGTTACAATTATCAGAGGTAATATAATAAGTGGTATGATAATTACCGATAATTTTTTGGAATATTAATGAATTGCAATCCCAAAGCTGAAAATACAACGAGTCCGCAGGACGAGTTGTATTTTCTTGCATTGGGATTGCCAATGAATTGATATTCTAAAAAATTATAGGTTATTAATCATACCACGAATTATATTTAGGACGACAATATAACCCCTGTTTGAGCAAAAATTGTTGAATTGCCTGGTAATTGATTCTTTATTTCTGGCCGTATTCAAGGGAATACTCTTTTCCACTGCTTCATCTATGATACCAATCGCCATTTGTCCCCAACGATCGCTCATATTGATTAAGAAATATAACTAATCAAAACACATAGATTTGACGTTTATAATTTGAATCATTATTTTCACTTGACAGCTAGTAAAACAAAAACTAAGCAGGTTTATCACCGTGAAAATACAGCGACAAGCTATATTCGGATTCTATTGGCTGAATTTCAAAATTTGAAATAGACTGATTGGTTGTTAAGCAAGGAGATATATTGTCATTTATTATTTATATATGACGTTCTCTTGAAATGTAAAAAATTTGTTGATTCACAAATTATTCATAATATGTATCCTCTCGGTAGTATCTTCTATGAGACTATGTTCTCGGGACTTTTCTCCATCTGATCGAGTATTTTCACCAATTTATTGCTTGGGTATTTCTTCAGTAAAATTGATTCTTCGACCAATGACAGCAATTAGGTATTATTTGATTCATGGAAACAATATCCTACCTATGGTTTTTGGCCAGAAATTAGATGCTTTCGTTTGTTGACATATGAGTACTTATTTTTTGGCTTTCTTCTTATCCGAATCAAAAACTACAAATCACAACTTCTATGGAGAAAGTGTTGATCTCTGTTGTATATCATTCAAACACATTTGATTCATCCACAAAAAGGACGAGACAGTCCATCTGATACAGTTACTTCCCCGACTATATGGCACGACGGGAACTGGGATACATAGATATTACTTTTTCTTGATCAATATGGAAAATGATTTAAATAGATAAATAGATGAAAAATATCCACACGAAGCAAAATGGAGAGCTTTGTGAGTTTATCATTATTCACCAGCGGTACAGTAACGTATCGATGAGGAAATTGAAACCATGCTCAAAGATGATATTACTGAGCACTCCGATTCAGCGTGGTTTTCGCCGGTTCTTTCGATAATCAAATGGAGATTTCATGCGGACTATGAGACGTTGAATTGACTATACAAATTGATGCGCTTATGGATCGGAACTGTTTTTTTTTGAAGGAGCACAGTGATGTAGAAGATGCGATTTGTTACATATCTCGGTCTCTTTCTAGAACTGAAGAAACCACTTCACCACAGACCGAGATTTACTTGCCGTCATCCACTCATGTGAAAATTCACGACCATAACTTGAAGGGTATCAGTTCAAGGATATTTCTGACTACCATTGTTTGGTGTGGTTGGTTACATAATCTCATATAACCCACAGGCTGCTAGGCTCGTAATACTCTCCGATTACGGCAATTTATTTCGAAGTTGTCCACAGGAAAATAAGGGGAAATATCGTACCCGATGTGCTGAGTCGATCAGTTCCTGGAATCGCCAGTATCTCTCCACCAATCGAAGTTCATCAACGAATCGAGTAGATAATTGGTATAATTATCTACGTGATTTTAGCAAAACAGTTGCATTCATTTCAAATATGTGAGATGTTCATTTCCAAACCTGCATGTTGTGAGCGAACTTCAGAAAATTGTGGTTCCAAAAAGTCAGAGATCGGTCATAATGAAATGAAAAATCATGACCAAATATTATCAAGACATGGAAGGTATTTTCAAAACGTAGGAGGGCATCAAAAAGTGCAATTATGGCCGAAAATGCGGTCTGATATTGCGCGATATGTGGGTAACTGTGAGGTTTGCTCATCAAATTAGGTTGAATCCAAGAAGTCACAAATCCATGGGAAAGAATAACTGCTGATTTTTTGGGCCTCTGGTATATTCTTCGAAAGGGGGCCAATTTTTTATGAATATAATGGATATACTCAGCTAGTTCTCACTTCTTTTTTCTCGATTCCTACAGTAAATGTTTCCGCAGTCTCTAGTCGAGAAGCAAATACTTCATGTCCTTGGATGCCCAAGGTATTCACAGTGGGACAACATAGTCCACTTCCGTAGTACAACATTTATAATTGTATAAGTTTCACGGTGTTAAACTTTTTTGCACCCCTAATTTCCACCCTCAAGCAAATTATGTCGAGCAAGTGAATATAGTACTCAAAACCATTCAACATTGTTATTTGAAAGATAATCACAAGAACCAGGATGCTCTTCTTTCTGAAGTTGGTTGTGGAATTTGCTCTTCGACCCATGAAAATTCTGGACTTACCCCATGTTTGAAAATTATTTCTAGGGAGTATGTTTGTTCTGGCGACCTCCATACATCTCCAGATTTTGTGACCTGCCCTACACAGGACTTGTTACGTTCGAAATAGATTGCTCAAGTCTATCGGGATATACAAAACAAAGTGCCAAGGCCCATAACGATTTGTGGAATCATAACAATCTGAGGCATCGTCCAGTAATTTATATAGTTGAAGACTGGGTGTATAGAATCAATTGAGTTCTGCCGGATGCCACAAAAAATTGCACTGCGAAGCTGAAATCAAAATTCGTAGGACCCTTAAAGTTTCAGAATAAATGGAGTCCAACAACATATAAATTAGCCGACGAATATGATCGCCTGCAAGCTAATGGCACTTCGAGAATATGAAAGTAGAACCTCCTGATTCTGAATCTGATAGCGAATAGTTTATATGAATTTCCTCTTTCAATTACCCGATTAGGTTTAGATGAGAATCACGAAGCTCCATTCACGTTGAGTTAGTTATATAGTTTTGTTTCCACTTCGTGTTTTTCGAAAATAATTGGAAAATAGACTATGTTCGAATAGTTGTTTTTTTCTTGGGCTTGTTCTTCAACCCCTTGATTGTTTAGTGGCTGTTACCATTGATCCAAGTCTTCTTTGTCTCTCGGATTGAGTCTCTCCATATATATTGATGTTATCCTGTACTCCAGACCAGGGAATCAGTATTGGTCCCAACTCATCTCCCTGTTGCTGAATGACAAAATAAACACACCCTCCTACATCGGACAGACGCGGATGAGTCTAGCCAATAAGAAAGTTTTTGAAAATTCCTTCACTTTATCAATCTATGTGATTATCTGTACACTAGTATATTATGCAACGATCATATAATGATGATTATGGTATGGTACATGAGAGTTTAATAATAACCACTACATAAGAGTTGCATACGCTATTTTTTCTACACCCGTTAAATGATGAAGTACGATTAATATTAAATTTATATTTGTATTGTGGGCCCTACTGATCTCGAAGTGGATGTAATATTAACATTTATTGCATTATTGCTACTCTCAATAGAGCTCAATATTGTATTGAAAATGCTGATTGGATTTCCAATTGATTGGGAATCTGCATTAATATGAAAAATCTATATCATAAAGAGCTCATTATGAAACGGATCATGGGCATATTATGAGTGTATTAGTATAGTACGGGTGTACAAAAAAGTACTTCACGAAAGTGTTATCGGAGTTTTTATATTCTCAACTCATTAATTATTTCATTGTTAGGCGCATGTTATATCTTCCTTGAGCACCATCTCGAGTTTGCATGTAGCCATGCAATTGTATTTTGGTTCATCTGAAATATTGTTGATAAGGGAAATCACTGAAGGACGTTGCATGTTTTTTATTATACTTTCCAGGTAAGAACGAACCCCTGATAGTAAAGAACGACCCGAGTACTTAGTTAATTGTTATCATCATCAGATATTCTTCCCGAAATGTAATAATATTATAACCAATTATAGAATACTTTTTTGGGTATTACCTATTGAATTTCATTGAAATTATTGGATAACCATTAAAACGTTGTTGAGTCAAAAAAATGAAATGAAAACGGTACTTGAACAAAACAGAATAATCGAAATGAACTTTGATCAAATTTTAAGATATTGAAAAATCATCAGAAAGAATGTAAATTGTTAGAAATAAAGTAAATAATCATAGAGTGAATATAAAACATGAGAATTAAAAAGAAAAAGTGAACCCAACAAAATTTGAAAGGGCAGAATGATATCGGCTCCTCAGCCAGGAAACGCACTTTGAATCCTCACCTGGTACGAGTTCCTACTCCTGAAAATAGAGAAATTATAGTCAGTTGGAAAAATCCATTTTGAAACCGCCACTAATATCTCTTTTTCGATACATGATCCCGTCAATCTGAAGATCGGAAAAAATCATCTACCATGCTACGGTCATCCAGAAATCGAGTATATTTTCATGACTTTCTTAGCCTTAAAGCATATAGTGTGGTAGTAGTAGTCTGTTTGTTAACACATTCCATTCATTCCAACAAAATGAAAATGTTGGGTTTCTAATATATTTTTTCAGATGGAAGAAAGGCAATTATTTCAAGATGCTCTATAAATAGAAAATCCACAAAAAAATAAAACAGGAATTCATGAACCATGAGTTCTGATAAATTAATGAGTGGATGATTACACTAGAAAAATGAATTCACCAAAATAAACTTTCTCACGCGTTTTTTTATTCTACTTGCCCGGTAGTCTCAAGTGGAAAAGTATCGCTTCTTCGAGTCGAAAAATATGAAGTCACATTTTCCCCATGTTCGAATATATCTTGAATTCACTGAAAAAGATGCTCAATCCCACCGGCGAAATGTCGTGTAATCAACTCAGCAAATTCAACGAAGATGAAACACGCACAGGAAATCACAAAGACCCGAGATTCGAAAGAAAATATTTTTTATTGATTATGGACTATCGTGCCGTTGATACAGAAACCGATATAACGGAACAAAACCGTAATAAAAGATGTATGAGAATGTTGAAGGCTCAGTGGGCATTGCCTTAGTTTAGCCGTTACTACCTTGAACGGTGAAACTGTTTCCGGCTGTTGAAAAAGTAATAGCGTATATGCGCCAGGAACATAGAGGATGAAATGGAATTATTGATGGGTTTGCACGAGAACAAAATGCTTCTGCGGCATTCCACAATATTAGAATTAATGATTTATCGATGAATTCCAGTTAACACGAATATACAACGTTTGAAATGAAATAGAACAATAATGAGCATTAATTTTTATATAATGTTTTCCAAAAGATTGTTTGAAATATACACAGGACGCATCACTCCAACTCCGACCACCTTAGTATTTATTTTGAATGGGGTCGTATTCAGAAACGTACCTCTTCAATTATTAGTCTACCTCACAAGTTGAAAATCAGGAATTCTCTGTATAGTGTACCCCAAGATATGATACTGGGCTCATTAGATTGATGCCTAGAGAAATGTGCAATAAGGATTTATCCACCAGTAAACTAATTCGATAATCATTACCAAATTGAACTTTCAAAAAAAGGGGTCCAACCTTTCGTGAATAACTTGAAAACAGTTGATCTTAGTCCACACTGGTCTTTATTCAAAGAACAAGTATATAGTTATCTACATATTTTCGTTTAACAATATACAAGTGGCCTTTTCTCTAGTCAATTCGATAACTAAGAATATATATCCTTCTTCTACAACACACACGCCTCTGTATCGGAAAAATTACAATAATAATTTGATAACGAATGGAATATAATCATTGCACGTTGATTGCAATCTATACTATTATCAAAAAAGGGTTTGTTTCTAACTTTGTTTGTTCTTAGGGTAAGTATAATGTTCGGAAATACTGATAAGATATTGGAAATTATTTCACTAACAGTAAGTTACACTATTCAGCAGTGATAAAGACTATATTATATTATGAAACTTTCTCTACAATCAGTTACCCTAACACCAAACTGATATTTTTGCACTCGACGCGTGTTTCGCTTACCAGGTCAGCATCTTCAGAAAAAGAAAATTGACCATAAATCTACAAACTAGGGTTAGCTGTTCATATACCTATGGTTTCTTGGTCCAAAATGGACTTCGTTCTTTACTGCTGATTATTCTAATCAAATTCTCGATAATGAACTAGTGCAGCCAATACCTGCAAAATTTTTGGTCAGATATGGACTTCGTCTGTTATTACTGATTATTTTGATTAATTTCTCAACAAAAGATTCAACTGCAGAATAAACAAGATAGTTCCCTAATCATCATTCATGCTGTGTTTACATTTTGCTATTTCTAGACTCTCACTTACATCGAGTAACCTTGTGTCATGCACATGCTTTATCAGTTTCAGATTGCTTTCACCAATTTTTGGTCATTGTCCAGGGCATGTTGGGCGACACTGGATTATACTACCATTTCGTATTTCATGTGTGCAAAGTTCCCCTTAAAACGGGTTTCAATAGCTTGTCGGCTCTGGCCAATGTATTTGTTTTTTGCAATCTTCCCAACTGATTTCGTAAATTCGACTTTTCGATTTTTTCTGATTTATCTTTTGCTGTTGTAATTCATGAGAAGTTTCATATGCAACTTTCATATTTACTTCATGGAATATCTGTTGAAGTCCTCTAGTGTTATAATGTTCATATGGGATACTATAAACTATTACTCTCATCTTCAAAGTCGAAATATTATGAAGTGCTTCCGTGAATTAACATTTTTTGATTATCTTCTGAAGTATTTCTGCGTTGAAGCGTTCACTTGAGCTACGTACCTAATCACTCTCTTTTTATTGTCGTACTCATCTCTCTTTGCAGGAAAAGTCATTAACCTATGAACAAGAAATTGAAGTGCTGCCATTTCATGTTGTGGACGATGATTCGAGTAGTTAGGTAACTGAACGTGTTCGTATCTTTCCTATAAGTGTCAAATTCTATTTCATTCTGTTCGTTCCTTACGACCAATACATCTAAAAATGACAACTCTTCTTCTTTTTCTACTTCGAAAGGACATTCTCAATTCCGGTTATCCTTGTATATGTAAAAGTATGAAATTGTCAAGATTGCAACAAGAAATACATCGGCTAGAGCCTACAAGCTAGTTAAACTCGTTTTAAGGGGAATTTTGCACACATGAAATACAGAAGGGTAGAAAAATCTAGTGTCGCCCAAGACGCTCTAGACAATGACCACAAAATTGGTAAAAGCAATATGAAACTAATTAAGCATGTGCATGACACAAGGCCACTCGATGCATGTGACAGCCTAGAAATAGCAAAATGTGAAAACAGCAGTAATGGTGACAAGGGACCCATCCCTTTCAGTTCGCTTTTTAATCATTCGTTGATAAATCAATCAGAATAATCAGCAATAATAGATGAAGTCCATATCAGACCAAAAAACTTTGCAGGTAGTGGCTGCACTAGTTCATTATCGAGAAATTATAAAGAAATGTAGGCTTTCACGGCCGGTGTTGATGTTTCGCAAGTTTTTGGGGCTTGAGGACCGTGTACTGGGATTTTGAATTCCGGAGCTTTCGGCTACATCTGCGGCAGCCATCTTCAGCTGCGTGGTCGTAGTTTTACTCTCCTCTGCGAGTCTACTATGACTGAGTTTTGTTTTCTTTCCGACAGGAATCGTGACCAGAACAGTTCGAAGTAATTGCACAGGTATGAAATGGTCAGTTTGAGCGAATCGGCCATAACGAACTGTCTATGCAACTGAACTGTGCAGGACACCATTCCCGTCGGAATGGGAAAACGCACCAAATATTCACCAAAAGTGTTGGTATCCTATCAAAGTCTGTTGTAAAATGAAGCTAGCTTTCATATTCAAATCACAAATGTTTTTTGTTAATCCATAGCTATTGAATGCTCCTCCTGAATAACTGACTGACGGATCAACGTACCGCCTGAACCGCTGATCGTATCAAGTCCAAACCGCTGATCAGAAACATCTGAATCATAAAGGAAGTTGTCTTTGTATGACGTAGGCATCCGATGAGGAAGGATTTTCCAAAATCCCACTCTTAAAGGGGTGAGTAACGGGGTAGAAGTTTGTACGGTACAAGTTGATGTCTTGATCTAAGCTACTTCAAACTGTACATGAATATTCGTCAACAGAATAGATGGAAGACGTGTTCGTATTTCATTACAACTCATCGCCTGAAGGGTTAAAAAAGTGGTTCATTGTTATCTTTCAAATTGACAATTTATATAATATTGTAGCTTTCCCTGAAGATGACAAACAATATTGGAATTCGTGTTATACATGGAAGACGTGTTCGTATTTCATTACAACTCATCGCCTGAAGGGGTAAAAAAGTGTTTCATAACATTTTCGTCTTCTGTCAAACACTCTTTCGACAGAAGGCAGACCCTTTCAATGAACCTGGTGAAACTTAAAACTAATTAATTCCCAACAAAGTGATCGCGGGTCTTCTTTGTAACAAATGATTGTGTGGAACGACTAGAGCCCTGGAATTGATGAAGGCCAAGTTACAAGCACAGAACACCCTATCTCCACAGAAGCGCAACTTGAAGGCGGCACTTTGATCTTTTGGGGTCAATTTTTCGTAACCTTGATACAAAGCTTGGCTCGTATATTGTCATTTCCAGGCGATAAATTCAAACTGTCGGTTTATATACATTTTGAGTGATGACTTTGCAAACTTTCTAGTCTTATTATTTCTGCTTCTGAAGTGAAATTTGGGCAGTTTCAATTCCATTTGACGATATGGCCCTTCTCAAGTCTAAATAATTCAGAACATAAAGTTCTCTTGCCAAATTGGTGTCAAGGATTCTCTGTTGATCAACAATCTACATTCATTATTCTCAACACATGCAAACGGAGAACTTCGATATTTACCAAAATATTTTAAGTGAATAAGCAAACTTTTTTTGCACGTTTATTGAAAGTACGTGTAGTAGACATAAAAATACTCATTTTCTTATTTTGGAAAGGGTGGAAAATACCACTGAGGTGATGTAAGCCTACCTATTTGATGTTCAAATACTTTTTTTAATCAACTGAATACACCAGAAAAAAAATTTAAAAAACAACTTTATTTCAACAAATATATATATATATATATATATATATATATATATATATATCTATATATATATATATATATATATATATATATATATATATATATATATATATATATATATATATATATATATATATATATATATATATATATATATATATATATATATATATATATATACATATAAGCTCCCGATTGGTCAGTTTATTTATATATATATATATATATATATATATATATATATATGTATATATATATATATATATACATATATATATATATATATATATATATATATATATATATAGAACCAGTGAATAGTGGGGTGTTTCAGCAAGTAAAGGAGTACTCTTTCAAGTTAGTCCAAGCTTTCGGAAAATTCTATTTCCATCATCAGGGAAACTACAATAATATATAAAAAGTTGTAAAGTAATTCTAAAATATTAATAGCTAATGACTTACATCTTATTTGAGGATGGTTACATTGATGTTAGAGATGAATTGATGGTACATTGTTGAAATATTACTAAATTGTGGCTACCTTGGATTTTGATTATGCAATTGAATTACTGAAACTAATATTACTATTGGATAGGTTCTTATCTAGAGTCAATAAGTAAGAATATATTTCACTTAGGTGATTAATGTCTGTTCGTTTGTTCATACAATTATTATTTTGAAAAATGTAGGACATTTCTAAAATGGACCTCTTAACTGTTAGTGTTTCAGTGGTTAATACTTTTATTGAGTCGTAATCCATATGGTGGTCAAACTCATTCACATGGTTCGCCAGTGCACATCTCTCAGGGTGTAATCTTGAATCACTTTTGTGAGAAACGACTCTAGCACCTAATGCTCGTGAAGTTTGGCCAACATATATTTTGTTGCATGATTGGCAAGGAATACTATAAACGACATTCACCTGATTCATCAAGGGAACCTTGTCTTTGACTCTGCTGTGATTTGATTTGATAGTTAGGACGGTTTTGTTTGCTATTTTTATGTTGGGTAAAATTTGGAATATTCTAGAAAGTCTGGGAGTGATCTCCATGATGAACGACAATGATGTGAATATGGAGTGGATTGGGGCATCATCAGCAACATTGCCACTGGTATTGTTTGCGATTGAATTGTAACTTTCTAGTGATGTAGATGTACTGAACAAAATATTGTTAATTAATTGGGTTGGATAAGAATTATCTATTAATAATTGTGCAAGAATTTTTAAATTTTTTTTATGGAAACTTTTATCTGAGATTCTTAGCACTCTGTTCTTTAGTTTGACCAAGTTCACTTTGATCGAGTGTTTGTGATACGAGTGGTAGTTCATGTATCTACCTGAGCTGCAGGGCTTCCTGTATCAATCAATTAGGACTTTGTTGTCCGCTGTTCTGATGAACTTTGTGTCAAGGAAGGAGACTGATTGCTGGTTGTCTTCTGTTTCGACTGTGAACTGAATATGGGGGTCATAACTATTCAGGGTGGAAAGAATCTCCTCCAAGCCTTCTTGGGGAATTGAAATTATAATGTCATCTACGTATTTTTTCAAAAAATGAGGTTTGAAAGATGAAACTGGTAATACTGTGTCCAGCAGATCATCCATCACGTATGCAGCTAATATTGGTGAAATGGAGGCTCCAAAAGTCTGTTTATATTTTATTGTTGAACGAGAAGTGAGTGCTATCAAAGAGAAAAGTTAATAATTTGGAAAAAGTTTCTTTATCAATGTTGCAATGGTTACTGATGTTGCTCCAATTTTTGTGAATGGATCTCAAACATGTTTCTAAATACACATTGCTAAACAAGGAAACCACATCCAGACAGGCTAGGATGTAGTTCGGAGGTAGAAAACTGTTATTGAATTTTTCTGTAATTTCAAATGAATCTCCTATATAGTACTCGTTGCCAAAATCATATGCTTTTGTTAAGATACTTGTTAACAGGGACGCTAATGCTTCAGTAGGTGCACCTATCGATGCTACGATTGGTCTTACTGAAAGAGTCGGTTTGTGAATTTTGGGCAGGGTATAGAGCCTTGGAGCGATACCACTATAGCAGGTAAGTTTCTTTTTTGTTGTTTCATCTATGTAATTTTTATCTTTCAATTCTTTGATGTATGTATTGCACTTTCTTTGGATTGCAGAAGTAGGGTCTTTGTTCAATTCTATGTATGCTGTATTATTCATGATTATTTCATTTGTGAGATCTATGTACTGTTGTTTTTCCATGACTACTGTTACGTTACCTTTGTCTGATGAAGTTAAGATTAAATTTGGATTTTCTTTCAAGAATTTTTTTGAGTTAAGTAATAAATCTTGAAAAGATGATGATTGTTGATGTGTATTGTGTACATGGTTTGTGATGATATTCGAGGCCCTTGCTATAGTGATATTTCTCTGGATCGTATCTGGAATATTGGACGTAATGTAATCTACGTCAGCCAACATGTTCTTTATAGGAATGTCCTTGCCTAATATAGGTTCAATGCTAAATTTTGGACCTAATGCTAAAAAATTTGATACCTCATCAGGGATGGGTATGTTTGAAATATTTTTTATCCATTTTTTATTTGATTTTAATTTTGATTCTGAATTTACCTGTTTCAAATTGTTCAATTTATTAATGGTTTTTATTTTGACTCTATGAAAAATTTTGTTATATGTTCTTAGTTGTCTACTGTTAAAATTTAGAAAAATTGGTTCACCTGTTTGTGCAATTATATTATTCTTTAGTGACTCCAGCGTCCTATCCAATTTTTGTAATAATTTATGATTTGAAGAAATTTCAATATTCAAAAGTTTTATTCCTAACCTGTAGTTTTGTTCATTGATGTTCGTGTGTACTGCTTGTCTCTGTAGGAGAGATTCTATTGGTCTTGTCGTGGATGTGATATGATTTGGAAGAATATTGAATTTTCTGCACTGCAGTAGGAAACTTCCTCGGAAAAAGTAGCGAATACGGTAACCTCACCGATTTTTTTGAAATTTGCACAGATGATTGAAAACACCCTAATAACGATAAAAAACATCAAAATTACCTGCGGAAATACCTGAAAAGTCCTTTTTTTTGAAAAATGTCTGACAGTGAACGCAAACTTGGGTAAATAAATTGGACTGTCTCACACTCATTCATATTCAGCATACGTCAGTACATAGAAAATAGTAATCCAGATCCATACAAAAAGCGATTCGTTCAGAAATATACACAGAATAATGATATATAAATGTTAGTTTCATTAATTGAAAACTCCTCCCTCTGACATCTTTAAAAATGTTGAATGTCAAACATGAAATGGAATGACGGGAATGATAACGGGTTACGATCATAATGCGACATTGACAATTTTCTTGAATTTCATGAATACTGAGTAAATATGGAATATTTGTTTCTAATAGTATTCAGAAGTATTTACGCACCTGAAATCAATTATTTTTCAACCTAACATTGCCAAACCTCCCGTAGGTATGCTGCTTCGAGGAAATTATCTCAAGGAACTCAATCCGGTAAATATTCGTTTACCGCACAGCACCTATATTTTTGAAAAAAAGGAAAGACTTTACCTTATCCCACATCGAATTGAGGGTCGTGTCTATATTGCATATAAAGCTTAGACCATGAAGAACAATACCTAACAGAGAAACGTGGTACATTTTTCATGTTTTTTTTTCTATTTTACATGTTGAGTATGGAAAATTTTTTTCTCCAATTATCAAAGTTCGACTCATGTTCCTGATGTTTGAAAATATATTCGACCCAATTTAACCCAACCTAACTAATCTAACCAAACCTTAACCAACCTAACGTAGCCTAAACCAACCATGCCAACCTAATGTGACTATCCTAACCTAAACCATCCTAACTCAACATAACCTAACCTAAATTAGCTCAAACCAACCTTACTAACCTATCAGCCTAAACGAATTTCAATTATAAAAGTTCAAATGATGTTTGAAAAAATTTGCGACCTAATCTAACCCAACCTAACTAACCTAACCAAACCTCAACCAACCTACCCTAACCTTCCGAAAACTAACCTTGCCAACCTTAGCTAACTAATCAACTAACCTTAGTTAACCTGACCAAACCTAACTTAGCCTAACCTAACATAATTAGGAATAACAGATACTTGTCAACATCTTGTCAAATGACGAAATGAACCAATACGGCGGCAACTGCCACCCAGAAACTTTCGTGTGGTTTTTTCAAAAGAGTGTGATTTCCATGGCAAAACTGGTACTTGCCCCCCAGACATCACGTATTCCAATTAATTTAAGAAATCACGAAAGAAATTTTTCTCACAGACCTAACATGTGAAATGAAAAAAATCATAAAAAATGAACCATGCCCCTCCGGTATATGGGAGTTATTATGCAATATGGTCACGACCCCCAATTCGATGAAGGGTAATGTGAAGTTTAGCCCGAGAAAAAGTTAGGCCCAACTCACGTATGATGAGTCGCTTAACACGAATCCGCGTTCTTTCTTTTCGTTTTGGCAATTCAAAGTTCGGAAGAAACGCATATCCCACCACGCGCTTTGTTATCATTACGTTGTCTATTTTTTGTTTGGCAACAGTGTACAGGGTGCAAGACTTTGACGTCTTTGACATTTACTTTTATTTTGATTCAGATCTACAACACAACAATGAAAATATGTGTTTTACTTCCGAATTATCGAATGTTAGTTGGGAAGAAAATAGCAGTAAATAGGTGAATACATGTGTAGTTGATGTGTTGGAAAAAATGTTCAAGAAAATGCGATTGTATATGGTACTCCTACAAATTATTAGAGTGACATTCCGCAACAACCTTTTTTTTTCACTAAAAAGGTCATAACTTCCAAAGGTATGGTTTCGGTACAAAAATTTCGATGGTTATGATGATTTTATGGTGTTCTGAATCATCTGTGCAAATTTCAAGAAAATCGGTGAGGTTACCGTATTCGCTACCTTTACCAACTTCTTCTGTTGATTTCTTTGGCTAATTTCATTTTTGTTTTGGACCATAGTTTCATGTCTCTCAGTGTCCGATCACCGAACGTAGAATGGATTAGTAGGAAGAACCCCATGCCTGTAGATTAGAGGAAGGGTAGTCGTTGCTGACTAGTTAAGAATAGAACCAGTGAATAGTGGGGTGTTTCAGCAAGTAAAGGAGTACTCTTTTAAGTTAGTCCAAGCTTTCGGAAAATTTTATTTCCATCATCAGGGAAACTACAATAATATATAAAAAGTTGTAAAGTAATTCTAAAATATTAATAGCTAATGACTTACATCTTATTTGAGGATGGTTACATTGATGTTAGAGATGAATTGATGGTACATTGTTGACGATGAAACATGATACATAATTAAAACTTGATTAAAATTTTACAGGTTAAAATCTAGACGTTGCTCTCACGTGAGCTTGTCATATATATATTAATACCAATATGAGTAATACCTGATAAGAGCTAATGTTAACTAAGTGAAGCCGAGTTATATCTCTGTTGCAGTCCCACAATCCGGTTTCTTTCATTTTTTGCGCATGCGCGATTTTTAACGTCATATGACAATTTCATTTTTTTGGTTATGTTATTTTAATGTCAAAAAAAAACAAACAAGATCATGAAGATTTCAAGAATATTGAATATAATATCTACGAATGTTGCAGTACAGAAAATTCAAAGTGCATTTTGGTTTCCCAGGAAGTTTGGAAGGTTTCCCTAATGATTGAATAACTAAATGAGTTCTATTGCATATCAACTGTGATGTGAAATGATGTGTAGTGTTTAATGATACAAAATTAAAAGTCTTTCATTGATCTCGAGACCAAGTTTTCATCAATTTCGAATAGGAGAATGAACTGCTGCAAGAGGATGACTGCTCATTATGGTCAATAGCAAATATGTGTGAAATTCATAGGGTTTAAGTTTCACTGATTGAAATATTCAGTATCAAATTCATGTTAGGTACTCTTTTTAATGTCCATTTATGAATGTAATTTTGAAATCCATGAATTCAGCTCATAACAAATTCGTTGAAATAAAGATTGTTTACTAAACAGAATCAAGCGCCAAAGTTGAGATACTATGCTCATTCTGTTGTGTTACTTGTGATTGAAAGCTCAGAAAACAGGTAAAAAGATGGACACTTGGTCGGTTGGTGGTATGCACGAAAAAAATAAGACATATGTATCATGTAGGTAAATCAGAATTATACAAACATTATCCTAAGAAACCAGGGTTTTACGAAATGCCAGGGAAAAATATATGAAAATGTGCATTCCAAAAGAATATGCAATAAGTCGCCTGTTCTAGTAGCCACCAAATAAACTGCCAGGATAGCAAGGAATTTTTCTTGTGAAATTAGTACTCCATATTTCTAAATACAGAATTTGATCTGGATTTCTAGTGAGTGTTGTACAGTGATTTCTCATAATGAACATTGTTCAGGATACATTAATATGGATTGATTAACTATGATTACAGAATCCAAATTTAAACAGTAAATTACTGAAGCGACAATCCATGCTTCGAGTAAGCTTGATGAACTTTCTTGGGTTTTTTATATTTCTTCTGGTATTCAATTTGATATGTAATTTTATATATATATATATATGTATATATAAATATGAAACTGAATTTTTCTGCCACGACTCTCATCCAGTGCATGTCGCCAAAGGCTGAACATGACCAGGACACGTCATGCTGTGGACAGCAGTTTCGCCCTATGGGGCTCATCAGCATGGCGATATATATATAAATATATATAATATATTATATATAAATGATCATTATTCATTTATAGAACCTTTTAGTTGCAAATTATAAGGAGTAAATTCAAGAATATCAATGAGAATATTCCTTTTGGAATGATATGCAGGTGTCAGATGTAATCCAGCATTTTAATTAATTTTAATACACAAAGGAAGAGTTCAGCTATTTATGAAATAATACTACAATAATTTCAGGAAATTTTTATTCATATTTCTCAATAGTTACATCATCTTTCACAAATATGAAGGATAGGTATTCATTAAAAAGACAGGAAAGGTTGATTAAGATTGTAACCACATGGTCATCATCAGTTGATGATACCAGAGACAGCGGATATTGAAGAATTGATGAGTACGTAATTTGAATAAAAATTACTATTTCATAAATTCAAGAAAGATCGGCAATCCTGTTAAACACACAACCATTTTCAAATACATATTCAGTATCAATTTGGAATTTATATATTGGAATGAGAAATTTATTGAAATGACTAAAAGTCAAAATCGCGCAATTTCGTACCATGTTATAGTCCAGACGGAATGTATATGAATTTGGACGACTTCTATTCAACAGCCGTGCCAAATCGCTAATTTTTTTGTAGGTAGTTTGGACCTCAAGGAATATAGTGTGAAATTTGTGGAATCGAGAAATGACGATTTCTGTCAAAAAAAAATTATTGAAAAAAACAAAAGACATATTTTGATGTTATTATCTTTGGAATAAACTTTATCGAAAAATGTTTCGTACAAAAAATGTGCGCCGTGATGAAATCTACAAAATAAGTCCTATGCAAAAATCACGTAGAATCATTAGTTTGGCGGTAAATCACTGTTAAACAAAAATTTTTCAAAAAAATTGTTATTGTATTCACGAGGTTCATCTATGAAGTACTGTCCTCAAACTCATCCACCATCTGGAAGAAACTCTCCTGAAGAGATACCGGTAAAGTTTATCCAGCCATGTTATATAGTTTAGCAACAATGACCGATTTTCGTAAATCTGGCGTGTCGCTATAGCATTTGTTCCACAAGGCCGAGAACGTGCAAAAAAATCATGGTGATTCTTTTCAGCATGTACATTTAGGATTTGAGTGAAAAAAATATTTTAAATTTTTTTTCAACATGTTTTTCGAATATGTAAGATTTCAGCTTATAAACAAATAGAAGGTACGCCTTATATATTCAAGTTATTTGAAATGTTCCTTAAGATTCCCGTAGGTCTTAGCGAGACGCGTAATTCAAAAAAGAAAAAGTTCCAATATCTTTATTCTAGGCCGAGATACAATACCTTTTACGTTTGTTTCATTTGTTATTTTTTAAATAAACATTTTCGCGAAATTCAAGTTTTCAGGCATTCGTAATAGTGTTAGGCCTAATTTTGATATTATAGAAACCGTTTCGAGCATTGATCTCATGGCAGATCATGATTGCATTCGGTCACTCGCACGCGAAATATACTGACGGCGGCCTCGGTCCAGCCGGGTGACGCGTGCTGGCCTAGTAGCCTCGCTCCAAGGCTCCTCTCGCGCGGCTTACTTAAGAATTTCCATATCTCCCTTATAAATTGTCGTAAACGAATGAATTTTTTTTTGATTCAACGTATTTTTTTCTCGTGAATTCAAAAATGTTCGTGAAAATCATTTTTTTTCAATACGTACCCCAAAAAATTGTTTTCAAATTCAATGTTGATGTTGGGTGGCCTATAAATAATCTTATATTTGAAAGGTGAGGAGAAAAAAAGTAAATTTGAATTCGTCCGTGATTTTTTTACTACAATTATCATCTACATACATTCTTACAAGTACCTTATGAAATACATTTTTTTTCTCTCCGGTTCATAGCTAGCGTTATCATCGTTATTTCCTACAATATTTTCATCGTCACTCAATGCAAACGTTACATTCTCCGTATCATCTATATCGTCTGGAATTCCGGAAAATTGTTCGTCGATTTCGTCATCGCTTAGAACTATTTCAGGTTCGATGACATTCGAACAATTTTGTCCGCAACATTTTTTGCACAATATTGTGCATTTCTCCCCTTCTTTTCGACACGCACAATTAGTTTGACATTTACTTGTATCGCAATCGCAAGAAATGATTTCCAATAAATTGGCCGGAATTGGGTATTTTTTACAAGTGATCGGCACCAACATACTATACTGTTGCTTCTTTTCCACCCCCATTGCATTGAATCCTTTGAACAACCGCCTTGCCATTGGCACACTCGTAAATAAGTGCGAAGCGAATGTTCATCACATGCCTCAGCGGTTGGGGGAAGACAGCTTAAATTGAACGTACTTTTAAGGGTTGACTTCGTAAAACATAAGTACCGAAATTCATCAAAAGAGAAGTTATCATTTTTTCGTGCGCCATATAGCGTCATAACGATGTTCTGTCCGGCTGCCTGTATCGAACTTCTCCTGATATACGACACCTTATCCACGCTTTTACAGGCTGTGACACAACGTCTTCGCTGTACAAGCAGGGAAAAGCCAAACTGATAAAACTCTTGAGGAGTGACCGTAATTATCTCAAGAGAGAAGCTAGTATTTTCAATGATCCAAATGCGTTGAAAAGTTCGTATGTAGATGATAATTGTAGTAAAAAAATCACGGACGAATTCAAATTTACTTTTTTTCTCCTCACCTTTCAAATATAAGATTATTTATAGGCCACCCAACATCAACATTGAATTTGAAAACAATTTTTTGGGGTACGTATTGAAAAAAAATGATTTTCACGAACATTTTTGAATTCACGAGAAAAAAATACGTTGAATCAAAAAAAAATTCATTTGTTTACGACAATTTATAAGGGAGATATGGAAATTCTTAAGTAAGCCGCGCGAGAGGTGCCTTGGAGCGAGGCTAGCAGGCCAGCACGCGTCACCCGGCTGGACCGAGGCCGCCGTCAGTATATTTCGCGTGCGAGTGACCGAATGCAATCATGATCTGCCATGAGATCAATGCTCGAAACGGTTTTTATAATATCAAATATTATGCCTAACACTATTACGAATGCCTGAAAACTTGAATTTCGCGAAAATGTTTATTTAAAAAATAACAAATGAAACAAACGTAAAAGGTATTGTATCTCGGCCTAGAATAAAGATATTGGAACTTTTTCTTTTTTGAATTACGCGTCTCGCTAAGACCTACGGGAATCTTAAGGAACATTTCAAATAACTTGAATATATAAGGCGTACCTTCTATTTGTTTATAAGCTAAAATCTTACATATTCGAAAAACATGTTGAAAAAAAATTTAAAATATTTTTTTCACTCAAATCCTAAATGTACATGCTGAAAAGAATCACCATGATTTTTTTGCACCTTCTCGGCCTTGTGGAACAAATGCTATAGCGACACGCCAGATTTACGAAAATCGGTCATTGTTGCTAAACTATATAACATGGCTGGATAAACTTTACTGGTATCCCTTCAGGAGAGTTTCTTCCAGATGGTGGATGAGTTTGAGGACAGTACTTCATAGATAAACCTCGTGAATACAATAACAATTTTTTTGAAAAATTTTTGTTTAACAGTGATTTACCGCCAAACTAATGATTCTACGTGATTTTTGCATAGGACTTATTTTGTATATCTCATCACGGCGCACATTTTTTGTACGAAACATTTTTCGATAAATCTTATTCCAAAGATAATAACATCAAAATATGTCTTTTGTTTTTTTAAATTATTTTTTTTTGACAGAAATCGTCATTTCTCGATTCCACAAATTTCACACTATATTCCTTAAGGTCCAAACTACCTACAAAAAAATTGGCGATTTGGCACGGCTGTTGAATAGAACTCATGTATTAGTCTACTGGCCTATTATGTTTAGTTACATTCATGGTAGGTAATAAAACATTTGAAAAATAATCTCAAGCTACAACATATTGTATACAAAACGAAAAAACAGACAAATCATTACTATACATATAAAGGGGAAATTTTTAAAGTAACTCATACCATCCAGAAATTTATTCGAATAAAAAGAACGATGCAGCAGATTTTGCAATCACCGTCCTGAACTTCTAGATTTCTCATATATGATTTTTTCTGTGTGGTACGTAGTATATGCCATGAAGGCTTTCTTACTCGAGCATTTCTCAGTAATGTAGACAGGTTGTTATCTTTGTTGAAAAATAAGAAATAAAAGTTTTTTCATTTACGTTTTTTACTGTTCTCCGCATTCTTTACAATACGATTTGAAAATCCTGATGTACATTGTTCTACCTCTATACATCAGCAGCAGCAGTCTAACAACATGATGTGATACATTTAACATTAGTTATATAAGTCTGTTCAATATAGAGATTGAAAGTTATTTGGACACGTTATATTCACATCATTGTTCTACACAAAATACCTTTTGCAATGATGAATAACATTTATATATTGGGATTGGTACCCTTTTCCTTACGTTTTTTGCCCATCATCCTCCAATATTCCATACTCACAAATCTATGCATAATGATGTAGCAGGTGATGGTGATATCTGTTGATAAATGAAACACTACATTACCATCAGATGATCATTAGCACCACGAGATATCAAATTCTTTGATTTCAAGTGTCCCAGAAGTTTCTTCAAACTCTCAGTTTTTTTAACATATCGTCTGTTTTTTTGTTGCAGTTGGCGTATTTTCCTTCTTTCTCTGGGATCACAACTGAAAACAAAAATAACATTGAAACTTTGTGCTTGGAGACTAACAGACGAACTGGAGGTCTATTTTTGTCGTTCACAACTAAAGCATTCGCAAATATGGTCAAATTCTAAGATCAAGTTGCTATATATATATATATATATATATATATATATATATATATATATATATATATATATATATATATATATATACATATGTAACACTATTGTTTTAACCCTCCGTTAGTCGCGCATGGGACTGGCAGTCCCATGACTTACAATTTTCTCAATTATATCAAAACTATTATAGCTACAGCGTCGTAACTTTATGACATCTCACAGTAAACTTCTAGAAGCCAGTTGCCTGAGTTTCATGCAAAGGGATAGTTTTATTTCTTAGAAAATTTGCAAAGAGTGCGTCAGGTACCTGCTTTGGGACTGATAGTCCCAGCGCGACTGCCTACGACTCATTTTTGTTGCGTACATTGAACAAGCGTCTCAGTACCGTATTTGTAGGCTTCGTTGTTTGTAGGTTATCTTTTCTTGTTCATTTGTTACTGTGTCGTGTATTTTTGAAACAAAGTGCATAATTATGGACACAAAGCGTTATAATTTTGATAACCCCGCTGACGTGGAAGAATTGAATCGTTTAGCTTTCAACCTGGGACGAGCCGAAGAGCGGTCAAGAGAAAACGTTGCGAACCTTGTTGTAACGAATCTAAAAAGGACGCCAGAACAACCTATACATGTCGAAAAGTGTGATACCTATATATGTTTGGAAAAAAATGTCCAAGTAATATGTGAAAATTGCTTAGAAAATATAACTGAAGAGGAAACAGCTGGTGAATCTGAATAAATCAAACTACAATAAAATATGATGCTATTTATTACCTACTTGCTTTTCTGTTCCCTAAATATTTTCACGTGAATTGTGTGAAAGCGTATCCACAAATATTACTATAAGAGGTATAAATGTAAAAAATGATTCATAAACAATAAAAACACCAGTTAGGTATGAAACACAAAATTATAATGCAATTGCAAATGAAATTTATTTCGCTTTAGTAATAAACTAATTTACCAAAAACATTTTTAACCAAAATAATTCATATGACCAAAAATTAGGCTGCGTTGTTGATATGGGACTGGCAGTCCCAGCGCGACTAGCGACGTTACATATGGTGGCGCGCCTAACGGAGGGTTAAAAAGTAACAATGTGACAGACATTATTTTTGTGAGGTCGCTGCGATGTATACATTGGGAATTCAAAAATTTGAACATTTATTCAGAAAACAGAATTAGGACAGATTTCACCAACATTGCCAGCAAACTGACTGGACATTTTTTACATTACCCTCTTCCTTTCAAGTCATTTCATAATCGATCAGTAGGAAACTTCAACAAAGCATTTTTTATTCAAAAAATAAAATTAAGAAAGAAAAATCCTTGGTTCATATGGATTACATTAGAAAATTTGTACATCCGAACCAAAAATTCTTATTTGAATATAAAAAGAATATAGGGGAATTTACAGGAAACTGCTTATAAGTTACAAAACAGATTTACTATAAAAAGGGGATGGATTGGGCGGACAACAAATCTAAAGGTCTGTTAAATAACTACTATTACTGCTCTATAGCTGACAAACTCACTCTGAACTTATTTTGAAACAAAAACTCTTGTCTTGCCTCAAAAAAATTGACATTGTTGAAAGCTTCCAATTCAATGAAACCAACCCGAAAGAACTGGAAGCCTTTATTGAAAATATGAAAAACAAAATTGGTTCTGGTCTCAATGACATGTCGATCAAAATATTCAATTCAAAGTTCAACCGTATTCCCTTTTAGTTGTGCTATCACAACTCATCAATCAATCTTTCATGTATGGCAAAGGTCACTTTTCAGTTTTCATATCTTTCAAGGAGAGCAAAAGAAGCTAAGTTCATTTATTAAGCTCTGAGCGCTCACTTAGCTCGAAGCCTTTCGTTTATTACAATTCGAGCTCTCCAAGCTTGTACATAGGTGTCCATTTCACCTTCAGATCCTGTAAACTCGTTCTAAAGTAAGGATATGTGCAATCCCTGTTGACTTCCATTCTAAACACTAAAATGGTGATACATTAGTGTTGATAATTTTCAGTTCGTTTTCCCTTATCAAAACAATATATCTCATTCTCTCGTTTTACCTTTAACACAGGCATTCATAATACATTGTTGAATACCCCAAGGATATAATGTAGAGCGTGTTCAATATTTTCTGTGTAGCATTGGGAAACTTGGACTTCTTTCGAACACTTCCATAGTTTTTCTTCTCGTACTGCAGGAATCATGTTCATTATACAACATGAAATGTTTACTAACAGGTTATAACATGAATAGCAACTATTTCAATTTCTCTAGCCTCTGCCCAAGTGAGTACAACGGACTAGCAACAATGCAGCGTATCAATGTTGGTATGCTCATCATTGGAGAATGGAATGCCAGGCCAAGTCTGAATGTGAAATCAACCTCATCTACCTATAAACACATCATCGTAAAGAAAACATAAAAATTCAACCTACCTACATTTTCATTCAACATGATCTTCATATGAACAATCTGCATGGCGAATGTCAAAGGAAAAATTCGTAAATATTCAAGCAAAAATTGCTCGAAAAAGATAAATTAAATATGAGGTTATGTTACATACACGATTTTTATATCTTAAAGCTCCATGCGCAGTGATCAGCTGATCTCGGCTCAGTCTCTACCCGCTCTACTCGATGCATGAATAATTAACGAACTTGGCTAGAATTGTCCAAGAGTGTATGCTAATATCGCTAATGCTAGAGAATGTGCTGAACTATGTTGCAGTATGAGGCTGCAGTGCAGTATGCCTGTTTGAAAATCACATAAATAATCAGATGTGTTGATAGTAGATATGAGGTGCCGAATAATAAACGAAACTTTACCCTCTATTAGTCAGAAATAGCTTGTTTCAAAATAGACTAGTTTTTAAAAGATTCATTATGTCACTTACCAACTGCAGCAGGGGCATATGTTGGATAACGTGAAAGCAGAGGCAAGTTATATTTTTCAAAAATGTTTCGACTGTGTTCTCAAACCCATTTCTGTAGGCTTAGTAAAAAAATCGTCCTCGGAGAAATTATTTGCACATATTCTTATGCGGGAAACGTCATCGGTACTTTCCAAATTGCAAATATTCATCCACAACAATTTCAGGACGGGGTCTTTTGAAAACCTGAAATATTAGTCGTGTGATATGAAGACAATAATTAATCTAAATTCCATATTTACCGATGGCAGGAGCTCGAATTCTTGCTATTGCACAGGAAGCAGGGTGTCTGGTTCATAGTTGAAAAAATATATACGAACACTAACAAAACTCTCAACTGCGAAAAAACCCAACTTTGATAAGAATGGGTAAAGTATAAGAACTCAAACTCAAACACATTAATCGAATAAAACACTAATAATTGAGAAGACGATGAAGATACTTCAATAAAAAGAATTGGCTCGATGAATATTTTCAACAACTGTCAGTGTCAGACGCAGACGCTAAAATCTTTGGTTATGTTCCGGTTTCAATCATATGAAATAAGGAATTCATTCCCACTATCGGTCTTGGTCGAAACTCACGCATGTTAGAAAGAAACAGGTAATTAGAAGTATGTGTATCATTGAAGAAATGTTTTTTTCTCGCGCATGCGCATAGGTATAAAGAAACCGGCGATCTTCTTTTTTTTCGGATTCACGGCAGTTGTCTTTATTATCCATATTGGTATTAATATATATATGGAGCTTGTCAGTTATACTAATCGAAAATTGAAGTATGACATTGATTCGAAATTTGAAATATGAAGTTAACAAATTGAGTTGTGGCTGAGGGCCCAGGGTGTCAGTGTGTTACCAACTGAATTCTAGTTACTAATTTGATACAAATTGAATTGAAATATTACTAAATTGTGGCTACCTTGGATTTTGATTATGCAATTGAATTACTGAAACTAATATTACTATTGGATAGGTTCTTATCTAGAGTCAATAAATAAGAATATATTTCACTTAGGTGATTAATGTCTGTTCGTTTGTTCATACAATTATTATTTTGAAAAATGTAGGACATTTCTAAAAAGGACCTCTTAACTGTTAGTGTTTCAGTGGTTAATACTTTTATTGAGTCGTAATCCATATGGTGGTCAAACTCATTCACATGGTTCGCCAGTGCACATCTCTCAGGGTGTAATCTTGAATCACTTTTGTGAGAAACGACTCTAGCACCTAATGCTCGTGAAGTTTGGCCAACATATATTTTGTTGCATGATTGGCAAGGAATACTATAAACGACATTCACCTTATTTATCAAGGAAACCTTGTCTTTGACTCTGCTGTGAATTGATTTGATAGTTAGGACGGTTTTGTTAGCTATTTTTATGTTGGGTAAAATTTGGAATATTCTAGAAAGTCTGGGAGTGATCTCCCTGATGAACGGTAATGATGTGAATATGGAGTGGATTGGGGCATCATCAGCAACATTGCCATTGGTATTGTTTGCGATTGAATTGTAACTTTCTAGTGATGTAGATGTACTGAACAAAATATTGTTAATTAATTGGGTTGGATAAGAATTATCTATGAATAATTGTGCAAGAATTTTTAAATTTTCATCATGGAAACTTTTATCTGAGATTCTTAGCACTCTGTTCTTTAGTTGTTTGACCAAGTTCACTTTGATCGAGTGTTTGTGATACGAGTGGTAGTTCATGTATCTACCTGAGCTGCAGGGCTTCCTGTATCAATCAATTAGGACTTTGTTGTCCGCTGTTCTGATGAACTTTGTGTCAAGGAAGGGTACTGATTGCTGGTTGTCTTCTGTTTCGACTGTGAACTGAATATGGGGGTCATAACTATTCAGGGTGAAAAGAATCTCCTCCAAGCCTTCTTGGGGAATTGAAATTATAATGTCATCTACGTATTTTTTCAAAAAATGAGGTTTGAAAGATAAAACTGGTAATACTGTGTACAGCAGATCATCCATCACGTATGCAGCTAATATTGGTGAAATGGAGGCTCCCATGGGAGTTCCAAAAGTCTGTTTATATATTTTATTGTTGAACGAAAAGTAAGTGCTATCAAAGAGAAAAGTTAATAATTTGGAAAAAGTTTCTTTATCAATGTTGCAATGGTTACTGATGTTGCTCCAATTTTTGTGAATGGATCTCAAACATGTTTCTAAATACACATTGCTAAACAAGGAAACCACATCCAGACTGGCTAGGATGTAGTTCGGAGGTAGAAAACTGTTATTGAATTTTTCTGTAATTTCAAATAAATCTCCTATACAGTACTCGTTGCCAAAATCATATGCTTTTGTTAAGATTCTTGTTAACAGGGACGCTAATGCTTCAGTAGGTGCACCTATCGATGCTACGATTGGTCTTACTGAAAGAGTCGGTTTGTGAATTTTGGGCAGGGTATAGAGCCTTGGAACGATACCACTATAACAGGTAAGTTTCTTTTTTGTTGTTTCATCTATGTAATTTTTATCTTTCAATTCTTTGATGTATGTATTGCACTTTCTTTGGATTGCAGAAGTAGGGTCTTTGTTCAATTCTATATATGCTGTATTATTCATGATTATTTCATTTGTGAGATCTATGTACTGTTGTTTTTCCATGACTACTGTTACGTTACCTTTGTCTGATGAAGTTAAGATTAAATTTGGATTTTCTTTCAAGAATTTTTTTGAGTTAAGTAATAAATTTCGAAAAGATGATGATTGTTGATGTGTATTGTGTATATGGTTTGTGATGATATTCGAGGCCCTTGCTATAGTGATATTTCTCTGGGTCGTATCTGGAATATTGGACGTAATGTAATCTACGTCAGCCAACATGTTCTTTATAGGAATGTCCTTGCCTAATATAGGTTCAATGCTAAATTTTGGACCTAATGGGATGGGTATGTTTGAAATATTTTTCATCCATTTTTTATTTGATTTTAATTTTGATTCTGAATTTACCTGTTTCAAATTGTTCAATTTATTAATGGTTTTTATTTTGACTCTATGAAAAATTTTGTTATATGTTCTAAGTTGTCTACTGATAAAATTTAGAAAAATTGGTTCACCTGTTTGTGCAATTATATTAATCTTTAATGACTCCAGCGCCCTATCCAATTTTTGTAATAATTTATGATTTGAAGAAATTTCAATATTCAAAAGTTTTATTCCTAACGTGTAGTTTTGTTTGTAAGATGTAAGTCATTAGCTATTAATATTTTAGAATTACTTTACAACTTTTTATATCTTATTGTAGTTTTTCTGATGATGGAAATAAAATTTTCCGAAAGCTTGGACTGACTTAAAAGAGTACTCCTTTACTTGCTGAAACACCCCACTATTCACTGGTTCTATTCTTAACTAGTCAGCAACGACTACCCTTCCTCTAATCTACAGGCATGGGGTTCTACCAATCCATTGGAACTACGTACGGTGATCGGACACTGAGAGACATGAAACTATGGTCCAAAACAAAAATTAAATTAGCCAAAGAAATCAACAGAAGAAGTTTCATAGAGTCAAAATAAAAACATTAATAAATTGAACAATTTGAAACAGGTAAATTCAGAATCAAAATTAAAATCAAATAAAAAATGGATAAAAAATATTTCAAACATACCCATCCCTGATGAGGTATCAAATTTTTTAGCATTAGGTCCAAAATTTAGCATTGAACCTATATTAGGCAAGGACATTCCTATAAAGAACATGTTGGCTGACGTAGATTACATTACGTCCAATATTCCAGATACGACCCAGAGAAATATCACTATAGCAAGGGCTTCGAATATCATCACAAACCATATACACAATACACATCAACAATCATCATCTTTTCGAAATTTATTACTTAACTCAAAAAAATTCTTGAAAGAAAATCCAAATTTAATCTTAACTTCATCAGACAAAGGTAACGTAACAGTAGTCATGGAAAAACAACAGTACATAGATCTCACAAATGAAATAATCATGAATAATACAGCATACATAGAATTGAACAAAGACCCTACTTCTGCAATCCAAAGAAAGTGCAATACATACATCAAAGAATTGAAAGATAAAAATTACATAGATGAAACAACAAAAAAGAAACTTACCTGCTATAGTGGTATCGCTCCAAGGCTCTATACCCTGCCCAAAATTCACAAACCGACTCTTTCAGTAAGACCAATCGTAGCATCGATAGGTGCACCTACTGAAGCATTAGCGTCCCTGTTAACGAGTATCTTAACAAAAGCATATGATTTTGGCAACGAGTACTATATAGGAGATTCATTTGAAATTACAGAAAAATTCAATAACAGTTTTCTACCTCCGAACTACATCCTAGCCAGTCTGGATGTGGTTTCCTTGTTTAGCAATGTGTATTTAGAAACATGTTTGAGATCCATTCACAAAAATTGGAGCAACATCAGTAACCATTGCAACATTGATAAAGAAACTTTTTCCAAATTATTAACTTTTCTCTTTGATAGCACTTACTTTTCGTTCAACAATAAAATATATAAACAGACTTTTGGAACTCCCATGGGAGCCTCCATTTCACCAATATTAGCTGCATACGTGATGGATGATCTGCTGGACACAGTATTACCAGTTTTATCTTTCAAACCTCATTTTTTTAAAAAATACGTAGATGACATTATAATTTCAATTCCCCAAGAAGGCTTGGAGGAGATTCTTTTCACCCTGAATAGTTATGACCCCCATATTCAGTTCACAGTCGAAACAGAAGACAACCAGCAATCAGTACCCTTCCTTGACACAAAGTTCATCAGAACAGCGGACAACAAAGTCCTAATTGATTGGTACAGGAAGCCCTGCAGCTCAGGTAGATACATGAACTACCACTCGTATCACAAACACTCGATCAAAGTGAACTTGGTCAAACAACTAAAGAACAGAGTGCTAAGAATCTCAGATAAAAGTTTCCATAATAAAAATTTAAAAATTCTTGCACAATTATTCATAGATAATTCTTATCCAACCCAATTAATTAACGATATTTTGTTCAGTACATCTACATCACTAGAAAGTTACAATTCAATCGCAAACAATACCAATGGCAATGTTGCTGATGATGCCCCAATCCACTCCATATTCACATCATTACCGTTCATCAGGGAGATCACTCCCAGACTTTCTAGAATATTCCAAATTTTACCCAACATAAAAATAGCAAACAAAACCGTCCTAACTATCAAATCAATTCACAGCAGAGTCAAAGACAAGGTTCCCTTGATAAATCAGGTGAATGTCGTTTATAGTATTCCTTGCCAATCATGCAACAAAATATATGTTGGCCAAACTTCACGAGCATTAGGTGCTAGAGTCGTTTCTCACAAAAGTGATTCAAGATTACACCCTGAGAGATGTGCACTGGCGAACCATGTGAATGAGTTTGACCACCATATTGATTACGACTCAATAAAACTATTAACCACTGAAACACTAACAGTTAAGAAGTCCTTTTTAGAAATGTCCTACATTTTTCAAAATAATAATTGTATGAACAAAGGAACAGACATTAATCACCTAAGTGAAATATATTCTTATTTATTGACTTTAGATAAGAACCTATCCAATAGTAATATTAGTTTCAGTAATTCAATTGCATAATCAAAATCCAAGGTAGCCACAATTAAGTAATATTTCAATTAAATTTGTATCAAATTAGTAACTAGAATTCAGTTGGTAACACACTGACACCCCAGGCCCTCAGCCACAACTAAATTTGTCAACTTCATATTTCAAATTTCAAATCAATGACATACTTCAATTTTCAATTAGTATAACTGACAAGCTCACGTGAGAGCAACGTCTAGATTTTAACCTGAAAAATTTTAATCAAGTTTTAATTATGTATCATGTTTCATCGTCAACAATGTACCATCAATTCATCTCTAACATCAATGTAACCATCCTCAAATAAGATGTAAGTCATTAGCTATTAATATTTTAGAATTACTTTACAACTTTTTATATATTATTGTAGTTTCCCTGATGATGGAAATAAAATTTTCCGAAAGCTTGGACTAACTTAAAAGAGTACTCCTTCACTTGCTGAAACACCCCACTATTCATTGGTTCTATTCTTAACTAGTCAGCAACGACTACCCTTCCTCTAATCTACAGGCATGGGGTTCTACCAATCCATTGGAACTACGTACGGTGATCGGACACTGAGAGACATGAAACTATGGTCCAAAACAAAAATGAAATTAGCCAAAGAAATCAACAGAAGAAGTTTCCTACTGCAGTGCAGAAAATTCAATATTCTTCCAAATCATATCACATCCACGACAAGACCAACAGAATCTCTCCTACAGAGACGAGCAGTACACACGAACATCAATGAACAAAGCTACAGGTTAGGAATAAAACTTTTGAATATTGAAATTTCTTCGAATCATAAATTATTACAAAAATTGGATAGGGCGCTGGAGTCACTAAAGATTAATATAATTGCACAAACAGTAGACAACTTAGAACATATAACAAAATTTTTCATAGAGTCAAAATAAAAAACATTAATAAATTGAACAATTTGAAACAGGTAAATTCAGAATCAAAATTAAAATCAAATAAAAAATGGATAAAAAATATTTCAAACATACCCATCCCTGATGAGGTATCAAATTTTTTAGCATTAGGTCCAAAATTTAGCATTGAACCTATATTAGGCAAGGACATTCCTATAAAGAACATGTTGGCTGACGTAGATTACATTACGTCCAATATTCCAGATACGACCCAGAGAAATATCACTATAGCAAGGGCCTCGAATATCATCACAAACCATATACACAATACACATCAACAATCATCATCTTTTTGAAATTTATTACTTAACTCAAAAAAATTCTTGAAAGAAAATTCCAAATTTAATCTTAACTTCATCAGACAAAGGTAACGTAACAGTAGTCATGGAAAAACAACAGTACATAGATCTCACAAATGAAATAATCATTAATAATACAGCATATATAGAATTGAACAAAGAGCCTACTTCTGCAATCCAAAGAAAGTGCAATACATACATCAAAGATTTGAAAGATAAAAATTACATAGATGAAACAACAACAAAAAAACTTACCTGCTATAGTGGTATCGCTCCAAGGCTCTATACCCTGCCCAAAATTCACAAACCGACTCTTTCAGTAAGACCAATCGTAGCATCGATAGGTGCACCTACTGAAGCATTAGCGTCCCTGTTAACAAGTATCTTAACAAAAGCATATGATTTTGGCAACGAGTACTATATAGGAGATTCATTTGAAATTACAGAAAAATTCAATAACAGTTTTCTACCTCCGAACTACATCCTAGCCAGTCTAGATGTGGTTTCCTTGTTTAGCAATGTGTATTTAGAAACATGTTTGAGATCCATTCACAAAAATTGGAGCAACATCAGTAACCATTGCAACATTGATAAAGAAACTTTTTCCAAATTATTAACTTTTCTCTTTGATAGCACTTACTTTTCGTTCAACAATAAAATATATAAACAGACTTTTGGAACTCCCATGGGAGCCTCCATTTCACCAATATTAGCTGCATACGTGATGGATGATCTGCTGGACACAGTATTACCAGTTTTATCTTTCAAACCTCATTTTTTTTTAAAATACGTAGATGACATTATAATTTCAATTCCCCAAGAAGGCTTGGAGGAGACTACCCTTCCTCTCTCTCTCTCTCTCTCTCTATATATATATATATATATATATATATATATATATATATATATATATATATATATGTATGTATGAAATAGATATTTTTTCAGTTCTTTATAATAATACAAATTCATTTTTACTTGAGTTAAACACTGTATCAATCACAGCTGATATAATATAACAATTATTCTGTTTTTTCATTTCTGAATAGGGATTTTTTTTCGAAATTCTCCATTCGCATATTCAGGGGTAATATAATAAGTGGTATGATTATTACCGATTATTTTTTTCACTTGTCAAAATGTGACGTTTTTGGCATTTCAACCAATAGTAGCGGGTTATTCTATGGTTTTTCTAGCCAATCATTGGGTATTATACTGATAAAACTAGCTGGTCCTTTCGATTGTTTCGATAAAACCTTGTTTACCTTTGAACTCTCAAAACTATACGGTTTACCGCGTCGATTATATTGAACTGGCTCATATTTATATAAATTATCATGAATGAACAGTTACCTTATTATTAATAGTCATTCACTTTTCACTTTTTCAGCATAATAATAACATAACACATTTCAATGAACACTCAAACACATAAATAACTCATAACCTCAACTTTATGACAGATATAGCGATTCAAATATTTAAGGTTTCTTTCAAATGAAGATGGCGTACAATTAGTTTTCATTAAATACAATTCATTTTTTGTTGTATGAGAAGAAACCGTTGTATGCAGATTTTGATACAACGACATAACGAATGATTTTACGTTCCTTCTGGCGCGATTTTCATGTCATAAGAAATTTTCAATTATCAACTTTGTACAATGAGAGGTGTGACGCCATCTCTTGGTATCGTCATATCATATTCAATGCGTAAGCATTATATCTCTTCTGGATCATAGAGGGCCTACATCGTTGTTTGACATTTCAAAACAGTAAAATTTTCACCTTTTTTCGTTTCCTTTTTATGTAAATGAAATAATGATCAATTAAATTGTTCTTCCTTCTATTTGTTCAAAAAATAATCTTTCCAAATACAACTCGTTCTTCAAATTTAATGAGATAAATTTTCATTTTCGAAACACTCAAACTTTTTTATTTTGAGGCAAAAGCATTCAAACAAACCGAATTAGATAAAATCACGAGTCCGTAGGACGAGTGATTTTATCAATCGGTTTGTTTTCATACTCTTGCCAAATAAAAAAGTTTTTGTGAAAAATGAAAATTTATCGATTGAATTTGAAGGACTCGTGGTATTACCTTTGATAATTTTTTGGAATATTAATGAATTGCAATCCCAAAGCTGAAAATACAACGAGTCCGCAGGACGAGTTGTATTTTCTTGCATTGGGATTGCCAATGAATTGATATTCCAAAAAATTATAGGTTATTAATCATACCACGAATTATATTAAGGACGACAATATAACCCCTGTTTGAGCAAAAATTGCTGAATTGCCTAGTAATTGATTCTTTATTTCTGGCCGTATTCAAGGGAATACTCTTTTCCACTGCTTCATCTATGATACCAATCGCCATTTGTCCCCAACGATCGCTCATATTGATTAAGAAATATAACTGATCAAAACACATAGATTTGACGTTTATAATTTAAATCATTATTTTCACTTGACAGCTAGTAAAACAAAAACTAAGCAGGTTTATCACCGTGAAAATACAGCGACAAGCTATATTTTCACTGTAATTCGGATTCTATTGGCTGAATTTCAAAATTTGAAATAGACTGATTGGTTGTTAAGCAAGGAGATATATTGTCAAGGGAATAGAATCAGAAGCAGAAATGATAAGACTAAAAAGTTTACAAAGGTGTATCACTTAAAATGTATATCAACCGACAGTTTGAATATACCGCCTAGAAATATGATTACACAAGCCAAGCTTGCGATTCGGTCAGAACGCTTCAGATGCGCTTCTGTATAGATAGGGTGTTGTGTTACAAGTTTCGAAAAAAAAATGTAGATTCTGGCGGATGCGCAAGAAAACAATGTTTTGGTGAAGGAATAAAAAATGTAGATTCTGGCGGATGCCCAAGAAAACAATGTTTTGGTGAAGGAATATGTTGAAATAAATACAGATAAGGAAAAATATAATTTGTACAGCTAAACTATAATTTGCAAGATGCGAATATTAATAAATGCTTGGAAAAACAAAAAACTCAAATATATTAAAGCTCCATGTTGTTTCACAGGACCGAAATTGTAAGATTTCATTTTGAGGGGGAGAATATTCACTTGAATTTGTCATGCTATTTAGTTCTTTTGTAGAAGGTGGTGAGTCACGGATATTTCAATTACCTATTGTAGAATTTACAGGGGTGAAGCGTGTATTATTCAGATCACTTCCTAATCCAAATCGATTTATCAAACCAAAAAATTTCGGTGCTGCTTTATGCATTCAGTGATCTAGTGATCTTAGCAGATACTTTTCATGTGGAAACTTCTGATATTTACATGCTGAGTATTTCAACTTGTTGAATCATCCATTTTATATAAATTGATGTTCGGATTCTTTTCAATGAAGCCCGGATTTTCGAAACACCGATCGGTACTTCGATTCTAACGTTACATACCGAAAATAATCTCTAGGTTCAGAACTGCTTTCTGAATTAATCTGTATGCATACTTCCCATGAATGAAATTTCCAATTATTATAATTTCACATGTCTCACGCACTGATGTATAGCCTCACGTCATCAATCATAATAGGTACAGACTTCACAACATGTATTGATATGCTCAAATGAACGCAGTAATAACCGCAGTGTAGTCATACCGCAATTAGTCGATATTGTAGCAGCCAGAAATATAAACACCACCTGATTGAATAACTATCAAACTATTGCAGTGAAATATAATCATAGGCATGACTGGCGTCGTAATGGGAAAATGTTTCAGTTTTCAACCTCTTTTTTATTCATTAATACCAATGAAAATTCTGGCATGATAAGGGTGTGATCCAATTTCATCACATGTTTAATCATTGTTAATTTGGTGGAAAAATTTTGATCGCGAAATGAATGCAGTTGTTATGTTGCTGCGTTAATACCCGTTAATTATAAAGAAAAATGTATTGTGCAACCAGCTTAATATAACTGCGCATCCGTAGTACGATTGGTTTCATTTATTACTGATTGCTCAGTTTCTTATTACTGAAAATAACCATATTTATGTTCAAAAAATTGTAAGTTCTATAAAAGAATAAGAATGGATGAAATTTCGTTGAACAACGTAAGATTCTTGGGGATATATCTTGATGAATGCATGAATTGGAATAGTCATTGCCAGCACTTAATATCTAAACTCAATTCTTTGAGGTATTTTTTCATGAATTCAACTCAACATCTACTATGCACAGGTAGATCCTAGAATTAGGTATGGTATTTGTTTCTAGGGTGGGTCAACCTCCGCGCAAGGTGTATTCATTGCACAAAAGCAAATACTTCGGAGCATGGCGGGTATTCCGGCAAGACAATCTTGTAGAAATTATTTTGATATGTACAAAATTTTAACTTTAATATCCGTATACATATTCGAACTCTGTGTGTATGTTTTTAAAAATAAATCGAATTTCATGCTGGTACAAGAATTAAAAATCAATTTCATATACCATTTGCTAAGCTTAAAGTTACCTACACTGCACCAGAATGCATAGGCTTGAAAATGTTTAATTGTCTTCCGGAGCATCTGAAGGCTTTGGAACAATTTTATGAGTTTAAAAAAGAATTGAAAGCATTTCTATTGGACAAATGTTATTACACACTGTCAGGATATTTCAATGACTGATAGTAGTTTAAGTTAGGTTAGTCATACGCTTTGTTCTTTAAAATTGACAATTCCTATACAATTTTTGTTGGAAGGAGCAATTCATCATGTAATCCTTGAACTTCAAAAAAAAATGTTGTTATTGAGAGGAAAGGTGTGGCTAGTCAACTTTTGCTCCGGAAATCTTTACTGACTATGAAATATAAAAATTCAGAAGTATCGATGTCAACGCATTTCCTCAATTTCGACAAACTGATTCGAGAATTGCGTTCGAGTGGAGCTACTTTGGAAGAATCAGATATTGTGTGCCACTTGTTATTAACACTCCCTCCAGAATACGAGGTGGTCGTCACAGCATTGGAAACCTTGTCAGCAGATAAAGTCACGATAAATTTTGTCAAAAATCGTCTTTTGGATGAAGAATCTAAGCGTGAAGGAGCCAGAAAAAAAACCCAAGATTGATCTTCAATTGCCATCTATTTTTGCGGCTACAACTAGTAACACACAAACCTCAGTCGCAGAAAGGATTCGTCGTCGAATACAAATCGAAATAATAAGGAATTTCGATACGTCTGTTACAATTTCGGGTTGAGTGGGCACAAACGTAATGAATGCCGTCGTAAAAACTTCAAAGGGAATTATAATCAGCAATATACTGAAGCGAAAACGGCACAAGAAGAAGTGGAAGAACATAGCGAAGAAGATTACTGTTTTCCTGCTACCACTGATCAGTGTATCATTCTGAGCTGGTATTTAGACTCAGGTGCTTCAGAGCACATGATAAACAATGAAAATATTTTGATGAATATTCAGTCGCTGAAGGAACCTCTCCGAATAAAAAGTGCCAAAAATGGAGAAATCCTAGTCGCTGAAATATCTGGAACTATCAAAGTTAAAACGTTCGTTGGAGCAGAGCTACGAGAAATGACAATCAAAGACGTTCTCTTCGTACCAGGTTTGGAATTCAACCTACTTTCAGTTAGAAAGTTGGAAATGAATGGTTTCGAAGTGAATTTCAAGAACGGAAAAGGCCTTATAATGAAAGAAAATACATCGGTTGCTATAGCCCATAGGAAGCATAAGCTTTATGAACTCGATTTTTTATTAGAAACTGTAAGCGCTAGTATTTGTTCTTCAAATGAAACTGTTGAGTTATGGCATCAACGTTTCGGACAAGTCAGCTACAAATCTCTTGGAAAAATTAAGCTTCTGACAGATGGAATGGATCTTGTCGGCGATGTTCATCGTAAACGAATCTGCCAGTACTGCATTGAAGGGAAGCAGACATGTGGCCCCCATAATGAAGAGGGAATAAGAGCCACAGTATCTCATGACCACAGCAAATATGTGATGACATTTATAGACGACTTCACTCATTTCACAGCTGCTTACACATTGAAATCAAAAGCAGAAGTCTTTCATCACTTCAAGTTTTACGAATCCATGGTGACAGCGCACTTCAACTTGAAAATTAGTAGATTCAGGTGTGACAATGGTCGTGAATATATGTCAAACGAAATGAAGCAATATTTTGAGAGCCGCGGTATTCAGTACGAGTTCACCATAAGATATACTCCATAACAAAATGGGGTGGCAGAACGTATGAACAGAACGATTATTGAGAAAGCAAGATGTTTATTGCTAAATTCCAAACTCAGTAAAACATTCTGGAATGAAGCGGTCTTAGCTGCTGTATACCTTATAAATCGGAGTCCTACGAAGGCATTGATGGATCGTGTACCTTCTGAATTGTGGTACGGTATCAAACCCAACGTCAGAAAGTTGAGAATTTTTGGATGTGTAGCGTTCTTGCACATTCCAAAAGAAGTTTCCGGTGGGAAATTCGAAACAAAATCGAAGAAATGCCTTATGGTTGGATATTGCACGATTGGCTATAAGTTGTGGTGTTCTGAAGAAAGAAAAATATATCTTGGACGAGTTGTACTGTTCGATGAAACCAAATTTTCATTCGAACATGGTGATTTTTATGAAATAACAAGTCTGAATGAACTTTCTTCTGGTACTGTCGATCAAGGCGGAGTTCAACAATGTGATTGCACGAAAGAAATCAGAAATAGTGATTCTGAAACTGAAACAGAAACTTTGCGAAGAAGTTCAAGGAACAGGTCTAGACCAAGATATCTCGACGATTACGATTTATTTGCGATGAATGCAGAATCTTTCACGGACAATGTTCCAGAAAATTTTTATGATATTGACGGGCGAAACGATAAAGTTGAGTGGTATAAAGCAGTTCATGAAGAAATGGAGTCACTTGAGAAAAATTCCACTTGGACCCTTACAAAATTACCGATATTCAAAATAAAGAGAGATGAACATGGAAACATTGAGCATTACAAAGCACTTCTAGTGGTGAAAGGTTGATCTCAAAAAAAGGTTTTGATTACAATGAAACCTATTCGCCTGTTGCTCGATTAACAACTTTACGGATATTTCTCTCGATTATCAACAAAGAAAAATTATTTGCCTATCAAATGGACGTAAAAAATGCTTTTCTTCATGGAAAACTAACAGAAGAAGTGTACATGAAACAACCTCATGGTTTCGAGAAAGATGCGAATTCAGTCTGCAAGCTAGAAAGATCACTATATGGGCTCAAACAAGCTCCCCGAGCCTGGAATTCGCGATTTGATAACGTCATGAAGAAAATTGGCCTACTAAAATCGAATAGTGATAGTTGTCATTACTACAGCACCAACCATGATTTCAAGATATTTCTTTTATTATTTGTGGACGATATCATTCTAGCTGGGAATGTCAAAAATGAAATTGAAAATGTCAAAGTCAAATTGAAAACCGAATTTAATATGAAAGATCTTGGAGAACTGAAACATTTTCTTGGAATAAAAATCGATCGTAATGAAAATGGAATGTTTTTGAGTCAATCTGTTTATATGAAAAATCTACTGGAAAGATTTCAAATGGAGGACTGTAAACCAACAAAAACTCCAATGGGTTCGAGCACAGTTGAAGAAATCAGAACGAAATGTGGAAACGTGTCCGAGTGCATCATTGAGAAGAAACCTTACCGAGAGCTGATAGGATGCTTGATGTTTCTTATGCTGAATACCAGACCACATTCAAGTTTTCCTGTGAACTTTTTCAGCAGATTTCAAAGTAATGCATCAGAAATTCACTGGACTGGATTGAAACGCATTTTGAGATATTTACAAGGTACCCTTAATTACGGGTTATACTATCCATCAAATGATAGTATTCCACTCACTGGTTTTGCTGATTCTGATTGGGCTGAAAGTGAAGATAGAAAATCTACGAGCGGATTCTTGTTTCAAGTATATGGTTGCACAGTTTGTTGGTCAACAAAGAAGCAAAATACAGTTGCATTATCATCGACAGAAGCCGAATATGTAGCTTTAGCAAACGCAGCTACAGAATTGATTTGGATAACGAACTTGTTGGGTGATTTGAGAATCGATCCCAGGAAACCTGTTACCATCTTCAAAGACAATCAGTCTTGCATTCATCTCCTTCGAAAGTGGGAACATCGTTTGAAACACATCGATGTTAAATATAATTTTCTGAAATATCTCTACAGTACCCACGAGATAGATGTAATTTATATTGAACCGAAAAATCAAAAGGCGGATATCCTGACGAAACCATTACCTATGGAAAACTTCGTTGGACTGCGTTCAGAATTAGGCGTTCATGATACTGTTGAATTGAGGCGGAGTGTTGGAAGGAGCAATTCATCATGTAATCCTTGAACTTTGAAATAAAAAAAAATGTTGTTATCGATAAGTTGTCAGAATAAAAGTCAGTTCAGTTTATTTGAAAATACCAATACTTGTTTTGATTCAAATAAAACGTTTCAACTACTGTAGCCAAATTTCATCAATTTTAAATTGTCTTTGTGAAAATGAAGATAATCTATCTATCTACCTATCATCTCTCAGCGAAAATTTACCCCGCTTTCAGGGGGTTTTACTTGCAATATAGTGAGTTACTAAAAACACCTGATTGCAGTGCAATCATAGATATGTCCATGAAATATTCCATGAGCTCCACTCGATCATTCATGAAAGACATAACATAAACGAATACAAATTTCAAGTAGACAGAGCGCCATTTAAAACCTGCCAACAGTTTTGACTTGCATCTTCATCATAACGTATTGTGTTCATCTTGTAACTCTTTCAGAACATTTCGATTTTCGTGAGCATCTGATGATGAACTTTTCAATGTTCCTTTAGCTTTTCATAGACTTGATGGCGTTATTGATTTCCTCGAACTCATTCACGTTTCCTTTTTATTTCAGGCTCACCAAAGCGAACTGAGAGAAGCATTTCAGCCACACACCTAAAGTAGTTCAGCAGGAGCGGCTGGCAATTCAGCGTCCTTTTGAGAAGGCGTTAATCCTGAAATTGACCATTTGTGTGAATGTTATGCTGCTTGGATGTGTCTCCCGACGTTGGTGATCGACAGTAATGGGCTGGCTTCTCACCGTTGGACTCTTGCTGGCCCTTCTGATAATTATGAGTAAGGATAGCCATTTTTGCTTTAATCACTATCAGGTGTGAACATTTACGGCACATTCTCGTTACTACATAATATGATAGTCAAGTAGGTCGGCACAGGTGGTTGTGAGCCTGATTCGTGATCTAGAAATCATGGGTTGGATCCCCCAACGGGGCATAGAATTTTGTCTCGAGGATATCTCTGTCGTGTTGGAGGATAATTTGCACTTCTCAGAGTTGGCGGGTCTATGATTAACCATGCTGCTCCCGAGGTATGACATAGGAAATTGGTAACAAGATCTTTTTGCTGGACTTCAATCGAAGTCGATGATTGGTATGACCTGTTGAGAAACATAATTTTTCGTTTACATTTTTCTCATTCAAAGTATTCTGGCTCGAAAATGCACATAACTTCCAAAACTCTAAATCATTAATCTAATTTGGGCATATAACCATTTTTCATTTTGATGAAGAGTTACTAATATCCTTTCGGCTACGAGTGACAACACAAATATGTCTTTCAGTTGAAATGTTCTGAAAGGTATCAAGCTTTCATCCGTCACGTTCAAAACCCAAGGGTGAGGACTTTCTGCAACCGAACTACGATAGACACATCGCGGTTCTGTTGAGTCTATCAACTGGTAATTCTCTAATATCCACTGAACTGAATAGGATACAGTTCGTTCAAATTTCTATTTGAGTCATGATATCATTTGTTTCAATGTCATTGAGAACGAAATTGGCATATCTTTCTGAAAATGTGTCAGAAGTCTCCTTCTATGCTAAGAACAACTTTGATACCGACCTCTCAGCCACCAGTGCCGCAATTATAATTTTTTCAAATACCGTCATCTGGGTTGGGTTCAAATAGTTTATGAAATGAAAGTTCTTAAAGAGATGAATTACCTCAACACCAAACTATACCATGTATAAAAAGTAATCAGTACTTTATCAACTAATCACTTTCTGATATAGAGTTTCGTATATAACAGTTTCCAAAGAAGATTGAATCTTATCCCAATGTAGAGGACGGATAGATACTCTTAAAATGAAAGAGATATATAATATGGATATTATGGTACAGAAACCAGAGTGAATGAAGGAGGTAAAGATCAGATAAGAACAAGTAGAGATAACAAATAGAAATGAATCAAAAAAATTCATATGTCAAAAGTGGTTAATAATAGACAAAAAATTTTTGAATGCATTAGTGGAATGTGTTGCTGATATTGTCGACTTTGGAACCTTATAATATTTCGTTGCTTTCCTGAGAAAATTTGTTTTTCATTTTTCATCTTCTCCAACCTCATATGAAATTGTTTGCATCTACTTAGTCACTGTTTTGTGTAACTTCTAGAAGGCAACGATATATACGAACCATTCTGTCCAATCTTCAAAATTCGGATAATTTCAGTTTTCAAAGATTGTCAAAACATCGGGTATTCCATTTGACCATTTTCCCATCAAACTTATCCTTGAATTGTGAATTCCGACATGTTTATGGAGCGTGGATCTTCACATTGGTGAGCATAACGGGTTAACGAGATGGGTTAACAAATATAATCGCACGTATTTGTCCAAACTCCAAATACATGTCCAAACTCACCCCAGATGATAGTTCCCAAAATGATGACTTCCTATCCACCCAAACTTTATTTAACCTTGATATTTTTGTCCGTCCAAAAGTTAAGGGGGGAGAGAGTTTCAAACAACCTGCATTGTATATCTAGAAACAACTGCAAGTGATAGTTTTTCTGATTATAATTATTGAGAAGTAAATCAAATATCAGGTTCTGGGAATAAAGCAGTCTGAGGACATAACTCGGTAGTGATGATTTTCATTCCCAGAGAACAACTAGTGTTCAACAGCATTTGAAAACTTACACGGTTGTTATAAATATAGTAAACTCTGATATATGCTAGTTACTTGAGGAAAAACGCCTCAGTGAATTTTCGAATCAATACAGCATTTTCGGAGGTCTCTTCTCTCAAGCTGGATTTTCGAAATTCACATTCGAGACTGCCAAGAAACTGTCTGTCAACTGTGCTACCCAGTGTGTTGATGGTTCACGACAAAATGTCATAAATGAGCTGACTTCTACTCATTATATTTCTTTTCTGCAGTTACAGGTCTCCCGGCTCCGCAGAGTGCACATGGGGCGCCGCAGGCTGGCATTCCTCAGAGCACGCCGAGTCCGTTTCCGACCGGCGGAGTTGGAGGAGTTCGCAGGACGCTCTCCGGCTGGAGAGAGTGGAGAAGAGCCGATCCGACGTTGATCAACAGCCTATGGAGGAGCAAAATGGGGAATGGAATAAGGAAACAATTAGGTATGTGAGTCGAATAACGTTTTCTACTTTTTTTTTTCGCTCACAAACTAGCTCATTTCGTTCATCATCATAGAAAGGTCGTAGACTTGTCTCTCTTCTACAGATATTTTCACGGCCGGTGCTCTTTTTAATTGTCGTCCATCGTTCCACCATTGGCAGTATCTACAAGGATGACCTGACAAAAATACATGTCTCAAACCTTTGTTATGAGCTTGGAAACCTGTCGAACCTCTCTTGCTCAGGGATATTTTTTCAATAGAATAGCGGAATGAACCATGAGATTGGAACCTTTGGTGTAAAAGTTGGAACTGTTCCTAGAGATCAATAACAAGGTTAGCATCTTCAGGAGAACACAACTGATACTAGTATCAGTTTTTTATGGATATCAACAAACTGCTTAGCTTTCTTTATCAGTTCCTAAGTCAAAAATCTCTGATTGTTGTGTATATTAACAACTTTGTACAGGGAGTAACAGATGTTTAGTATATATCCAATTCATTTCCTTCTATGAAAAATTTTCAATATTGAAACATTTCAATATCTAACATTGTGGTTTTCAGTGGTGTAGTGGCTAGTACGTCCGTCTATCAAGCGGTAGACCTGGGTTTGATTTTCCGCCACGAAACCATCATGCTGGAATTCACAAATGGAAAGCTGAGGCTTCGTTAATTAAATAATACTTCAGGTTCCTGTTCTATTCTCACTAACAATAGGTTTACAAAACCGCGACATGAGTTTTGCTATACAATATTTTTTTAGCATGATGAAAGTTAGTGAGAATCGTACAGGACACTGATAATTTTTGTAAAATATGGATTTTCATCAAGTATCGATAAATTGTATTCAAGCAATCCATTGCTCGTTCGTGAGAGGACATTAGCTTGTTGAAATTTTCAAACCATTAGTTATCCAATGATTAGGGAAGTACCTATGCCTGAATAAGTCTGAATGCCCTCGTGCATCTTACAAACTTTTCAGTCAGAGAGATCGTTGTTCTCACGGAGTCCTGTTTTCACATAAGTGATGGAGAGGTCGAAAGAAATGGAAAATCTTCATTACATTTTTTGAAGAATAAATTTTTATCAAATTACTGAAAATCCTCATGATGAAGCCAATCTGGCAAATCTGATCAGATAGCATTAACTGATTTAAAAGTTGTTGTTGACTTTTCTCGTGTTGGCATTAACATTATTATATTCTATCATGACCAAGCTATGGTCAGTAACAGAATCGTATTGAGGTTTCCTGTGGTGAATCACAGGATCAGTCTTGATTCAAAAAACAGAACGTTCAGTCCTTATACATCCTGTATGGTCCCAGAGTCCCAAAGTGTACCAGAAATCAAACACATCAACAAAGTTTCAAATCAATCAATTGTACAACAGGAACATGAATCAAAAGCTTTGTTTGAACAGATAAAAAGGATAATCAACTCAATAGTCATAGTGTCTGCAAAGAATGTTGAATGTATTGAAATTCATCGACTGAAACTCAGTATACAAAATATTTCGACTTGTGCAACTGGAGCCATTCAAAGAAATATAATTGAAATAGATGGTATGGAAGATAATTCATTCATTGTGAATTAGTTCAATGAACTGCTATCTTCCCCTGTTTTCATAACAATGCACGGCTTCTCGATATTTTTATAACAAAGGGTAAAATTATGCGACTGCCATTTATAATGGTCCTGAGTGATTTCTCTTACTCCACAATGCCTTTGGTGGAATTATGGATTTCATTAGAGGAGCGTCTCCAGTTGCTTTTGTTAGGAAATCTATAGGGACACATACCGCCGATATCTCATTCAATTATATCCGTAGGTTCTTTCATTTCGATACAAAAGGATGCCTGTTCCGACAACAATGTCACCACAGATCGACATATTTTTGTGAGAATATGAATGCTTGTTCAATTTTATAGAGGAATTGCTTCAACTAAGAAGGTCATCCCCCTTTCCTGCCATCCAGATACACTTATGGTGACAGTTGTCAAAAAGTGTTGTATTATAGCTATTAACCTAACAAGTGCAGGAAGTGGGAATTTTCCGCACGCGGGTGCTGTTGACCTAACTCTGTTTAGCGTCGTTAATTCGTTGAATACAGAAAAAAACATTCACGCGTGTGTGAGATACAACATGTTTTCCATCAGTATGAATAGCATTTTCGCCAGAAAACAATTTAAATTGTACCTTTCGAAATGTATGTTTACTGTTTAAATATTCTTTAATATTTTTCAATGTTACTTCTGATGTTTCGAATGTTATTTAATTTCGTTTCCTTATCTCGATAATAATTTTTATATTTTATTTTCGAAATTTTTTGATTATTAAATAACATGAAAAAACAGCCCTGGAGCGTAGACGAAATTTACTTATATCAGCAAATTGTAATGAGCTGCGAATACCTATGTCTCTTACGGTCAAGTTGACGTCGTCATATAGTATACCATGCTCGTTCGTTCGTCTCTGCTCAACCAATCAACAGAACATTCACCAAATTTCAAAATCGAATATTCCAGGAAAGGGGGACTCAGAAACATTATAAGAATAGGTGGAATATCTACTCTGTATTCGGGAGTAATTACACAAGTGCTTCAGAATTACCGATAATTTTCCATGAAAGCATGTTGTCTAAAAACTGCATGAGTTTATTTTCATATTTTATCGAAAGAGCCTGACTCCGAAGGAGGAGGGCTCTTTTAGCAAAATATGAAAATAACCGAATGCAGTTTTTTTACTGACAACATGCTTGAATGGAAAATTATCAGGTTTATTTTGATGCACGAGTGTAATTCGGTAGAATATTTCCGGAGTTAAAACAACGAAGTTCAAAATTCAGTATTCATGCCTGTCAAGATGACAAATGTACATTTTAACAATCGTTACTATAGACACACGGACCGAGCGGGTATTTTTCGATCCGGGTATTTACCAGCCGAAAATGTCGCGCCGGGAATTTATCAAAGGTAATACCACGAGTCCTTCAAATTTAATCGATAAATTTTCATTTTCCACAAAAACTTTTTTATTTGGCAAAAGTATGAAAACAAACCGATTGATAAAATCACGAGTCCGTAGGACGAGTGATTTTATCTAATTCGGTTTGTTTGAATGCTTTTGCCTCAAAAAAAAAGTTTGAGTGTTTCGAAAATGAAAATTTATCTTATTAAATTTGAAGAACGAGTTGTATTTGGAGAGATTAGTTTTTGAACAAAAAGAAGGAAGAACAATTTAATTGATCAGTATTTCATTTACATAAGAAAGAAAAGAGAAAAGGTGAAAATTTCAGAAATTTGAAATGTCAAACAACGATGTATGCCCTCTATGGTCCAGAAGAGATATGATGCTTACGCATTGAATATGATATGACGATACCAAGAGATGGCGTCACGCCTCTCATTGTACAAGGTTGATAATTGAAAATTTCTTATGAAATGAAAGTCGCGCCAGAAGGAACATAAAATCATTCGTTATGTCGTTGTATCAAAATCTTCATACAACGGTTTCTTCTCATACCACAAAAAATGAATTGTATTTAATAAAAACTAATTGTTCACCATCTTCATTTAAGTTCAGGAAACTTTAAATATTTGAATCGGTCGTTCGCTATATCTGTCATAAAGTTGAGGTTATGAGTTATGAGCTATTTACGTGTTTGAGTGTTCATTGAAATGTGTTGTTTATGTTATTATTATGCTGAAAAAAGTAAATGACTACTAATAATGAGGTAAAACTCTTCATTCATGATAATTTATATAAATATGAGCCAGTTTAATAGAATCGACGCGGTAAACCGTATACTTTTGACAGTTCAAAGGTAAACAACGTTTTATCGAAACAATCGAAAGGACCAGGCAGTTTTATCAGTATTATACCAAATTATTGGCTAGAATAACCATAGAATAACCCGCTACTATTGGTTGAAATGCCAAAAACGTCACATTTTGACAAGTGAAAAAAATAATCGCTGTAATTGATCGAAAATGTCCCGCTTCATATGGAATTTTCAACATACGATGGAAATATTCAATGTAATCAGTTCGTTAGGTGTAACAATTATTCGAACAAATATTGATTTGGCTGGAATCACACAATTTATCGAATTGAGAAGCATTGAATAGATTTTCAACTCACCGTTTGCTGTCTGGTGAAATGGATGGTGGAAGCGTAATGTTAAAATGGTGAAAGAAATAAGAAGACAAAATTTGGGTAAAGCAATTGTTCGTTATAAAAAGCATATGACTCTGAATCGTGATTGCGAATCTGTCATCAACTCAAAGCCATTAATATAAATGAGTGACGATGGGGATTTGAGTGCTCTGACACATTCACATTTGTTCAAATACTACTAGACAATGGTGTCCTTAACTTGGACTCTTTTTATAGGAATCATATATAGGAGAGGCAAGGTATATTCAAGAGTAATGCGAAAGTTGCAGAAAAGGTTTTGAAAATGAGTATATGCTAATTTTGTTAATTTCGGTTCTAAAACAGTCTAATTCGACCACCGACAAGAAAATTGAAGGATATTATCTGGAAAAGATAATATTGCTAGAGTAGCACGAATATGGGTGAATACTGGACATTTGATTCGTCCACCACACAGGCTCTACCTATTAGAATAGTTAGAAGTGCACATTCTGGGTATCGATTTTTTCTCGGGGTGTATGGCTTATTCGTTAATTTCGGTCCGACAACAGTCTATTGTTCAAGTTGGTGATGTCGTACTCTCAGAATTTGGCAATAAGAAGAGAGTAACTTGGCCACCGACAAGAATCTCAAATATGTTTTCTGGAAGTAATAATATCGCAAAAGTGGCATGAATGTGAGTGAATACTGACAAACGGATTCGTTCACTATTGGGGCTGTACCCATTAGAATTGTCGACAGTGCAGATTCTGAATATAGAATCTTCCTCGAAAGAGAACGTACTAGCAGAGCCAAACAGTCTTTTGGGGACAACAAAAACGTGGACAAGAAGTTAAGACGAAGAATGAAAGATCCTGAGCGTTTTCAGTAATGATTCAATTCATATTTCTGCAACGTTTTATTGCAAAAGTTGGAATAATGTTGGAAATGAAGAATATTCCTGTATCACCAATGAAGTTGTTGTCGAACTATAAAAAAATAACTTTATCATCAACATTTCATTGATGATGTCAGAAACAGGCTCGTATGGGTTCGTTATATTGACGAATGGAATTTCGTTGGAAACTACTGTCTATTTGGATAGGGAAATCCCAATAATATTCTTTATATAAACGTGGTTTTAATATGTTCATTAGAATGATCTATTTTTTCCACCGAAAAAATTTTGATTACCAAAAATATTCATTCGTTATATTGATTCGAAAAAATGGAAGACAAGAAGTTATCTAAAAATCCCTGAATGAATTTGTGAAGGATCCTTTGTTGTAAAATATTTGATTTCAAGATTTGTCGAATGTGGTGTATTTGGTGAATGAGGGCGTCGACTCAACCGTGAGAGATATAAGTATATGCAGGTCATCAAAATCAGCTAATATGATTATTTTCACGCACTGGGGCTGTTTTTTTCATGAGATTTCATATCAAAACCAACAAGTATTGAGAATGAAATATAAAAGGAATATCGAGAAATTAAAACGAAAAAAAAACTTCCAACACCCACAAGAGATTTTATCACAAATTCCAGAGGTCAACGATTTGCTGAATAGCCGAATAATTAACAACAGGGGTACTTTGTTTTTATCGCCTTTTACCGAAACAGTTTTTGATGATATTCCACCTTTTATCATAAAGAAAGTTTCAATTTCTATTTTGCAACCTGTAACCCATCTAGTAAATTTATCATTTGGGACAGGCTGCTTTCCACATGGTCTTAAGGTGGAAAAGGTGGTTCCGTTATTTAAAAAAGAAGATCCAACACTTATGAAGAACTATAGGCCAGTCACTATTCCCCCTAGTATGAATATTATTTTCTGAGTCGTCTCTACTCATTTCTTCGAAAGCATACGATAATTTCTTCAAATCAGCATGGATTCCGAAATGGTTTTTCGACGGTTACGGCGTTAAATGCATTTTATAAGTTGGTCTCGTTTGTTGATGCGGGAGAATGCCCTGTAGGATTATTCTGTGGTCTCAGCAGGCCATTTGACTGCGTCAACCACGATATATTGTTGAACATATTATAGGAATATGGTATCAGGGGAACAGCATTCGACTGGCTCTCATCATTTATGACTGATCGAAAACAATATATCAGTATGAATAATTGTGAGGGAGGAATAATGAAAACAGTAAAATCACATCAAGTTTCAGTTGATATTGAAGTTCCACAGGGTTCTATTTTGGGTCCTGTGTTTTTCTCCCTGTATGTGAATGAAATAGGTTCATTAACATCTGACGCTCTCATTACGCAATATGCCGATGACACATGTGCAATTATATCAGATAGAATTGAAATCGATTTGGAAATTCAATGAATAACTGGTTTTCTCAAAACTTACTATTTATTAATCTAAGTAAAACCAATATTATATGTTTTCATAACAAGCAGAAAAGGCAATCAATGTTTATTTTGAAAAAGCTCAGATAGAACAAAAAATAATGTAAAATTTTCAGATATTGAGGTTGATAAGCATCTCGATTGAAAACTACATTACTCTGGAATTGTCTCTAAGCTCAACCTTATAACATATTTGTTTTATAATCTGATATCGATTTGGATTGAAAACCAAAAGATAAATTTATATGGTACGTGTAAAATTGAAAAATATTAACGAATATTGAAACAGTTTTCGGTTTATTTTTGAATTGCAATTATCCCCTGGTTAGAGTGCAAAAGCTTTCATACCAATAGAAAAATTTTTGTACCTCACACGAGTGGAAAAGTCTTTTTCTGCATTCAACGAATTGATCTGACTCTGCTTCGCGTAGTTAGATCAACGGCTCTCGCGTGCGGAAAAGTCCTACTTCCCGCACTTGTTAGGCCAATGACTATTTAACAATAATGTTTGAACACTGTCACCACGAGTGTATCCGGAAGTCAGAGCCTTGTTCGGGGAGGAATTGAAAAAATTGTCACTATTAGCTGTGACAGTTTCAATTATTTTTGAAAGATCTTATTATTTCAAGGAATTAAACAGTTATATTTTCACAAAAATACGTCGATCTGTGGTGACACTCTGTAGTCAAAACATGCGCCCTTTTGTATCGAAATGAAAGAACCGAAGAATATAAAAGAATGAGACATTGGCGGTATTTTTCCCTATGGATTTCATAACATATAACAGAATCAACTCAAGATGCTCGTATAATAATAGCCATAATTCCACCGAAATCACTTAGGTCCATTATATATATGGCAATCGAATGATTTCATCCTTTGTTCAAAAAATAACGAGAAGCCGCGAATTGTGAAGAGAGCAGGGGAGATAACAGTTCTTTGAAGGAATTCATGATGAATTAATTATCTTTCATGCTATCTTTCCCAATTGTATTTCTTCAAATAGCCCCAGTTGCACCAGTCGAAATGGTCCGCACAGTGAGCTTCACTCAATGAATTGGAATGCTTTCAACCACGCTTTACACCGTTTGGGTCAAAATTGTTGTTGTGTAGATATTTCGTTTTTTTTTTGTTACACTTCTCGGTACTCTGGACTATTCAGAGTATATACAGTACAGTACAAGTACAAGCACAAGTACAGACTGAATGTCCTGATTTCAGATCGGGACAGATCACAAGATCCTCCACAGAAAACCTCAATACGCTTTTGTTACTGACCATAGTTTGGTCATAATAGAATATAATATAAATGCCAGCACGAAACAAGTCAACACCAATTGTTGTATCAGCTAATACTTTCTGATCAGATTTGCCAAATTGATATCATCACCAATCTTTTCAGTAATTTTCCAAGAATATGCATCCTATAAAAAAATGTCATAGAGATTTTTTCTTTCTTTGTGTCTGGAAATAACTACAAGTTACTGTTTGGATATCTCTCTTACTGAAAATAACTTCTAAATCAGTTCAGCAATATGATTTCAGCCATTTTCGATTTCTGAATATGCCAATTCACACTTGATTGTCATTTAATTGTGTCTGAATCTGATAATCTACCTATTCAATCTACATACTGAATATCAGAAAGTAAAGCTGATTTCGAAATTTCTCTTTGGCAATTGATGTTGCAGTTATATGGTTCGTTCTGTTCTCATCGTTGTCCATCTCATATTATCCAATACCAGACATAGGTCACGAGTCTATATGACCTTTGAGCATATTTAGGACCCTTTCACCAATTACTGTCAACTAGTGACCTACCATCTCATCCTCTACAGAAAAAATCTGCTGGATTGCAACTCTCAGAAACCTGAAACTATGACATAGCATAATCGAACTCCTATGAATGCAACCTAGGACGTTTTATCTTCTTCATGGATGCAATCTTGGATTTCGCCTGTAGAAGCTGGACTTGTACAATATGTTATTACTCAACATCAACAAAAATACATGTTTCGTACGCTATTCAAGTGGAATCGTATAATAGATGTAATGTATTTTTGGTATTTCTCAAAGGAAAACTACGAGTACTATGCTCTCTAGATGAATGGGCCGAACCACGAGATTTGTTTTAGCCAACTTTAAAATTATACCACAATATCTTCCGGCGAACGTGTGCCTCACCCGACTTTATTTTTTATAATATTTGGGAAAGAATCTTCTGCAATGAAATCGCTATTGACAGAAGCCCTGTTCTTGTGATTAGCATCTTTGAAAGTTTCGTTACTGAAAGAATATCTCAGAAGAGCGTGTCATCTTTGACACTCAATCAGAGACCTGTTCCACAAGTAATATTACTAACATGATGATAGTTCTGGATTGACTACATTCAATGAGTAAGGCCAGCCTAAGTCAAACTGAGCTGGTGTCGTGAAAGCTTCATTCACTATCATTTTCACACAATTATCCATAAAGAAAGTTCTTCAATTTTTCAGCAATATTTTTTAGTTACGGATAATAAAAATGGACTCCAAAAAACACAAAACTATCCTCCTTTGTCTTATTTTATTTTATTCATTTCGGAAACCCAACAGAAATTACAATCAATTTCCAATAATAGGGTTACACTAAACTACATACTAATGCCAACATCGGAATAAGAAATAATGAAACACAATCATGTAGATATCAATCAGAGCTAATAGCTAATTAACAGTGTTAACAAGAGAATCATGTCTCAACTTAGTTAAACAGTTTTTCCGCACACATGGTAAGGATAAGTGAAATATATCGACTTCCAGAAAGTCATCATTGTATGTTTTTAATAGTCTATCAATTGGAGAATTCAAACAATAGTTCTTTTTTCTGTTTGCTACAAAAAACTGCAGGGGTTTTCTAGGAACCGAATTGTATATATTGAATGATATGTTTCTGCTTACATGAATGAGACCATCATTCAAATTATTGAAAACTTCATAGAGAATTACTACATTCCTTCTTAAAATTTTATTTCCTTCTTTCCATAATCTTCGCGTGTTTTATTTTGATCAGGTAATAGCAAATATCATATATTGCTAGTTAATTTTCAATTCAATTATGCCGAACAAATTGAAATGGACTGTATTTTTTTGTTATTATGCAAGAAACTTACCACTAAGTTCCTGCTGCATCGTTCGAATCTGCCCTTCCTTTCGCCTGCGGTGATTAGATTGAGTTCCTCGAGGAAATTATGCGAGCACTAAAGTATATTCGTAAAAGATCAGAATGCACCAACACACACTCTTTTTCGACGGATATTCATTGGAATAGTGTCCGTTTCAACTCAAATTTTTGTCTGCTGCGATGGACTGAACAACAGTGGCGTAGCGCCTCTTGCATTATTGTAGGAGAAGAAAAATAAAATAAAATAAAATTTTTATCGCGAGATGAAATTGGTTTGAGGTCATTGAATCCGAAACATACCGCCCACCAAATGCAGCATTTTAACGAAATTAGTGAAAATAATGATTGAATCGATTCTACATCTCGAGTGTGAATAATTGATTTATACAATTACTTATAGCTAACAAAATAAATAATAATATTAATAATAATATTGAATTCCACAAAAAAATAACTAGTAATACGTGAAAGATGGGCAAATTATTTTATCGAAATGCCCTAGCAATTCGGCAAAGGACAAACTTTGCTCACTGGCCGCTTGTAAGTGCCCTTATTGGTTTTTACAGTAACTACTCGTGTGACCCCGTCAACTCCAGGGTGCAATTGTGTGACACGACCGCGAGGCCAATTGAGGGGTGGTGCTAAGTCATCTTTAAGTAGAACAACTCGGCCAATATCTATGGGAGTAGCTGGGTCAGTCCATTTGCTCCGTTGCATTAGGGTATGCAAATATTCCACATGCCAGCGACGTCAAAATTCTTGCTGAAGTCGTTGGATCATTTGCCATCGTGACAATCTATTCAATTTAATGTGACTGTAATCAGTATCAGGCACTGAAGTTAAGGGTTCGAGTGTCAGAAAATGACCGGGAGTGAGAATAGAGTCATCATTTGGATCTGAACTGGTAGTGCAGAGTGGTCGCGAGTTCAACAGAGCCTCTATCTGCACTAAAACAGTGTAGAATTCTTCGAATGTTAGGATCTGATCGCCTACATACCGAACCGAAATAAATGGGTTTTTACGGATTTGACGCCCGCTTCCCAGAGACCACCAAAGTTAGGGGAAGAAGGAGGAATAAAATGGAATCGTATACCTTCAGGTTCAGCAGCATTCCGCATAATATTATGAAGTTCACGAGAAGCCCCTAAAAAGTTGCTGCCACAATCAGAATAGAAATCTGTACAGCGAACTCTTCGAGCCACAAAGCGACGTAAAGGGGCGAGAAACGATTCTGTAGATAGATCAGAAGTTAATTCTAGGTGAATTGCCTTTGTTGACATACAACAAATGTATGATTTCAATCGTTTTGCACCTCGAAGACGAGAAGCAACTGTTTTGAAGGGACCACAAAAATCCATGCCCACCTTAGAAAATTGTTTAACCTGCGAAATTCGAACCTTCGGTAGATCACCCATCAGGGGCTGAGTTGATCTTGGATGAGTTCTGAAACATCGATAACAATTTGAAAGGACTCGCCTGATGGTTCTTTTTGGTGACATTATCCAATAACGTTGAGACAGAAGATAAAGCAAGGTTTGAAATCCAGGATGTAGATATCGAGAATGGGTATATTGGATTATAAGTGTGGTTAATCGATGATTATTCGGTGAAAGAGCGGGATGTTTTCGATCGAACGGAATATTGGCGTGGGTCAACCTTCCCCCCACTTGTAAGATTCTTGAATCATCAATAAATGGAGTTAATTTTCTCAGAGCCTTAGGGAGCGATTTCTTTTGTTTGAGTAAGGTAATTTCATTGTGAAACTCTTTTGCTTGAACAATTTTAATGAGCACTAGAAGAGCATCCTCCATTTCGAACATGGAAATTGGCAGTGTTTGAGCTGCGAAATTGAAAACAGTGGCCTTTGATTTAGAAGTACATATTTTGATGAAACGTGATATATAACAGATAATTCTCTGAATTTTGGGAAGTGATTAATAGCGTTCTAACAGTGGAAGTATGAGGTGGCTTTCAACTACGGTAGAAAAGACCATTTTGCGTTGCTCAATAGTTGTACTAGGGATATTGGAGTTATTTAGAGCATTTTGTGGCCATTTTTCATAGGAATCACGTAACCAAAGAGGACCCGCCCACCATAAGGAGTCCTCTGGAACCTGGATCCGCTGGATTGTATTTTGAGGAAATATGGTACCAAAGGGAAGGAGATAATTTTTTCTGAATCTGTGTTACTCGGTTATCTACAAAAGTAGTCCACTGATGAGCAGAACCTTGTAACCAGGCTAAGACTACCGTGGAGTCTGTGAAGGCAATTGTTTTTGAAAATTTGATTACAGATTCATAGGTAATGTTGACAAAATGTAATAAATCAGCCAAAAGAAGCGCTGCACATAACTCTAGACGTGGAATTGAGATTTTTTTGAGAGGAGCCACCCTTGATTTTGCACACAGCAAATGGCTTGAAATTTTGCCATTTTCAGATGTTCTAAGGTACACCACTGCCGCATATCCCACCTCAGACGCATCACAGAATCCAATCAACTCGGGAGAGGTAGATCCCTTTTGAAAAACTTGTCGAGGAATTTGAATATGAGAAAAATAATGTAAGTGTTCCTTAAATGTATGCCACCACTTTACGATATTACTGGAGGGGAGATTATCCCATTCCACACCAGATGCCCACAATTTTTGAAGAAGAACCTTTACATAAAGAGTTGAGGGAGCTAATTCAGCCAGAATATTACGTTTGGTACATGGTTTGTCAACAGGCGTGACTTGATATGAGAAGAAATCTTGATTTGTATTCCACTGTAAGCCTAATATTTTGAGACTGAAGTTACAATCAAGATCCAACGAGTGATTGGACGATTTCAGAAGATTAGCAGGAAGATTTGATAGCAATTGTGGATGGCTGCTAGCCCGTTTACGCAATTCAAAGCCTCCTCTTTTCAGAACATGAATAAGATCCTGTTGAAGTTGGAGAGCTTCATCAAGAGTTGAACATCCAGTGACTATATCGTCAACAAACATGTCATTTTTGAGAATATGGCAAGCTGTTGGGTACTCATTCTTATACAACTCAGCTAGTTGGTGCATCGATTGGTTTTTAATCGATAGTCTTGAATTGGGTCATTTGGAGTAAATCTCCAGACTATTCTTCGAAAGTCTTGGTGAGGTTGCGTAACTAGTATTTGTCTGTACATCTGTTTGATATCGGCCGTGAACAGAGGGAAGCTATGTCAGGTTGAAGCTTGGGTCCAATCAATGAATTGTCGTTGAGTGATAAGTTGTTACTACATCGTGACGATACATCGAAAACAACGCGGAGTTTGGTGGTAGTACTATCAGGTTTGAGAACGGAGTGATGCGGTATATAGTATGTGTGAGGGGTAAAATTTTCATTGGAAATTAATTCCATACGTTGAGAGTCTAAATAATCACGCATGAAATCACCATATTGTTGATAAAGATATGAATCCTTCAAAAGTCTCCTTTCCAATGAAAGAAACCGTCTCAAAGCGATATCACATGAATTAGGGAAAACAGGTGATTCATCTTTGAATGGCAAAGATACAATAAAACGACCGCTTTCATCTCTAGACAGAGAGGCTTGGTACAGCGCTTCCGCTTTGACGTCTTCAGGAGAGAGGTGAATAGATTCCGGAACTTGCTCGAGATCCCAGAACTGTTTCATGAGAATTTCGAGTGTAGGAGTAAATGAATCGACAGATGCAACTAGTGAGCAAATTGGAGAAAAAACTCTCATTTTTCCCATGATAACCCAACCAAAAGTAGTATCAAGAGCAATGGGATCATCAACTTCTTGAATTACCGATGGACCTTTCAGAATGCGAGCAAAAATGTCAGCACCAAGAAGCATATCTACCGGTTGAGATATATTAAAAGAGGGATCCGCTAGATTGAGTTCAGAGAATGCGTCAATTCAATGCTCACTTATAGAACTGGCAGGAATATTAGAGCATATTTTCGACAAAACAAGAGCGTCTATCATGAAGATAGGTTGAGAATTTTCAAATGGTCTAATGGAACACGATACTCCTTCAGAAACATGAGCATTTGTTTGACCAACGCCGTATATCTCAGCAGACATTTTTTAACGAATTAGACCTAGTCTATCACAACATTTATTAGAAATAAAATTGCTTTGACTGGCACTGTCCAATAAAACTCTAACAGGTTGATACCATCCTTTGTGGTCTAATACTTTGACAAGTGCTGTAGCTAAGAGTACAGTCGAATTATCCTCAACAACATTCAAAACTGTAGAAGCAGGGGAGTTTGTATTTTGAGAATGAGATATTTCAGCAGGAAAGCTGCGAGCAAAGGGTACTAGAGTATGAGAGTTTTGAGTGTGAGAATATGAAGCAGATGCTTGCGGGACGGTATTATTTTGTATATTAAAATTATGATTTTGTGAAATAGGCTGGGGAGAATTATGAGTGAAATGAAGAAGAGTATGGTGTCGTTTCGGAGAAGGGCATAAACGACAAGATCCCTTCGAGGAACAGTGGTTCGTGGAATGCCTCGAACTCAGACAATTAGCGCACCATTCATTTCTTTTTACAATAGCATAGCGCTCCTCTGGCGTTTTCGAGAGAAAGTTCTGACAATTATGAATTAAATGATCCTTGTTGCATACTTGACAATTGAGACTTTGATTTGAATTTACAACATAACTTGACGTTGATTTTGTTTTAGGCAAATTGAGCTTATCCACACTGGCCTTCCATTTGTGAGGTTGAGATTGTTTTGTTTCATTTTGTGACAAATTTACATTATCCATCGCTGAATGAACAGAATTCAAATATTTTACCAAAGTTTCGTAGTTAATATTTTCCTTCAATCATTGGTTCATATTTCAGTTCGAATTGAGTAGCGATTGTGGGATCTAAACGGTCTAATAAAAAATTAAAAAGAACAAAATCCCAATGTTGGGTCGGAAAGCCCAAGATTTCCAAAGCTGAGATATTTTTGCTAAATATATCTATCAACTGGCGTAACAGATGAGGATTCCCAGTATCTTTCACCTTTTTTGTATCAATTATCGTGTGCCAATGAGAAGTAGCAATTTTTCTAGTGTTTTGGTACCTTTCCTTCAAAGCATTGTATGCAACCATATAATTTCGACCCGCCAGAGGAGTGCATTTAACTAGATCCAAAGGTTCACCCGTCACGGAGTTAATCAAATAATTGAACTTCTCAATATTCGATATGTTTGGATTTCCATGTACAATTGAACTGAACATATCCAGAAAATTTTGCCATTCCTTAACATCACCCCCAAAACAGGGAATTTCCATTTTTGGCAGTTTCACATTCGAGCGAGCCTCTCCTGGAGTGGAACTGAGTACGGTATTATTCAATTCGTCTTCGAAAAGCTTGGCATAAATTGCTTGAATGTGATAATAATCATTTTCAAAGGTGGCTACAATCTGATTGTGTAAATCTAAATCGGCATTTTCTTGAGCAGATACAAGATTTGTTATTGCCGTATGCAAATCAACGAATTGGGAATAAATATTCTCAATATTTTTATAACGACATTTCAAATTATGATGCATCCAATAATGCACTGTCCGCCACCTTCTTTAATTCAGTCAATTTAATGAGTTCGGTATGCCTTTGAGCTGTATAATTTTTAAGTTTTATAGCGTTGGTTGTCATTTTGTTATTGAACAAACAACCTTAAAAAATGAAACTGGCCAACCGAATCACTAGACACGAGTAAATTTCAAAGGAAACGCACTACTGAGTTATGCGCTGAGAAATGAATCGCAAGTAATTTTAAAATCGAAAAAACAATATCGTAAAATTATTAGTACCTTATTTTAATTCAAAATCAGAAATCACCATTAGCATTACCAAACCGAGTATAGTGGCGTTTGATAAGCAATTTGAAAATAATAGCACGTTATGTGTATTGAAGAATAAACCGTTAAATCCATTCAAAACAGAACCAATGTAAACAGCTGATCGCCCCAAAACAATCTACACCAACTGAGCTGTGAAATGCTCGAAACTTGAAACAGTCGAAACCAACTAAATTGAATACGCGAGTTTGTTATGCGCGCAACAGTTGCGCCTACGGTTCTAGTCGCTTCAACTAACGACCACTGAGCAAAATTTCAAACAGCGAAAGAGGAAAAGGAAACAAAAAACTCACTTGTTTTTTGCTAACAAAACAATGCAACAATGCACATAGTTCATATAAAAAATTGATTATTGAGTTTTCAAGACGAAAACCAATTTCATCAAAGTAATCTTGGCTCTGCAGGACCAAAACTTATGTTCGAACAAATTGAAATGGACTGTATTTTTTGTTATTATGCAAGAGACTTGCCACTAAGTTCCTGCTGCATCGTTCGAATCTGCCCTTCCTTTCGCCTGCGGTGATCAGATTGAGTTCCTCGAGGAAATTATGCGAGCACTAAAGTATATTCGTAAAAGATCAGAATGCATCAACACACACTCTTTTTCGGCGGATATTCATTGGAATATGTCCGTTTTGACTCTAATTTTTGTCTGCTGCGATGGACTGAACAACAGTGGCGAAGCGCCTCTTGCATTATTATAGGAGAAGAAAAATAAAATAAAATTTTTATCGCGAGATGAAATTGGTTTGAGGTCATTGAATCCGAAACAAACAGTTACTATTCATTTTTCTATAATTTGATAACTTTTTGGGTGATACAGAGTGCTTTCCAATTTCCAACATCGAACATGTATTTATTGGTTCAAATAATGAAAAAGGGCTTTAAGTTATCCATAATGATTCGTATACTTCTACCGAAAGCGTCTGTTTCTGTAGTTCAGCCCACCTAGTAATGTGATGTCACATAGTTTTCTCTTGATAAAATGAGGAAAAAGGAGTACTTCAACGTTTAATCCAACCAAAGAGCAGATTCGCATGAAACTTCAGTTTTCAATTAAAAAAAATAGTCAGAGGTCAACATATTAAAAAATATCAGATAACAACGAGCAGAGGCAAGGGATGATGTTGTTAATGTTCGCGGGGCGACATACTGTTTTTTGGATATTTCCTGTAGAGAAACTCCTGAGGCCTTCAGTATATCCAATCCAACATCAAATGGCTGCTTGTCACACACTGCGCAATACATCATCATTCTACTACCGAGTCACTTGTATTCGTACACAAATCTCATCTGCTAAGATTGGTGGGTATTCGAAATCACTCCATAATTATTGTTCTCAAACCTACGAAAGCTACTGTATATCGAAGCAAGTATAGAATTCTAAAATTCCTTTCAAAATGAATTATGCAGGATCATATATATCTTTATTTGGATCATGTGTGAGAACACCTTTGTCAGAAATCTGCGGTAATTATTTCTCACAAAAAGCAGTGGCGGATTTAAGGAAAAAGGCCCAGTCGGCAAAATTTCTTCAGCCCTCCTCCCCCCCTCCCAGAAAATTAAGTTGTGTCAGGTGTTCCATGGAACGTGAAAGATATATGTTTCAGGAATTCAATGAATAAACAATTTTTTTCATATATTCATCGAGCATTATAAAAGTTATATTCTTTTTTACATCGAGAAAATTTACTTATTTTTGAATCCTCTTCTCGCTTTTTTCTCCGCGAAAACTTCGATGGTTGCATCCAGATAAATTTGATTAGCGACTTGCTGTTCGATGAAAAGTATGCTGAAATCATCCTTTCGAAAGTGATGGTCAGTTGACTGTCAATTGAATTTAGATGCGCGGGGGCACCCTGGGGCTCCTCTAGAACGTTTTTGAAAAGTCAGAAATATTCGACAAACTTTAAGAAAATCGTAGACGTTTCAAATAACTGATTGAATACAAAAGTTATTTTATTTTATAATTAATTTACGATAGTTATCAGGCAATTATTCTGATAACAGGGGGCCCCTGATTGAAAATTGAACTTGTGTTGTTCACAAGGGACTCACCAAAACATTTTTTCAACAAAAAAATAACAAAAAAAATCGAAGGTGTATTTGTCAGCAAGAGGGACCCTGAAAGCCTTTCGTCGGGGGGGAGGCAGTCGGCAAGCGCGCTTTTGCCGACCTGTTAAATCCGCCACTGACAAAAAGATTGTATCGCAAGGTAATTCTTACATACACATTCCGTTAAAATTGACGTTTGTCGCAAGTTATGTCTGAAACTTTCCAGTCTTCAACTCCTGGGAACAGAAATTCTCCAGGTCGACTCTCACAACACTCATTACGTAAAACGTAAACGACATCCCTACTGATGCACTGAACAATGTACGACCTGTCTGTTTTCATAATTTACTACGTCCTTTTGAACGACAGAAGGTCGTGCTAGGAAATAATATAATGTTGGTATATATGCCACGAGACGAAACATTCCGAACTGTAGAAAAGCAACTAGAAATGAGCAAAATAAGTGCATGAGTGTGTTCACCTTTATATGACTGTCGGACAAATCTAGTTATATATTTTCAAGCTTCAGGAGAGAAGTTGTTTCTAACAGATGTCACAATATATCGCACTCAAGATGAAAATAAAGACTGATTAGTTAGAGAAACCTCGCGATTTGCAGTGAATAACTCTATGTATTCTGCATAGTTTTACAGAAAATAATTAAAGATTGAATGATATTTTTTTTCAGGAATCCGAGAATTTCATCACATATGACTTAAAACACAGTGGCATAATGAATACTAGGAAAGTATGTGAAAGAGGGTAGTATCAACAAAATCACAAAACTAGCTACTGAGTACTGTTTGAACGTCATTATTTTGTGGTGGATCATTATTTTTTCCGTAATTATCTGGGTTTTTTAACCTACCACAATAAGAATTACTATTGGAATCTATATAAGTATAGGAGGGCAGATTTTTAATCTACCACGAAAAGTTGCTGCATCTATTGATTTTTCTGGTTAGAACAAATCCAATTAGTCAGCAACTTCTCGTATATCTCAAATTTTGCCTATCGCCTATGCCTGGGTTCGTCGATTAAAACACCAAAGAAGCCCCGATGACGTGTCTCGAATTCTCCAGGCGGCATTCAACAAGTTCCTGGAAAATGACGTTCGCTACGACGCGATCCCTCATCTGCGTTTACGATTTCGTCAGGGCCGGCGCTAGGACGTAACATTATCCCCCTCTCAATTTTGATCGTCTCGATCAAACAACATCTTTTTAGTCTCTTCAGGTGTACGACTTTCATTTTTGTTCTAGGCTTTTGACTGTACACCACATCATTCATCCTTCGACGGGGGTTGTACAGCCACACCAGATCTTCTTCTTGAAATCCGCCAGTATAGTGCCGCGCCTTCCTCCTGTCAATGCGCTCTAGCATCTCTTGTCGCTTAGGGAATGGAACTCTTCTTGATGGTTGTTGACTTGGCCACTGTTGACTTCTCGTTTGACCAAGTCAGCCCTTCCAGTTGTTGTCAACTCGGAGATGTCACGTTTACTTCTATTACGACACCTAGTGGCTCTCACAGGGATGGCTTTTTCTGTATTCATCCGGGCTTGTCCAAAATCCGATGGCTGGACGCTGCATTTGGGGACATTATTTTCTGTGACAGGCAGTACTTTCTTCGATAGTGCAAGGATTCTCGCAGTTTCCGGTAATCGCAGTTTCACAGGCATTGCCCTTTCTGCTGGAGTTGTAAGGACAAATTATTCTCCTTCGAACCTTATAATATTTTGCTCATTGTTGAATGAAATTCCATGGTCACTGATCAAATCCATTGTATGAATTCATCTTCTATATCTGCGACGTAGACTGTACCTGTGATAGTGAGTCGCCCAAGAATCAACGTAATTTCAGCCTCTCCTCGAATAGGTGCGTTAGATGAAATAGGCTTCACATTTCCAGGCCGATGGATGTCGCTGCGTACCAAGGAAACTGCAGCACCGGTGTCTATGGGGCATATTACATCCATTCTATTCAATTTCCCTGAAATGATGAGGCTCTCAGATGTTCTTTTTAGCCTGTTAACACAGATGACCCTCGGTGACCTTGACCTCGCAGGTGATTGCGAACTTGGCGGAGTCCTGGCAGGTGAGTTGGATTTTGGTGGCATTCTCACCTTGCAATCTTTCATGAAATGCCCTGATCTTTCACATCTATAACATTTACTCTGCGTCATTCTCTTCCAGCAGTCTTTTATGAAATGCCCCGGCCTTCTACAGCTATAGCAGATCCTCTGCGACATTTTCACCCAACAGTCTTTTATGAGATGTCCTGTTTTTCCACATCTATAGCACGTTCTTTTCTTCTGGGTGCTCATTCTACTTGATGATGATTTGATCTCTTCCAGAACTTTCTCGAATGAACCATTCGCCACGTCAGATCTTTGTTCGGGATCGTCAACTGTTACCGCTCGCACTTTCGGCCTTGAGGTGTTGAAGGCCGCCTCCACTTCTAGCGAACGTACCAAGGCATCGCTACTCCTTTTTAAACTTGTAAGTCGCAAAGTTCTTTGGATTTCTGGGTCTCTAAGTCAGTCAATGAATATCTGCACAGCCAACTGCTCCTCGAAATCTCGGGGCGCATCTGGGTACGCCAGCTGGATTAGGCGTCGAACATCTGCCTCAAATTCTTGCAGACTCTCACCTGATTTTTGTGTGCGAGTCTTCATTTGGGCCCGGTACAGCTGTCCTCGGTGTTGATCGCCATACCTCAACTCTAGTGCAGAAATCAGGTCCTGATATTGCTTCTGCTGTTCTATGGGTATCGTAATATACCCAATGCTGGCCCTCTCAAAGCTACTATTAGTGCCGTAGCTCTTTCTTCTTTGCCCCATCCATTAGTTTCTGCCACAGCTTCAAATTGTCGACGGTACATGGACCAAGACGACTGACCATTAAAAGTCGGTGGTTTCACGGAAATTCCTGACGTGGCAAATCTGTCTCGGCGATCTTGGTTCTTGAGGAGAGCTATCTGTTTTTCTAGACCTCTCATTTCATTTCTCATCTCATTTCTCATCTCATTTCTCATCTCATTTCTCATCTCCTCTCGCACTATATCCACTTTCTTATTGAAGTCATCGTCGATTTTTTTGGCGTCTCCCTTTAGTTCTTCCTTCAGGTCTTCTTTTAGTTCCTCCAGATCTACTCTTAGTTCTCCTTTCATTTCTTCCATTTGAACTTTTGTTTCATGTGAAACATGCTCGAAGAACTTGTTCTGATTTTCTAGAACTTTCTGGAAGTCTGCTTCTCGTTATTTCTCCATTTGCTCTAATTCATTCTTTTGTTTTTCTGGATTTCTTCCTCTCGTTCTATTTTTTCACGTTCTCGTTCTTTCCTCTGCTCTTCGAGAATTTTCTGTATTCCGTCTTCTCGTTCTTTTCTCTGTTCTTCGAGAATTTTCTGGAGTGTTCCTTCCCGTTCTTTCTTTTCATCTTCTCGTTCTTTCTTCTCATTTTCGAGAATTTTCTGGAGTCCTTCTTCTCGTTCTTTCTTTTCATTTTCTTGTTGTAATTGTCGTTCTTTCTTCTCATTTTCCTAGTAACCATAACCATGTGAAGTGCATGAGCAATGAGGATCCTTATTGTTTCATACCTAACAACAGAAGAAGAAAATTTATGAAATATGTGCCTGGAATTCAACCAAACCCCTGGACTACTAACATAGCCTTGTATTTTATATTGTTTCGCTCTACTGACAATTTCTTTTTGAAAATCCACCGGCATCCCACATTATTCCCTCCAGCAGGCAACTGAACTATATTCCTTTCTTCATTTTCCATTGAAATCAGTCCATCTTTGATGGCATCTATCCAATATTCCGGTCAAGTGATGGCTTTCCTCTATAAAATAGTTCCATCTCTATCATATTGCAAAATTCTTGATCGAATTGAGTTGGAGGATTGTGCTGACGACAACTGCGTCTTGGTAGAATATCAGACGTAGAGAGTTCTGGAGAAGATGATGAGTCTGTTTCCTTTTTTATCCTCGACACATTTCAATCTCCGAAGTGATCTGAATGCAGTTTCCTCCCATTTTCTCTAGGTGTTGGTACAACAATAGTATCTTCTTCAGGAGGAAATTTATAGTTCACCTTTCTCTCTGTTTTAGCTCGACCCGTAAGATATGTCTGGGTTAAAAGAGCATCGGTTCAGTCATTCTTTTCTGCATTGCAACACCTTCCTGTACTGAGTCGTGGTAAGAAAAGTCTCAGTAGAAAGAGCATTGGTTCAGTTATTCTTCACCGCGTTGCAACAGCATTTATGCGTTGCAGCATTGTAAACAATGGCAATGCGCTACCCGCTGATCGAACTAATATCTTGTAATCACGATCCAGGTTCAATCGGTGCGTGGCAATTGAGGTTCAAGTTTTTTCATTTACAAAAACAGAAGAGTTTAGTTCAGTCGTAGTTGATTCCGGTTGGGCATTGATAAATTCAAGTTCTATTGCATGGAATAGTATGAATTTGACAGATTACCTTCACCTCACCTTTGACAGTGTTACCCAGATGAAGTTGTTTCCAAATGACAAAATGAAAATTCATTCCTTGTTTGCACACATTTAAGGATATGGCTATCGAAATGGAGAATCATTATCAAGTTGATGAGGTAATTACTAACCTGAAAGACATTTTGAGATATTCTGAGATTGTAAACTGGAATACTATGGTTCAAAAATCTTATTGTTGTTTTGAATCAACCTTCTGAGATTCCGTTATTCAATACTAGTTATTATAATCTTTTGAGAACTTGCTGTGCAAGAGATATTGAGTGAGGAGTTTCAACTGAAGCTCTGAAAAATCCAGCGGATAGTGTAAATAAACAACAAGGAATCTGTATTTTATCCATTGCCAGAATTCAGCCTGTCAACAACTCAGTTACATTAAATCGAATAAAGAAAGCAGATTTCCGGTGAATGAATACTACAACGAAGATTGTGTCGACCTCATCAAGAAATATACCTATATACCTTGCACAGCTTTGTGGAATGGATTGATGTTGGAAGATTCGAATAGAAAAAGCAATACTCCTGTCGAAGAAGATATTGTATGTGGAAAAACTATATCCTTAGAAATAGCATGGGGAAAAAATGGAGCTGGGTGAACACGTCTGTTCTATATATATAAGGAAGAAAAAATGGAAATTCCAAACGAAGGAAAACGTAGACAGAAGCTCGTTTCCTCTGATACGACAAGGTTTAGCTTTCCAGGAGAGGTAGATGAAGAGAAATAAAAACTAGGAACGAGTTTTAGATGAAATGATAAAAGGTGATACATCGAATCGATACCGTTAATACGGTGTGGGTTTCTTGGATCACGCCGTAGCCTATATTTCAGACATGCAATCACTTCATGCCGATGATTGATTCCAAAGGACTCATTATTATTGATTGATCATCCCTGTACCGTTAGAAAGGTAACTGATGAGGACTTTTCAATTTTATCCAGTATAGCGTGGCTTACGAACTTACTTATTGGTATACATTTGAATATATCAAATAAAATAAATGGAAACCAATATCCAATCATTGAATGCATACTTGCCACTCGAATATTCTTATATTCTACCAATGAAATCCAGCTTCCGATTGATGATTTCAAAATATATGTTTGAATTTTCCAATCCTACAAAATTATTCCGACGATAAGCCTTGTCCAAAGGCACATCACTTTTGTTCAGCGGTATTTGATCTGAGTTCCAGATAGTTTGTTTTTTTGAATCCACCTCATGCATTTATATGGATTTGGGATTACCTAACTCACTATAATGAAATGAATGTATGTAACTACGACGTGGCAAACCAAAGTATCCAAGTACTTTCGCACGATACTCAGAAGGATTCGTTCGGTTTATATCCTTTTATGATGTAATCTTTCAGAAATTTTGCAGCTCCAAAATCACTACTCACTAATGTCGATATAAGAGCATATAGAGATCGAATAAAACTTGAAATTCTGGATAACTCTGATTATATGCGAAATAAATTTCAATAGAAACAAACTTTGTACAGATCCAAACATGAAAAAATGGTCGAAATGTAAAATGCTCCACCAATAAAAATGCTTGTTTCGATCTCAAATAAGTCTAGAGAAATTCATTTGTGAATTATGCAAATTGTGGTCTCGGTAGTGTAGTGGTTAGCATATCTGCCTATCAAGCGGAAGGCCGGGGTTCGAATCCTCGCCGGGCCACCGTGCTGGGTAATCGCACGTTGAAAGGTAAGGCCTCGTTGATCCATTGCTCGCACAAGTATTCGACTTTTGAGGGTTGACGTTCGTCAGCTGGTTAACGAAACGAACAATACTGAAATCGTATATGGTACTAAATTCTTCTGAGAGAATGGGGCATTTCGTATTCAGTTACGAATGTTATTCTGATTCTTCCTTCAAACATAAATTCTGATGATTTTTATAAATCATATTTTTGGCAGACAGATAATTTCGAACACTTTACTTTGACATCGGAGAGAAAATATATTTTTCCGACTTCATGACGGCCAAAACAATTCACTGGAACCTGTGTTATAACTCCGATATAGAGTCTCAATCACCTATATAATAAAATTTTTGGTGCATCAATTATTTCGAATACTTTACTTCTGACTTCGGAGAGAAAATATTTTTATCGACTTTATTACGGCCAAAACCATTCGCTACACCCTGTATTATAAGTCTGATATGGAGTCTTCATCACCCGGAATAATCAACATTTTGACAAAACCGTTATTTCCAGTTCTTCGACTTCGGAGAGAAAATGATTTTACCAACTTCCTAGCGGCCAAAGCAATTCGCAGCACCCTGTATCATAATTCTGATATGAAGTCTCCACTTGTAATAATAAAATTTTTGGACATCGATTATTTCGAGTAATTTAATCTTGATTTCGGACGGAAAATAGTTTCTTTCAACTTTAATGATGCCAAAACAATTCACTTTACTCTGTATTATTACTCTGATAGGAATAACCAAATATTTCGAGTACTTCTGAATTCGAAGAAAAAAAAATTGTCGACTGTTTAACGACCAAAGCATTCCATTGCACCCTACATATAAACTCTCATGTGATGTCTTCATCATCTGAAATGATCAAATTTCTGGCCAATCGATTGATTCGAGTACTTCACTCATGTCTTCGGAGAGAAAATATTTTTCTCGACTTTATTATACTCAAAACAATTCATTGAAACCTGTATTCAAAACTCGATACACTTCGAGCCACAAATTTCTAGCACATCGATTATTGCAACTAGTTTACTGTGTTGGCTACATTCTCAACAGAAGCAGGTCATTTCGAATTCCTGAGGATGTTTTTGGATAGGAGAATGCACCCTCAACTTTTCAAAGAATTAAAAATGAAATATGTATAATGAAGTTGAGATTCATGAAATTAAAAATTGTAGATCTTCGTGCATTGTGTCTTAGCTGAATTATACTACACAGTGGATCAAAAACCAGCTGTACACTGGAAAATAATAAGCATACTGTAATGCCAGGTGATGATTAAAAGGGCCCCTTACAATTTCATGTGATACAATAATCACATAATGAACCTGGTTAAGTCGTCTCATTTATTATTGAGGTGTTTTTACAACGTTAGGAACAGAGAGGACTTCATCCCTGTTATGACGAGATCGATCAACAGCAAGCTATAATGCACGTAGGAGGCATTTTCATTAAGGTGAAGCACGAATAATAAACCACAATTAAATGAAACATTCGAATACGCACAGAAAATAACAAAACGAAACAGTTTTATCACTATGGTCGCTTATGAGAAAATTCAATGTGTGCCAAAAGCCGCCTTATTGGTTTTGATTTGGCATGTCTCTGGATTGCCTAATTGCAACCTAGCTCCAAACGATAATTATTGAATTCATTTATACGTCATCAATAGGTATAGGCATTCAAACAATTGAATCATTATCTGATACTTGAAAAAAACCTTCTAGTATCAGTTTCGTTCACAATAATAATCCTGATATCACTTTCCTATAACAAACTCTGACAGAAACATATTTTTTCTTTTATCGAAGCATAATATCATTTAGTGACGTATAAGCTTTGACTAATATACGTGTATATTATCATAAATTGATTGAAAACTATTTCTACTCTTGACAACATATACCTATGTATATAATCTGCTAGGAGGTATAATTATATTTGGCAGGAAGTTTGGTTTCCTTTAATAAAGCTTTCTTATAACCAGTAACGTTGCCGGAAATAGGGTGTCAAGAATGAAGGAAATAGGTACTACAGCCACCCAACAAATAACAATCAATTTTCAACTCTAGTTGGGAAGGTGGAATTGAAATCTAATAAGTTATATGGTGTTCTACTCAAACCATTTGAATTCTGTAAGGAGTCGTACTTACTTGTTACATGAAACCTTATGATCAAGAGGATCAATATGTATATCACAAATTGAACGTTTGTCGTTGAGGGATTTTCCTATTTTCACAAGTTTTTTTTTCCAACGGGTATGCCTTATGAGTAAGAAGGTGGATTCAACTAACATGTTCGTGGTTGATATTCAAATCATTGGTAATTGTGAATATTATTATTATATTCCAGTTTTTTTCACACTAACTCGTCTATCGATCGAAGTTAATTCATTATGCTGGATTAATATTGTATGATATAAAGATTTGTCTCTCATGGTCTCAGTGTCGATATAGCCAACTTCAGTGAAAAATCTTTATAGATGAAGGGAATCGATGGGGGTAGCTGTTCGGAAAAGGTGGGTTGCTAATCTAACTGAACATCTGAGTGCATATAGTGTTGCATTAACACTGACAGAAAGAGATCGAATGCCAATCAAAACATCGGTTTGCACCTACCTGGTGTTTTCCGGTGATTTCCTGAAGAGAGATGGTCTTCTATCTCCTCCTCGGGGGTGGACTGTATGTTTCGGTTAGGGTGGCACAATAGCAGAGATTTTAGAGTAGAGGTTAGAGGTTTTGTTTATCACACACGACGTATCGTTAGTTGGTATCGAAAAGTATTCCTGCCCTACCACTACTTGAGTCTTCACGATAGGCGCTGTCCCGAAATCTGATTGTCTACGCGCAGAGAGTATGTACAGGGAAAATTATATTACCTTAAGTAGAGTGATTATTCTCAATAGAATAACTTGAATGAGTAATTTTATGTAATTAAATATTGAAACAATAAACTATAAATAACTAAATGCTAATTCTAACGCGGGGAGTTTACATTACCGCCCACTAAAATACCTCCTGAGGTATTTTAATTATTACCTTCTTGAGTGGGAAGAGGACAGAGTTTCACCAATGGTCTCTGAAGGAGACCTTGACTCGTCCGAACTGTCGCTACCCTGACAATCCCGTCAGTACCAGGGTGAGTTGCAACTACCCTTGCCAGACGCCATTGCATAGGAGGGGTCAACTCATTTTTTATAAGAACCAGGTCGCCAACTGTGAGTGTTCTTTCATTTTTCAACCATTTCTGGCGTTGTTGCAGAGTGTGCAAATACTCAGTATGCCACCTTTTCCATATATCTTGTTGCAACCTCTGAACCAGTTGCCATCGACTCAAGTGATTCATTTGGAGGTGAGATAAGTCAGGATCAGGTGCGGATGTTAGTGGCGAAAGAGTAAGAAAATGACCTGGGGTCAATACGGTGAGATCGTTAGGGTCAGAGCTCAATGGACACAGAGGCCTGGAGTTCAAAATTGCCTCAATTTGAGTGAGAAGGGTGTAGAACTCCTCATAAGTTAGAATCTGATTACCAACGGCTCTAAAAAGATGAGATTTAATAGATTTTATTCCAGCCTCGCTGAGGCCATTGAAATGGGGAGATGAGGGTGCATGAAACGAGAATTTGATTTTTTCGGAGTCAGCTGCTATTTTCATGTAATCACCAAGAATACGCGCTGCTCCAACAAAATTACTACCACAATCTGAAGTGATCTGTGTACAATGCCCACGTCGGCTGATAAAACGCCGAAGAGCAGCTATAAAGGTCTCTGAGGATAAATCAGATGCTAGCTCAATATGGACAGCTTTGGTAACAAAACATACAAATAAGCAAATGTATGTTTTCTGAGTTCGATTACCGCGACCTTTCCCGAGAGAAATATTGAAAGGACCGCCGTAATCAACTCCTACATTCTGGAAGGAATTAACTCGATTCACGCGGGAAGCAGGCAGATTACCCATGAACGGCTCCAAACACTTTGAAAGAACATGTCTAATAGCACGTTTAGGAGAAAGGATCCAGAAATTCTGCGAGAGCGAAAAATGGAGAGTTTGGAGACCCACATGCAAATATTTCCGATGTGCATTTTCAATGATAAGATAAGTTAGAGGGTGTTTACTGGGCAAAACAGCGGGATGTTTTTGATCGAAAGATAAACCCGAGAAATGAAGACGACCGCCCACTCTGAGAATAGAATAGAATAGAATAGATAGATAGAACTTTATTTCCAACAGGTGCACACCCAGTTACAGGAAATGTGTATGGATATTATATTATATTAAATAAGAACAGTAATACAATAATACTATAACAACAATACAATACAGAAAGAGATACAAAAATATAATACAATATAGTGATACAATAATACATTCAATTGAAAAATCGATAAAAAAAAAAAAAAGAAAGATATCACAAATACCAATTCATTCAAATAAGTTTCATTGGTTGGTTCTGATGAGTATACATTGTAGAATGAAATCCAGGGTATCAAAATTGATGTCGCATATATCACATATTGTGTTGAAGTTTTCGCACATTATCGTGACTGGTGCCCTACAGCCAATGTTAGTTCTCCTATTATTGCAATAAAATGTTATCGTGTTTCTAGAGTTTACACGAGGAACGCGTAGGCTTATTTTCTCAAGAAGTGGGATGCATGAAACATTGTTATGCAATAGATTATAGAGAAATGCAATAGTTATATAACGGCGGCGTGCTTTTAAAGATACTATGTCAAACTGACTAAGAAGAACGGAATAATCAGACCCTCTAGGGGGGTAAATTCCAGTGACTTTGAAAGATATATACTTCAAAAATTTTTTTTGTACTGCGTCAATGTCGCCAATGTATGAGTTATAAATGGGGTACCAGATTATTGCTCCATATTCAAGTTTTGACCTAACGTATGCGTTGAAAAGTGTAATAACTGTGTCAATATTTTTAAATTCTCTACAATTTCTCATTACGAAGCCAAGCATGCGGCTGGCTGATGAAACTGTTTCGTCGACATGCCTAATGAATGAATATTTTTGGTCGAAGGTGACACCGAGATCTTTCATTTGGTTCAAGCGACTGATTGGTTTCCCATTAATTTTATAGGAGAATTCTATTGTGTTTTCCTTTCTTGAGAATGATAGAACGTGACACTTTGATATATTCAACTGCAGTCTATGAGTGGAACACCAATCAAACACTATGTCGATTTCACCTTGTAATATTAAACAGTCATCATAGCCCTCAATAACCCTGTATAGCTTTAAATCATCCGCATATAGCAGTTTTGTGTACTTAATTTTTTTTGCTAGGTCGTCGATGAATAGCAGAAACAAAAGTGGTCCCAAGTTCGAACCTTGTGGTACGCCGGAAGTTGGGGTATAACATATTGATTTAAAATGTTCATATTCTACGTACTGTTTTCTGTTAAAGAGATAATTTCTGAAAAGTTCAACCAAATTCACAGAGAAGCCAAACGATGATAGTTGCTGGAGAAGGATATAAAAATCAATTTGATCGAATGCCTTTTGCATATCTGTGTACACTACGTCAACTTGCTGTCTTCTATCTAGTGTTTCAGATACGCATTGTGATAGACATGCGAGATTAGTAATGCAGGATTTTTTCTCTACAAAACCGTGTTGATCCTCGGATAAAACATTCCTGACCGAATTATAAATGAAAGTATACAGAATTATTTCAAAAAGCTTGGAAAAGTTACATAATATTGAGATGGGTCTATAGTTTGTTACCTGAGTTATGTCCCCTTTTTTCAAGATTGGGCAGACGCGAGCCGTCTTCCACAGGTCAGGAAACATTGAGGTTTTCAGAGACATGTTGAAAATATGCATCAGAGGCGCTAACAATGGTTGGATACAGTCTTTTACTAGAAAACTCAGTATTTGATCAGGCCCGACAATAAGTTTATTTTTGATTTTTTTTTGCGGCCTCGAGAACATCTTTTTCGTTGATAACATCGATATTGATCCCCTGAAAGTTATTCGGAGTGTTATTCAAAGCATTGGCCGAGGTTGAATCCGATGATATAAAAACGCTATTAAAATAATTTGCAAATGCATCCACGATTTCTTGTGGTTTTGTGAACGTATTTTCTTCATATTTTACAACTCCAGGAATGTTTGAGTTGCCCTTTTTATTTTTAATATAATTCCAAAATGCATTAGGGTTTTCACTAATATTGTTCTCAACATTATTGAGGAATTTTGTATAGGCAATATCGATCTGTGATTTTGTTTCAGCTCTCAGAGAAACAAACTGTTCGCGATAAAAAGATGTTTTATATTTCTTGTAGTTTTTGAAAGCGCGCTCTTTCTTTTGAATGTTTTTTATTATAACAAAAGAGAACCAGGGTGGGTATCTACGTTGGCGATTTGATTTTAATGGAACAGTGGCGTCGAAAATTTCATAGAGTGATTTGTTCAGATAATGGCAGGCTGTATTAACGTCGGTTTGTTCTAGAACATCGGACCAGTCGACCTCTGCAACAAGTTGATACATCAATGGAAAATTAGCCTTTCTGAAGTTATAGTTTTTTGATATATCACTGGAATGCGAAAAGTTATTTAAGTTTTTATGAGAAATTCTGATTTCGAAAAATAAGGCGGGATGATGATTATCTTCCTTAATTAGTGGCTCCATACATTTCTCAATATTAAGAGGAGTTTTTGATAATATGAGATCTAGGATGCGATTATTAAGATTCGTAACTTCATTATATTGTTTCAGCTCAAACATTTCCATAAAATGTCTGAGTATTTTTCCCTTATTATCGTTTGTGTCTGAGTTAAAAAGAGGGACGTTGAAGTCTCCAATAATCAAAACATTTTCATCGCAAAGGCAATCAAGGAGACTAAGATTGCTGAGGAACTCTTCAAAATCACACAAAGAAATATTTGGTGGAATATAAATGACAAGAATTATAAAAGATGGGTTACTAAGTACTTTTGCACCAATAATATCTATGCAAGGTGTAGATGAAATAATAGGAGATAGGTCAATAATTTTGAACTTCAAATGATTACGAAAAGAAAGAGCTACCCCACCTCCTCTTGTTGTGTTGGTTTGTTCGAATCTTCTATCACACCGTAGAATATTGTAGTCGCCTGGGAAAAATTCTGAATCAAACACTGCAGGGGAAAGCCAGGTTTCACTTAAACATATAATATCCAGATGTCTAGAAGACCATCTTTCCCAATGAAAGGGTTGAGTTTTCGCCAAGGTTTTGGTAAGGGAATTTTTTCTTCTATTTGGGAAATTTCTTGACTGAAAGAAGTATGCTGTACTCTTCTGATCAAAACCATAAGACCATTCTGCAATTCTTCCTTAGATAAGACAATGGATTTCTCTGGAACTGTTCGATTTTTGGAGTGATCATTTGTGGAGATATTGTCAATTTTATTTTTTGAGTTTCGTACATAGCGTATGCAATATGCTATTATACGATTCAATTTATCGAGAGAAGAAAACTTTGTCACCAGTTCATCCAAGGAGTCTAAAGAAGTGAAAGCTGCTAGGGAAAAAGTTCTTTCTTCTTCATGCATTTCAGAAGAGGGAGTTGTGGTACAAGTGGGGTGAGGCCAGTCTTCTCGTGGTAAAAGCAACCATTTCGGACCAGTGAACCAAAGAGGGTGATTCAATAAGTCATTTGGCAGAAGACCGCGTGAGGCACAGTCTGCGGGGTTGTCAGCTGATCTGACATGATGCTAGTCTGTAGGAGAAACATTTTCCTGAATGAAACTCACTCTGTTGCTAACAAAAGTCTTCCAGCGATGAGGAGATGACTGGATCCATGATAAAGCGACCATAGAGTCAGTCCAGGCATATCATTTCTGAAACACTATTTTTTCAGCATATGTCACACTGACGGAAGCGATGAGTTTTGATAAAAGAGTTGCAGAGCATAATTCTAAACGTGGTATAGATATTTTCTTCAACGGTGCAACCTTTGATTTACCACAAATCAAACGGATGTTGACGTTTCCATCAGAATATGTAAATTTAAAATAAACCACTGCGGCAAATCCCTTTTCAGAACTATCACAAAACCCATGCATTTCGCTCGAAACATAGTGATTCAAATTTAAAAGTCGTGGAATTTTGAGTTCGGATAATCGTATAAGTTCAGTTTTATACGTTGCCCATTTCTTTACAATTTCTTGCGGAGCTACAATATCCCAATCAAGGCCCAAAGTCCAGAGATATTGAATGAGGTATTTTGCAAAAAATACAAGAGGTGTCAAGAATCCTAACGGGTCAAAAATTCGCGAAATTTCTGACAAGACAGACCTTTTCTTGCATAATAGATCTCTAGAGGTTATTTCATAGAAGAAAACATCAGTGGAAGGTTGCCATTTCAAACCTAGTATCCTAATGATATTTTCTTGTGAATCGAATGATAAATCGGATCCGGTGCATTCTGCAGCGGAAAGACCTTCCAGGAGAGCAGAGTGATTACTTGTCCATTTTTTGTGGAGATGAAAACCTCCACTTCTCAACAAATCTATCACTTTTCGTTGGATACATTTGAGGTGTTCTAGGTTATTACTACCTATCATGAGGTCATCGACATAAGTGTTGTCGATCACTGCTTGAGAGCCGAGAGGATATTTCTCCCGCTCACCCTGAGCCAACTGTAAAAAAACCCTCATGGCTAACAAAAGGGGATGCAGAGTTACCAAATATGACAGTTCGTAATCGATAATCCTGAATTTAATCTGTTGGTTTGAATCTCCACAAAATACGCTGATAGTCTCGATAAGATTCAGCGACAAAGATTCTCAAAAAAATGTTTTTAATGTCGGCTGTACACACGAAAGCGTGTATCCTAAATTTCATCAGAAGTGCTATAATGTCGGATTGGAGCTTTCTTCCTGTTAATAAGGTGTCATTCAGTGAGATACCTTGTGGAGATTTGGCAGAGGCATCAAATACCACTCTCAATTTTGTTGTGGAACTATTAGGGTTTATTACGCAGTGGTGGGGGATATACAACATTTTTCCAAATGTAGAAGGTGAGGAAACAGTTTCCATATATCCATTTTCGAGATAACTTTGCATGAAGTCAGAGTATTCTGAGTGAAGTTTAGGATTTTTGAGAAGCCTGGCTTCCAAAGAAAAGAATCTTCGAAGAGCTTGAGACCGTGTGTCAGAAAAATATGGCTCGAGATCTCGGAATGGTAGAGAAACTGTGTACCTTCCTGTGGAATCGCGTTAACACGATTCGAGAAAGAGCTTTTCACACTGAACTTCTTCAGGTGATAAAGAGTGATTAGCTGGAAGTTCTTCTAAATGCCAAAATTGTTTAAGAGTAATATCCAGAGGGCAATCGCAAGTGGAAAATAGGACATTTGTGTGGGGAGCTGGAGAAATATTAGTTTTTCCCATTACAATCCAACCAAAGATTGTATTGAGTGCTGTGGGCTCAGAATTTCTTCCTTCTAATTTTCCATCCTTCAAAACGATGGAAAAAACATCTGCACCCAAAAGCATGTCTATAGAGCCGGGTACATTGAATTTTGAGTCGGCCAATTTGATGTTTGAGAGATGTGACCAGGTTTCAGTAGAAAAATGATATGCAGGCATATCAGAACATAATTTTGGGATAACAGCGGCGTCAACTTGGAGCAGAGGAACTGGGAGGCCTAAAGGTTTCAAGGTACAAGTGACGCAATGAGAAATCTTTAAGGACATATTTCCAAAGCCGTTGATAGCCAAGGGTAAACGAGAACGGGGCAAATTCAGAAGATTCGCGCACCTTTCAGTAATAAAACTGGCCTGGCTTGCAGAGTCTAGAAGAATTCGAATTTTATGATAATGTCCATAGACATCTGAAATTTCAATTTGAGCTGTGGAGAGAAGTACCGTAGAGTAAGTGGGAAGAACATTTGTCATAGAACTTATTTGAGTTGTGGGAGTATTGTTGGAAACATTTTCGAGAGGATCAGGGGTGGCAGATATACAGGGTGCATCAGAGGAAAAATGTAACATTGTATGATGATGTATATTATTGCACACCCTGCAACACGACTTTGATGAGCAATTTTTTGAGGAATGTTTCGTACCCAAACATTGAACGCACCATTTCTTTTGTTTGACTAAATCATATCTTTCTCGTGGGGATATAGCTAAGAAACTAGGACACATATAAATGGAGTGTGCTACATTACAGAGGGGGCAATGAGGAGTATTTGGTTTTGCATTTGGAAACAGTGTGGATGTATACTTGTTACAAGCCTGAGAGTTTTTATTTTGCGAAAAGTTCATTGATCTTGAAGTTTTAGAAGCTGGTAAAGATTCTAGAGCTACACATTGCTTTCTCAAACAATGGTACAAATCAGAATATTTTGGCACATCCGAAGAAGCATATTCCAATTCATAACGTTTGAGAGATTCAGAATCAAGTTTAGTACAGAGTAAATGAAATAGCACAAAATCCCAACTACCCACCGGAAGCCCCAAATTCTCTAAGGCCTTTAAGTTATCATGAAAAATGTTTAGCAACTGTCTAAGACCACGAGGCGATTCCGTTGAGAGTTTTGGTGCTTTAGTCACTTCTTCCCAATAGAACGCGGATAACAATCTTTTATTCTGAAAGCGTGACTTCAAATTATTATAAGCAATTTCATAATTACCTTCGTCGAGGTGTAAATTTTTTATCATATTGAGAGGCTCACCTGTGAGTACAGTTAATAAATATTGAAATTTATCAATATTTGTTAGAGATTTATTATTATGAATAACGGAATTGAAAAGTCCAATAAAAGTTGGCCAGTCTCTTAACTTCCCATCAAATAATGGAACGTTCAGCTTGGGTAATTTCACATTCGATTGATTAGATGAGGGAATAATACACTTCTTTTCAGTAAACAAATCGTTATAAATACATTTTATACGAAAATATTCCTTATCAACTTCTTTACGAAGACTTGTTTCTGCATCAATTTCTTGATCATCTTGAAGTGAAAGCATTTGCGTCATGTTCATATGATAATCATTGGAATCTTCATAAATAACATCAACCTTTTCACTTCTGACCTTGAAAATAGATTGAAAAGACTCATCATCCACAGCTGATAGAGCTATTTGGTATATTTCGGAAATCCTATCAACACTTATTTGTCTAAGACTTCGTACTTGTTTTATCTTTTTTTCTGTCATTTTCAACTAAGGAATTCAACAACAAAAAAAAAAGGAAACCAAAAGGAGGAAATATGTTTATCAAAATATATCGAAATATTTGTGATAATTGAGATCTTTCAACAGAAATATTTTTCACTGTATATATTTGAGTGTGGAAATTAATGTGAGAGAGTGAGAAAATATTTCCGAAAGAAAGTCTGGGTAGCGACCGATCGCCGACGAGAATTACCAAAAAACTAGTGAGAGCAAAAAAGGATCGCGATCGGAGCTGAGCAGAGCGCTGTTCACTTATTGAATTTATACGAATACAAACTGAATTCAAAAATATTTTTCTGAATCGTTGAAGAGGAAACTTGGGATAATGATAAGAAACAATGAGAGAAAAATGAGAATAATCACTACTACTGTACCAATTCGGTTCGAAGTTGACCAAAATGTTGCATTAACACTGACAGAAAGAGATCGAATGCCAATCAAAACATCGGTTTGCACCTACCTGGTGTTTTCCGGTGATTTCCTGAAGAAAGATGGTCTTCTATCTCCTCCTCGGGGGTGGACTGTATGTTTTGGTTAGGGTGGCACAATAGCAGAGATTTTAGAGTAGAGGTTAGAGGTTTTGTTTATCACACACGACGTATCGTTAGTTGGTTTCGAAAAGTATTTCTGCCCTACCACGACTTGAGACTTCGCGATAGGCGCTGTCCCGAAATCTGATTGGCTACGCGCAGAGAGTATGTACAGGGAAAATTATATTACCTTAAGTAGAGTGATTATTCTCAACACAATAACTTGAATGAGTAATTTTATGTAATTAAATATTGAAACAATAAACTATAAATAACTAAATGCTAATTCTAACGCGGGGAGTTAACATATAGTCCATATTGAAAATCTTTATTCATCGTTTCATCAAAAGTGTGTTTGCTTTCATCCATGTTTCTTATAAAGACAACTTTCCTTTGTTCTGGGTACTATAAATGTGGTTGGGGCAACTCTCATATGATATGATTCCAGAGAAAATAACCACGAACTGAAAAAAACCTTTTCGCAATAAGTTTTGGTATAGGTATTATCTGACTCAGGAACCATGCCTTGGACAGAGCTTAACAATCTATGTATTGAGCTCGTTGAAATATACTTAGCATTCCACATTTGTTCGATAAGGCGTTGGCCTGTATTTTATCCGTTACTTAGTGGCAATTTGTTCGAATCATTCCGTATATTACTAACAGAAGACACACCCAGTAATTTTATAGAGTGGCTTACATGAAACCAATGGGAGTGTTTATTCTCGATTTAATTTTGCTTGTAGTTAGTTCGAGTGCTTCACATTTATGGGATATATATTTTCTGTTGAGGGAGACTGTACTATGGTTCTGTGCTCGGCTCATGATCGAGAGGTCGTGGGTTCGATTTCCCAACAGATAAAGATTTGTCTCTTGAGAATTTATGTCTGTCGTACGGCGAAATGACTCTGCCAAGTTTCATGGTTGACGCGTAGGGGGTTAATAACATGTCCTACTTGCTACCTGGCGTTTGTTATAGAAATATCATTATTAACAGTTACTAGTGCGTTTCTAGATGTCACTGCGATATGTATGGGGTATTGCTAAGATATGATATTTTTCGATTTCACTTCGAATTTTTTTTTGCAAAATGCAAGAATACAGAATGTAATGCAACGTTCGCCACAATTGGAAACAGATTAAAACATTTCACTTTTTTCAAGAATGAGACACAATAATACATTTTTCCAGAAGCGAATTGAAAAAACACATCACTACCCAGCAGAAAAAGGTAATGATCAGAAATTACCGCTAGCTTGTTTTCGAAATATAATCTTTAAAACAATAATACTGACATGTAAGGAACAAGTAGTTTCAATTGAAATATTGACATTTTGGATCAATTATTATCGGGTTTATCCCAATTTTTCATGGTTAGCAAAATTTGAATAATCGTATGAAAGCGATAGAGCAACCGTAAACCTGAATATAGTCGATCATTCGAGATGTCAACATGTGAAAGCGAATACGACTAAGCATACACCAACAGAAGCAAATATTCGGCATTGCTAGCTTTCTAGGCAAGAATGCTTGCTACAGATACCTGTGCTCAGAGTGCATCACTAGGGGCTCCGCAGTGCGGTTATCTACATGTTATCAGACAGACAAGCAGAATTGAAGGCCCCCAAGTCATAAACTGGCGAGTTCAAACTGACTCGGGACATCAGGCGCAAGGAAATCACAATACCTCAATGTGGATGCCAGGACACGAGGGCATCAAAAGAAATGAAGAAGCTGATATCCTTGCAAAAACAAGGGGTGCATAGCCCTTTTCCTGGGCCGAAACCTTTTTATGGACTTTCACAATGCCTCGTGAAGGAGCAATTCTTCAGATTGAAACTCGATCAATTAAGACGTCACTGGAATAGAGTTCCAGGACAAAGGCGAGCAAACAGTTTTACCAGTCCTTCATTCAAAAAAAAGCTGAACAGATTTCAGGGTTGAATGGAAAAGACTTCAAAATATCAACGGAGTTGCTTACGGGGCACTGTCCACCAAGGTACCAACTCAAGAAAATAGGCAAAGCTGACAATGATCAGTGCCGATACTTCGGCATTGCTGCTGAAACTGCAGAACATCTGCTTTGCTTTATCAAGCTCTATTCCACAAAGGGCTGGAGTTCCTATAACGGATAACATTGTTTCCTTCCGACAAAACGGAACAAGCCCCCAAGGAATCTGATACGTATTATCAAAAGCCTCAAAATCCTGGTCTCGGTGTAGGTAAGGGTCATGTACAATAGATCTTACAAGTGGCATTACTTTGAGGCTGAATGCTTTACCGACCCCCTACAATCTAAAATCTTTCTACTGTTCTCAGTGAATAAGCGCCTCAACATCGGAAAATATGTTGAGCATGGGGGTAAGCTCAAATAATTTCAGAAATAAAATCACTGATGAACAATTCAAGAAAAAAATTCCTTTATTTGCAATATACGTTCAGCATAGGAGAATATATCCGAATAGCAATAGTTGATGATAGACAATCTTCAAAAGAATCAACATATATGTCATCAACAGCTCTAATTTCTCAATGATTGTCCGTTGGTAATGAATGAACCTATATTTCAATACTGAGTACTTGATGGACTGCTCTTAATCCGATAATAATAAATATTGACTGAGTACTCGAAAATCTGACTTTTAGCTCAAATATATCCGATGTCCATCAATGAATATTTGGAGAAATTAAAACTTTTCGCTAATTCCTGACACCTTATATTGAATTGGCAACTCACTTTCGAGAGATTGAGTATCAGTCTGCTCAGCACGACTGTTATTTTGGATGTATGTTTCCACTTCTAACTGATGATATTGAGTCCTTCAATTGGTGGTGAAATTCATACGAAGTAACTAACTCAGTTTGGTGAAATATTCTAGTTTTATACAAACATTGGCGTCGTTCATATGCATGAATAGATTTCAGCACTTTCGGCACTTTGCTACCCTAGCTCGTTCAAATCTCCCGAACACTTCGTCACACCAACGTATTTTCATTTTTTACTTCATATTGAAATGCCATTAACTTTTCGATGCTATCTTCAAATAATGGAAACACAGTCAAATATAACTATTGTATGAATTGTGACCGTGAGTGGACGTGCAAAGCAGGTGCTCCGTATATATGGTTCTTTGCCTTGGTAGTGCTGTGAGTACCATAAATAGTTTCATATCGGTGGACCCAGAGAAGATATCTGAATCTCATTTGATATTTGGAAGTCGCCTCTCATCAATTATGGGCTCGAATTATTGATGTTTTATCGAGGCATTCCTATTAAAACTCACTCATTTAGGAATAAAAACTGATATCTAGCATTCATTGTTTGGAATCGTCTACAAAAATATCGTTCGGATTTATAGTCTATGAGCCTGTCACTTGAAGTACTGATATGGGAGAAATATCCAAAGATGAGATTTATAGAATGTTTCAAAAAATATCAACACAAAATGATAGTTTGAAAAATCAAGTTGAAAAATTGAGTGAAGAGTTACATACATTCAAGATAGTAATACAAAATAAAATAGACAAAGTGGAAAGTCAGAACGCAGAGTTGAAAGTGGAAAACAGTATTTTGAAAGGCAGGCTATTGTCATGTGAGAGGAAGATAAAGAAATATAATTTAGTTATATACAATTTGGATGGAGACGACGTACACCAGTCGGTTATCAACCTTTTTTGCCAGAAACTTTCTATAACTTGTACAGAGAATGATCTAAGGGATGCCTATAGATTGAATTCTGGCGGCACGCCCGATAAACCACGTCCTATTCTAATCGAATGTTGCAATAGTAAACTTAAAGCGGAAATTCTCACTAAAGCTAAAAACCTAAAGGGTACCGGAGTGTACATATCCCCGGATTACGCTCTCGAAGATTATCAGAAGAGAAAACTCTTGTATCATCATCAAAATATTGCTCGAGAAAAAGGACAAACAGCATTCATCAGAGGAAACTCACTCATCATAAATGGTAAAACTCATACACTTGAGGAAATGCAATCGACATTGAATGTTCCAGACACTAATCAGAGTGAGCGACATCGCAGTGACAGCACTTCGTCCATTGGTAGTGCTACATCTCAAAGTAAAAAAAAGAACCTGTTAAGAAAAATCTTCGTTCTACGGTGAAACAAACTTAAAGTTTATTCGTGCCCACAGTGTCTAATTCTTATTTTTCTGTTATTTTTTTCTGTATGCCTATATTATTTTTACTTTATAATTCATTTTTACTGATACCATTCTCTACGGAGAAATTACTTCAGCCCACATACTATTGTTATAATCATAAGAAATCTCGGGCACTATTATTTCTTTTTCAACTTGTGAATTTACTTTGTCAATACTAAATATGTATATTTCAGTTGGTCACATTAATATTTGTTCTTTGCTTCCCAAAAGCAATGAAGTTGAGCATATGATTCATTCAAAAAAATTTCATATATTTGCTTTAACGGAAACATGGTTGCATCCTGGAATTCCCGATGATTTCCTAAAGATTGATGGTTATGTACTCATTAGAAAAGACAGAACTATCAAACGTGGAGGAGGGGTTGCGTTTTTTATTAAAAGTTCCCTCAAATTTAGAATTTTAGCTTCAGAAAATGAGTCTTTCATCGAACACGTTTGGATAGAAATTACGATTGGAAAAGATAAATTTGCTGTGGGAGTTTGTTATAGACCTCCTAAGAGTGATCATGTGGCTTTCCTGAGTAGATATGAGAACACCTTAATAAACATTTACCCTGATCATGATCGCATTATCTCCCTCGGAGATTTTAACATTGACTATCTTAATTTGCAATCGACTCTCAACGATGATTTCAAATCTATAAATGAGTCTTTTAATCTCAAGCAGAATATTTCAGAACCAACTCATATTACGAACACTTCTATGACTTTGATTGATCACCTATACACCAATTTTGAGGTGAAAAATTGCGGTTCAGTTGATACAGGTTCGGTAAGACACTTTTTAATACACTGTTCATTTGAAATAGATAGCAATCATATACAATCGAAAACGATAACTTTCCGTGACTTCTCTAGGATCAACTTGAACAACTTCAATCATGAACTTGAAAACAAAAACTGGAATAACATGCACCAACTCAATGTCGATGAAAAAATTGAATATCTGAATAGTACTATTCTAGAATTAGTAGATATCCATGCACCTGCCAAAACTCTGGTTGTTAACTCGAATGGAAGGAAAAAGCAGCCATGGATAACGGACAATATCAAATTGATGCAAAAACTAAGGGACAAGGCACTAACGAGGCACAAAAAGTCTAAATTACCGGCGCATTGGGAGTACTACAAGCAGCTACGAAATTTCACGTCTTCAGCAATCAAAAGAGAAAAGAAGGCATATTTAGAATTCAAACTTTCTCGATGTTCCTCTAAAGAGAAATGGAAGGAGTTGAAAAAATTAAATATCAAACAAAAGCAAATAACGGAATTACCAGAATCACTGAGAAAGCCGGAGGAGTACAATAATTTCTTGATAAATGAACTCCGCGATAACCGTCAACCAGACATTGAGTTGCTGCAATATTACAAAAATAACATTGATGAAAAGGTTGGTGATTTACTTTTTTTTAAACGTACAAATGAAAGAGAAGTTTCACAAATTATTAATGGGATCAGGACCAAAGCTTTAGGTTTTGACAACTTGAACATTCAAATCATTATTCTATGCTGTCCCTTTATTGTGCCATTTCTGACAGATATTTTCAATAGCTGCTTAACTGAAAGTTATTTTCCTGTTGCTTGGAAAAAAGCGTTTGTGCTACCACTACCAAAGATCTCAAATGCCACAGATTTCAGTCATCTACGTAGCATCAGTATTCTGCCAACGCTTTCAAAGGTTTTGGAAAAAATCATAGAGAGACAAATCCGTGATTACGTGTCGGAGAGAAAGCTTTTACCAACAAATCAATCTGGATTTAGAAGCGGCTATAGTTGCTCGACGGCCTTGAGTGCTGTTACTGATGATATCGTCTACTCATTGGATAATAACAAAATTTGCGTCCTAATTATGATTGATTACTCTCGTGCTTTTGATACATTGAATCATCAAATTTTATTATCAATCTTAAATTATATTGGCTTCAGCAGAGAAGCAGTGGAACTACTCGAGTCATTCTTAACCAGTCGTGAACAACAGGTGAAAATAGGTAATGACGTATCGAGTTGCTTACCACTGCGCCAAGGAGTACCACAGGGAAGCATTTTGGGCCCTCTTTTATACACATTATATACAACAAATTTTCATTCCTATTTTTCCCACTGTAATTATCATTTGTATGCAGACGACACGCAAGTTTATTATTGTTTCAAATTAAAAGACATACAACAAGCAAATCACATTCTCAATAATGATTTGGGAACACTTGTATCGTTATCAGAAAAACATCATCTGAGAATAAATACCTCGAAGTCATGTGCTGTTGTGTTTGGAAATGAAAACGAGAGAATAGCGGTATCAAATGAACTACAAATTTTAGTGAAAAATGAAATATTGAGTTTTAGCGATTGTGTCAAAAATCTAGGGCTACATATAGATTCAAAATTACGATTCAATAAACATGTCACCGCGAAAATGAGAACAGCCTATGCCGCCTTGAAATTACTTTATCCACATCGAGCTGAAATGAACATTAGAACTAAAAAAATGTTAACTGACTCTATGGTTCTATCTCACTTCAACCACTGCGACACAGTCTATGGTCCATTTCTTCGTAGGGCAGATACATACCGTATTCAGAAAGTTCAAAACTCTTGTTTGCGTCTAATCCATGGCATAGGAAGGAGAAATAGAATATCTCATAAACTGAAAGAAATGGGCTGGCTCAACATGGCCAATCGTCGGAAACTCCATTCGCGTTGCCTCTTTTATAAAATACTCAAGACCAAACATCCGGAATATCTGTACAGGAAGGTCACATATAGAACTGATGTCCACAGTCTGAATTTGAGAAGGAAGAATCTGATCGATATTCCCAAACATAATAAAGAAATATATAAATCTTCCTTTTCATATCAGATTGCATCGGAAAGTAATTCACTAGATATACCAAAATTCTCCCTATCTCTGAACTCCTATAAAAAAAAACAAAAAATCGAATTACTCACATATCAATGATATCTGCTTCAATTGTCTTCATTGTAATTGGTCAGGGTTTATATAGAATATTTGTGTTTATTTAAAATTTTTTTAGGAGAGTGTGGAAGAATCGGTCATCAGACCTAACACTCCACCTTTTGTTTGCCATAATTGTTGTCAAATAGCGAATTTATGTATTATTTTGAGGCAGACAATAAAATTTATTATTATTATTATTATTATTATTATTATTATTATTATTAATATACTAATCTCACTGAAGTTTTGTTTCATTAGAAAAAAAATGCACTACAGTTTCACAAAATTACTTTCTAAAACGAAATTTCATTTTTCAGGAAATGCAGAGGTCTACATCATGCTTGCCCTGCTAATCGGTTTAGTCACTGTTGTAATCGGTTGTTGGTTGTCAGACAACTGTTGGTCACCGGAACCCGAGGGACAAGTAGTTACAGTGGCCTGACCAAAACTGAAACCGCCTCTGAGTCCTGCGACACCCATCAGCATTGTGAGCGTTCCTTCGTCAACACCATCTCAAGAGTCGAGGGCGTCCAGTCCAGGAAGCAACTGGCCTTTAGTAGAGGTAAATGGTGTAACTTGCTTCATGCGACTCTATGAACGTTTTGGAAATTCATATTATGTATTCATTTCAAGACTTTAGAACAACACATTAAAAAAAACGATGTGGTTGAATATGTTTCAGTTTATATATTCGTAATAGGCCCTGATGAATTGTCAAAATATTGTCAAGGGAGGTCCTTTTCCGAAAATTCATGAATGCTATCGGTAGGTAGTCCTATGATCAAAGGTGATCGCATTGTATTAACTACACGGTCCTCAATACACCGCCCGTATCGGTCCTACTATAGGTTTTCCATATCTCCCTATAATTGAAACAGCGAATGTACTGCCGAAAAGTCATTATCCACCTACAGAGCACTACGGTACTCGAAAACAGTGGTCGTTCCTCTCGGTATACTCGTGATACTAGTGAACAATGGAGAATATAAAATTGATAGAAATAATTCGAAAACAACGTTTTATTTCTGCTGAGCGTGCAAAACAAAATTCCATCTTATAAGGTTTTTGGTACTAGCACATTCGATCCCTGTGTCAATTGAAAGGTGACCAACCTTCCCAATGTTGGAATATGAAGAAATTTATGCTTGGCTTTCATTTCTAAAAATTCTCAGTCCGGTATTGGGTGGTTGTATGTTCATGAAGAATTCTTAGCGGATTCACTGGAGTTGAATAGATTTCATCTCGGCAAGATTTCCTTTTCTGGTCCTGGAAAATTATTTTGATTTATGAAAGTGGTATTGGTGCTACTTCAACAGATTGGTTGTGATTGATACGAACAAAATGCCATCAATGAGATTGGGTGCCCTCAGTATATTTTCAAAAAAGTGTCTGATAGTTTTTTAGATTATTTCGACTGTTACATCCATTTCATAACTTGGGCGTTCCTATCCACATTTTGTGCGAATCGGGGCAGTTAATGAATTTTATCTCCGAGATTGATTTAATTGATTGTGGAGAACAGAACATTATATTTATTCTTCATTGCATTCTTACGAAGAATCGAATTGGTTTAGTTTGACGTGCTCTCAAACGATAACAATAAATGTTCAATGGTAGATATTGTAGATTGTGTGGGGTGGCACAGATGCATCACTGTACTGCGATCTTTATTCAAAGCCCTGAATATTGACACTTCTGATGGAGTCGATCGATTTACAGGGGACTGGTTCGTTTATATCTGAGAATACCAACTTCCCCCTTCCAGGAACTTTAACATCATGCGTAAAGGGGTACTGAAATTATTTGTATTGATCAACTATTCCAACACCAGACCGATATTATTTGCATTCAACGCGTGTTCCGCTGAATGTTAGCATCTTCAGGTGGAAAGAATTGAAACTGATTTTCAGTATCCCAAACTAACCTTGTTAGCGAAACACGCGTCGGGTGCAAATAATATCAATTTGGTATTGAGGAAATTGATTCCTAATAAATGTTTCAACTTCTACACCAAAGGATCCGATCTTATCGTCCAGTACAGGAGTTACGGCAGCTTTCGACAAGCCGGCAGTTTGAGGCAATAATACCGCGAAAAAAAGTTCTTACTGCGTATCCGGTGTACACTATACTTTCCAAAGTGACGTGTACCTCTAAATATCATCACAATACCACGTTTGTGCGAAACTGGACCATCAAGACATCTGGAAAACCCATGCGAAATATAGATAATAAATCTGCAAAATATATCATCAGGTGAAGCCTACGAAACCAATATCCAACAGAGTAGAAGACTCTGATCAATGAGTGGGATTGCTGCCATCGGAGGAGACTGTAAGTGTAAGGAACAAGAAGAAATAATCAACCAGGCATCAGTCTACTTTTGATCACAGTATGCATAAATATTCGTTACAAAATATTGGTGATTAGATGATGAACCAACCAGACCAGGCGTAGGAGATTTTTTGGGGGAGGAATAACATCGAGGTTCCACACGGTTCCCATAGGAGAATGCTGAATTACTGACACTGTATACCTGTAGAAATGGCTGATTTATGTAGTTTCTTCATATTGTCGTCAGTCACTCAGATTTCAACACTCTTGTAATGATATATTTTGTTTCTGTATTCCACTTGTGAATTATTTTTTTTTTATCAGAGACTTCTAGTGCTCGATAAGTTATGTCACGCCCGAAGAAGGGCAATATGCAAAGCGGTTTCGTAAGCTATCTGGTGAAAATAGTATAATGGAATGTTATCTAATTATGTTACTCTCAAAATATCTTTTTTTGAATATATTGAAACATTTTTCATAACATTTCTTGCTCCCTTCTGTCATTTTTCATACTGAATTGGCAATATGAAAACGATTCAATTGTCGAGTGACATAAAAAAAAATGTATCTTCAATCACAGAATCCCTAATGACTATATAAAGATGCGAAACGGTTACCAAACACAATTGTCCCAAAAATATTTGACCTTGATCGAACTTTGCACCTTCATCGACACTGAGCTATCTGACAGTACCTATATACCAACAATAGGAAAATACCCTGAGAAAATTTCAAGTGACATGCGTCAAATTAATAAGCTGTCTTCATCAGTTTCACTGAAGCAAAAGCAATACAGTATTTTAGTACGCTCTTTTCGGTGCACTTTGGGAAGGCGTTCCTTTTACCGAGTATGTCATTGGAGTCGCTTCTGCATAGTAGTTTAATTATTCTGTGCTTCAATTATATTGAGAAACTATGTGCAGGAGTTGATCTTAGACATTAAACAATATATATTCTAATTTACTCTTTTGAAATATTCACTTGGTTTGAAGTAGATTGTTTCATTCATTTCGATAATTTTATTTTTGTAGGTATCAGATATGGATACTTTGAACCTCTGACATCACGCCATGTGTGAAAAGAACGGAGATGCGTTGATAGAGCTAGAAAAAGAAGAATGCGAAGTTCACCATAAAAGTGGGATCCTAGAAAATGGAAACGTTTGTCAAATACTCATTGACGACTCCTGTGAAGTGCACGAAAATGGGATACTTCACGGTGTCATCGAGAGTTGAGACAGAACTGGGTGTGATGAGAGTGATACTGATGAATGGAGACGTTTTTGTGAGAAAGGTTCTAGAGGCGGTATCATTTTTACATTGCTACAATTAAATCTTCCGATTGAAAGTAATCGCCAACTCGCTCTCTTTCATTTCACGATATTTAGTATTTGATTCGAATCGACTGATTACCATTCTCTCGTGATTTCCTGTTCTACGAGGAAAGAACAATATCCGTATGAAGAGAAGTTTTCGTTTCTTTATCAATTTTCTTAATACAGGGCAATGGAGGCAGCGAATAATGATGTTCAATATGAAATTTTTGGATTTGTCACGGAATATCAGAAGCGAATGATTTTTGTTTGCCTCACTAGGGAATATTTCTTCCAGGTTTTTTTTTGTTATTCTTACAAAACTTCAAGTTCATTATCGATATTTATGGAAATGAGTTCCCAAATACTCAACGTTTTTCAAGAAAGCCCTTGCGAATAGTCAAGAGATTGTTAGACCAATGCACATCATTCTTCACGTCGTAGATGTCGACCAAATGAGGAATTTAAAAAATTGTGGTTCTCTCAGGGGAAGCAATACTCTTCTTACGTCAGAGAAAAAAAAAAGAAAAAGGATGGATAGATCTGACGAAAAATTACTAATACGAGATCCAAATGTTTGAATTTTTCCATTGATAACAATTTGAGAAGGCTTCAAAATTGCATTGAAAAATTTCGACTTGGGAGAGGCGAACAATTTCAAATTGTACTCTAGACTCAAGTGAAAAATAACTGGGCCTCTTGCTGTTGTTCATCATCAAAATCAGTATGAACGATAAAATTGAAACCTTTGTTGTGAAAGTTGAAATTTTTCTATGTATCAGTCACCTTAACACCAAACTGATATTGTTTTCACTCGACACGCGTTTCGCTAACAATGTTAGCATCTTCAGGAGGAAACTTATATCATTTTTCTTCTCATAATACATCAAATACAATTCAAATATTGCTGGTATAACAAAAACCTAACCAAGAGCATTTTTTCACTTTTATCCGCAGGAGGAGTAATTAACCTAGTAACCTAGAGTAGCTTTGTCACACTGAGTTTTCAAGAAAACTTTTTTCCGAAATTTCCACGATCCTGAATTGAATTTTATTTCCAAAAGACAATATCGAGGTGGCTGATAGAGATTTTTGCCCAAATAACGCTACACCGAAATGCTCTATAAAAGAACATCATGGTCATTTCATTGGCAGTGAGGTCAACATTTCAATAATCGATTCTAATGAAATTGTGATATAGACTTCTAAGTATTTTTGATGCAAAAAGTTTGTCAAACATCAATAATATTCCCTTGTCAACCCAGTTAAGAGGGTCTATCTGGGTGCACTCAAGTCCTGAAAACGAGGTATCTGTATCTGTAGAGTAGGGAGGGTGAGTGTAGACCCACAGCACTTAGGCCCATTGTACATCCTCCCAAAGAGTCGCCCCTCCTAGGACAATGTCCATCCTGCCTTATCCAGGAAGGACAGGTCACCAGGGGACATCTCGTTAATATCGGCAGGTGTGGGCCAAGACTCACCGAACACACACTCTCTTATCGACGATAGCTCCAGACATTCACATAAGACATGCCTGACAGTTTCTTCCTGGTCATCGCCAAATATTTATTCGGATCCAGCTTTCCAGGGTCGCCCAGGGTGATCCTGGCAAAACTGCATTCTTTGGTTTCATCCCATCTCTTAAGGGATTGAGTATGGGTGTAATGTTTGGCTAGTTCCGCAATTGTCGAAGTCGTCAAGCCATGGGTGTCACCTGGTCCCAAAATTTTCAGTCCAGCCGCCATCCTAGCCAAAGAGTCAGCAATGCGGTTACCTTTGCTCCTGTCGTGCCCTTTCACCCTCCTTAGTACGATATTGTTATCTACCGAGGCGTTAGCTAAATCTTGGTGGCACTCTAGTGCTAACCCTGAGATAATACGTTGTATATTCAAGGTTAGTAGGGCTTGTCTACTATCAGTGCAGATTATTATGTTTTTGCCAGAAATTCCTTTTCTGGTTAGCTCTTTTGTGGCGATTGAGATGCCAGCCAGTTCTGTTTGAACCACGGTAGTATTTACTCCCATTCCCCACTTGAAAACGAGGTATCTAACTTGTCTAATCACGTCACTACTATTTCATTTTTTGTTTGAGAGACAATTGAATTTTATTTCGATTCAATGACGATTTTGAAAAATCAGTTGAAAAATATGATAAATAATTCATTTGAATGATCGTAAAAAATGCCGTTATATCAATGAATTCGACCTGAGATGCCATATTCTAAACTTTGTTCGTGAGTTCGGTAGACCAGATTATACCCTCTTACCAAGAGGGCTAAGGGATTCAAAATCTGGGTTAGGGATCGGAATTATAAAATAATTGTTGCGTTCAAAAAAATCGTAAACTCGACTAACCTCTTTGGGATCCTTCTATATCTTTCTCGACTGCCTTCTAAAAGTACCGAATACGCTATATATGAACCTTTTTCACTTCTACTTCGAATCTTGAAATCGATTTTACATCAAAATTGAAGTGTCAAATCCAAAATTTCAAAAGACTGTCTTGGAATAACATAAATAGACATAGTTTTGTGTAATAGCAAACTAGATCTAAGTATAGCATTGCATGAGAAATTCCGAAAACTCGGAGCCAAATTTGAAAATGTATTGATATTCAAAAAAAGTTAATTATGAGTATGTGCAGAGTATAATGTCAATTAATAGGTATGATAAATGATATGTAATATCAAGATGCATGGGATCCTTGGTGTACTCATTAGTTGATGAATTGTACAAAAAACGATTATATGAAAATGGAATCGAATTATTATTACAAGTTGTATCTGGTGATGACTTAGGGTTGAGGTTGAGCTCTAGCTCAATGAAGCCATCGTGATTTACTAACAGTAGGTTAAGTTGATCTTCTTGCAACAATTCGTTCTTTTTCAGTTGATGAAGTACTGATGAGCGCCTATTTTCAATATTATTGACGATGTTTTTTATGTTTGAATCGTATTGTATTCCACTAAAACTACTCCACCAATATAAGAAAGTTTTTATATCCCTGGAGAACGCATGTTTGGAGAATTTCTATACTTGCAGTTATCGTTTTTTCGACCAAAAGATTGAGTCGAAAAGCAAGTGACGATGAAAATTCTTTTCAACAAATCATTACCATACATGCAGGACAGAAAAATTTATATCTAACGCCGCCTCAAATGACTCTTGGGTACATTGAAAACAAAAATGCAGATCAAATATATTTCTTCTTTTCACAACATACACTGACTACACCATAGTTTCCTTGCATTGTGATATCGTAGCTTTCAAGTTACCTCTGAACTATGGGAACTTAATCTATACATTATTAGGTATGCTTCAATGTGTCCGTGAAAACGAAAATCACCTATGTTTCAAACCCCAGAAAACAGAAAATCCATTAGCCATTTTTTTACCGATGTGAACCCAAAAGAAAGTTCAACAGCTAGTTTTCAGCGGTACTAACCGGGAACTTTCCCGATAGCATAATATTTTATCTCGACAAGTTTTCATTTATGCTTTATAATAGGATAGGCCAACTCATACTTGTTTTCTGTATATCTAATGAGTTGTACATTGGACTAAGTATAGTACAAAACTAGGTTGTCACCATACATATATTCGGGATTACATAACTCACAAAAGTTCTGAGTCATATTGAATTGAATATATTTCTTGAATTATTTTCAACCTGTGCAGCAAAAGCACTCTGCTTCATATATAATAAAAAAATTATTTTCATCAAATTCTCTATTTTATTTGATGTTAAAATATTTATTACGACCAATGATTTTTCATAAATAATTAGTTACCTCATCAGATATATCAATATTGCAGATTTCATTGAAATAAAGATCAAAAAGGGGTGAACCAAGAATCTTTCTCAAACGATATAGTATAAGGTCATCATTATAATTGTTTTGTCGTTTTATCAAGACTTGAGTCAAGTCATTATTATGAAAAAGTTACATGGGTCTGCTGAGCCGCTCTCACTCAAAAGTTTTTGAAGGTATCACTGACTCTAGTCCCAGTAATGTTTTCTGTGATGGTGTGGCAGTAATTGTATTCCCTCTCATAACTCATATGATTATTTTGAAGAGAATTGACTTCTGGTTAGGAGATCAATTTCAATAAGACAAAAAAATCTGTAGCAATTTGATCATTGGACTGTTTGTATTGTGAGCAGAGGGCTTTTGGAATGGAGGAGCAAAGAAGGAGTAACTATGAATTGTTTCTTGAATTCGTGATGAACAAAAATAATGATAAGGAAATCACTTTACGTCGAAAGTTGAAATTGGAAAATTCAACTCTGGCATGGGAACCGATCATTGCTACATTGATCCTGCTGAAAACTGTCTGCTGAAACTTTCTTTAGCGGTCCCATACACCAAAATAAATCTTCTAGAACGCGCGTCCATATTTTTCACAGATAGAATTGAAAGATATTACTAGAACATTATCATATCAAGCATGCCTTGCCTATTTAGCCGTGCCTCTTATCCTCTCGACCGATGTTTTCGAAATTATCATTAAACTTTTACTAACCAATCCAGACTAAAACCTAATTATTAAAATGATGAGGGATCAAAATGGAGATCCCCTTTGAAACTTCTGTTGTAAATAAGCTTAAAGACTGATATAATATAAAAATTGTAAATATAAAAATAATAACCGTCAAATCAACAACAAACAATAACTTAAGGATAAATAGAAGCGTTGGCCATTTTCTCTTCTTTATTTAAGTTGGTACTGTAATATGGTGCTGACCGACTGGAAGCTATATGTATACATATGTTGAAAATATCTATAGAGCGATGGCGTATGCGACAGATGAAGAGGTGATAGCCAAATTAGACCATTTCGAATCCTCCTAGTCGTTTCACGCTTATGATGTCTAGCTGTTACGGCCTAACTATCACATAGTGAGCAGGCTTTCTGCTACATTATCTGATAATATCATCTTTCTTCCGTGAATTAATTTTTTTTTGTTTCAACGATGGCTGTAGTCAAAGTATCGGGTGATCATTTCGTTCGATTTGTACGACTACTGCTCGAGTCTTCATCGTTGGTTACCTGTTTTCAAGTTATGAGTCCCATTTATTCTCTGCTCAATATAGTAACACTTCATTATTTTCCGATCATTACAACTGTGTCACTCAATATAAAAACCACTTCACACCTATAGACAGTTTCACTGCCCAACCAAAAATGAATTGAATTTTATTTTCAAGTTGAATTTGATATGTAATATTTGTCCATATGAATTATCACCCATATCAAGATCACAGCAGTGTGCACCGAATAGAATAAATTTGTAGTTGATTATCTGGTGCGAAAAAACTGACTATTTCGTTATTCGCAATAACATCCGTCATTTATACCTGGAAAATATTATTCTATAATACGTTTCTACATCAAGAATCAACTTATGTTATTGATATTTGTTAATAATTCATATTCTTGTTCGCTATCAGAGTTTATGTTCATAAATTTTAAGAAATTGTTGTTTTTCAATTATGCTCTGTCCATCCAAGTAAAGGAGTGATCATGCAGTGTGTACGTGATCACTCAGACGGGGCTGCTCGCACAGAGTCGCACTATGGAATGACCGAAACTGTATTTTTTAAAGTGCAGTTTTTTTGGTCTTTTTTGGGTGGACTGTAGGGATACATATTACCAGTTTCTCTAGCCGTATCAGTACTTGACATTTTAAAATTTTGAAACTTCAGTCAACCATATATGTACATCCCACAAGCCTCAAAACGTAACTTACTACTCCGACACTGTAGCGCAAATTCCAGCAGTTGATTGCATTTGATTTCTATTGGCCAGCGTGAGGAGGCGTGTTTATTCTACCCAATAGATGCAAATGTATCACGCATCTACCGTTGTTTAGGTTACTCTCTTTAATGGATGGATATAGTATAGAGGAATTCAAAGTATGCGATAACATCATATCATTCCACTTCACACGATTTTATGTAATCTTTTCATTATTCATAGGTTATAAATTGCCATAAAACACTGAATGTTTTTCGTGTTTCGTGAAGAGCTCTTACTCATGAGCACCGTAAGAAGTTGATTGCTATAACTAAGCGACTTACAATGCGAAAACTGTTGTTCACGAAAATCATTTGAAAAAACAGCCCAGACATTTCCACCGCGATAATATTGTGAATTGAATACATTTTAATGAATGCGATGTTTTTTTCATAACATTTTCCTTGATTTTAGAGCTGCAACGTTCATTCGATTCGAGAATAATTTTATAGATTACTTACAATGATCAATATATATATATATATATATATATATATATATATATATATATATATATATATATATATATATATATATATATATATAGCAAACTTGTTTACATTTCTGTAGTTTAATTTCAGATTTGTCTTGGAAATTAATTGAAAAATTTTGAGAAAGTTTAAAAATACGCTTTTCATTTTTATCAAATCATGAACGACACAACCAGTCATTTCTTTGTAACGAACGTGTTTTCCTTTCTCATTTAAAATTGAATTCAATAGTATTCCGCCATTTAACTCAGTACACACTTTAATTATTCATGAAAATATACTTGCCAATTCTTTTATATGCCTACGTTGTAGTTTGGTGACAACGTAGGATAGGATAGGAAAGCTTTCTATTCGCTAATATATTATTTGCTGTGATAATAGTTGAACTGCTAGGAAAATGTGCTGTTGAGGAAGCTTCGAATACCTCGCTCCAGTAGAGTTTGTGGTTGAAAAAAAAGTGAAAACAGACCTAAACCTAAATTCAATGATACCCGTGAAAACTTATCGATCTTTACCGTGACAGTTGATTTCGTCATTAGTAAGCGACACAGTGTCATTCTCAACCTTTTGAACTCGCTTGAACCTATGTATATGATTTTCCGTTCCTATTATACTGAATATTCCAGAAGTTTTACCCACAGGAAAAAAAAAGTTTTGGCGTGTTTTTATCATGGAAAATAGGCAATTTTACAACTTTTCTATGCACTAAAAATATGATGAAAATTTGAGAACCCCTATGAGCTCGTTTCAGAAATATTTGATATGGTTGGGATGAATCAGATTCAAATATGATGAGTATCGAGAGAATACATAAGTTGGTAACTCAAACATTAAACATACTCAAACGATGAGATTGAAACCGTTGTTGTAAAAGTTTATAGTTTGTCTTGAGATTAATCAACTGATTATGAACTGATGTTACTTTTGCTAACAAGGTTAGCTTCTCCAGACGAAAAAAATTGACGCAGTACCAATTCTCTCATCCTGGATATTAATACCGTGTTAACTGAAACGGGCGTCGAGTGCAAGTAATATCAGTTTGTTGTTGGGGTAATTGATCTCAATAAAAAAGGTCTTTATTACCCTTACTGTATGATTGTTTAGTGATAATTGGAAAATAGCACTGATCTATAGTAGTAATATAAAAAATGTGAGAAACTGATCAATATTAAGGAATACAAAATTCTCTACAAATTTTGTTAAAAAAGATTTTTTATACGATGAACCATTTTCGAGATAGAGGGCGGAGAGCGCGCGGTCACAGCATCACTTCAGGTCATCCGGTGCCTCCGGTCGAAAACGCGCCATATATAGTTGATGAACTATCGATAAATCAATGATTATAAATATTTGTCAATTTTTATTAACCATTATATTATATTTTATCATTTTTTCCTAACCTATCCACTTTTTATTCAGTGTTGATTCATTTAACAACACTTACCTGCCCATATAATTGCAGAATTGTTAATGAAAATATAGGAATTATATTTGAATTTTAACCTAATTATTATTAATAACTTCTTACATGATGAAAAATAAACAAATAAATTATAAATTAATCTTTTTATTAAAAAATATCATTCAATACATTTATTTTTATTGAAAGTAAAAAAATGGAATAAAGGGTACAAAAACTACAATTTATAATTTTAATCATCTTCTTCCTCTTCATCGTCGTCTTCTGGCTGCTGGTAAATTTCAAACTGATCTTCATTATCGTCTTCAACGACATTTGTCTCGAGTTCTTCCATGATTTCGGGGTCAAAGGTTCCATCTTCGTCAATGTCGCTCTGATATGGTAGAGCATTGAGACAAGCCTGCCCACTACATTGGCCACAAGCTAAAGAGCATTGCAAGCCCGCTTTCCTGCATCCGCATCGCGAACCACAACCACTCTTGCAGTTGCAGAAAATTGTTTTTAGCAAATCTTCTGGAGCAGGTGGTAAAAGTGTCATGATAGGCTCTAGAAAATCGTTTCGCATTGCCCAACCCCATACTTAGGGTTCCAAATCATGTCCTTACCAAGTTTGAACTTGATAATATACACGGTTGAAATGTTGATGAGCAGCTGCACTTGTTGGAATATTTGAAAGCTGCACAGGTTTATTTAGTTTTGTAGACCCGACGTAATGTATATAACGAAGATGATCGAGACTTTTTACAGATTTCGGAGCAGTATAGACTGCCAATAAGGTTTGAGTCCAACTCTCTAATAATCTCTGAGCAGAACAATTTTATTCCTCAAATGCTGCAGCTAATTCATCCAAATTTGTCAGTTTCTCAAAAACTTTCAAAAATGATTTTTCCCCTTTTTAAAAAGCGCAGAAGTTGTGTCACAGCCACTTAATGAGTGCAGAAATAAAATATGTGTTTTGGAATGAGGATAACTATCAAAACTTTTAGTCAAGTATATCTCCGTTTTTACATTTCTTTTCCCAACTTTTTTGAAGAAAATTTCTTGTTCGTAAGACAGTGTACGCCCAATTAAAATGGCCAGTAAATCAATATCTTGTCCTATTATAAATGCAGTTTTTTAAGACTTTGATTCTTCAATTGCAGTTTCAACAATAAGAACATCCGCAACATCTCTGGCTTGTTTAATAGTAATATTTGAAGCTTGTAAGTTTTCAATTAACATATTAATGAGCTTATCTTTGTTATTTCGTAAGTAACTGCTACAACCATTGTTTCATCGAAACAGACTTCATACGTTTTTGAAAGTGCAGCAATTCTTCTCTGCTTCTCCAAAGCTTTTACGTTCTTACTGTAGTCTGAATATTGAATAGATATAGATTTAATGCATGAAGAAAATGATAAAATATAATATAATACTTAATAAAAATTGACAAATATTTATAATCATTGATTTATCGATAGTTCATCAACTATATATGGAGCGTTTTCGACCGGAGGCACCGGTTGACCTGAAGTGATGCTGTGTCCGCGCGCTCTCCACCCTCTATTTCTAAAACGGTTCACCGTATAAATTTTTTTTTTGAACAAAATTCGTAAAGAATTTTGTATTCTACAATATTGATAATGAATATAAATAGCAAAAAACCCATAGGAAATGAGATATTTCCGAAGAAATCGCAAAAAACGATTTTTGAGACCTTTGACCTTGAAATTTAATAGTTGCTTACACCCTACCATATGTAGGTTTTGAGACAACTTTTAGGGTGTCAATATACAAGTATTTACAGACTTACAGCTGGGTATCTCGAATTCCGAGATTATTACCTAATTTAAGCTTAAATGACTGGACTATTAGTCATCTTTTTATTCCACCAGGTAAACAACCACAAATCATTTCATTTCGTTCTGGCAGAATTTGGTTAGAAGTGTGATAAATCCAAATATGAATATATTTCGAAATGATATCATCGACCCATTATATTAGCGCTTTTGATGGTATTATGATGGCGAAATGTCATGTCGTATGCATAATTTCACAATATATTTTCTCCATCAAAAGAATTTCGAAAATGTTTTTGTGCCATTAACTATGCTCAATTAATTAGCATGAATCATGTTCTAGCGCAAATGGAAATTCATTATCACCTAATACAACTTAGTTATCTGAACTAGAGTATTTCTAAGGTGATGAAGAAATTCTAGAGTGAAGAAATAGTATGTGTTTGTATTTAGAAGGGATCAATATAAATTTAGCAAACGTAAGTTACTATAACCCAATACAACGTAATGTGAAACCTTATATTGCAACGATATTTGTACCAAAAATGTAAACCTACCCTAATAAAGCAGAATGTGAAAAAAAAACTTTTTTATTACATCTCAATGAGCTCATAAAGGTTCATCGAAATCTTTAAGTCAGTAATCGGATTCCGATATTCTGATAAGATAGGATCAACATTGAACTTGAAGGAGTCTTCATTGATAATAGGATAACTTACACAGAAATCGAATGTCATCTGAGAACAGTTCTATCGTTCAAATTAAGAAGGCAACCTGAATATGTTTTTAAAAATTGTATACATTTCAGAAAAGATGTAGAATTATATACATTTGATACTTTCAGCTCATTCAGATTTGAGAAGTATATGCAAACCATCAAAAATAAATTGAAATGGTCCATTATTCCTCTTCGACGAATCCACAAAAGATTAGCAGAGAAGTATATGATTCCTGTGGTGTGTCCTGAAAAAAATTCCGATCATAGAATACTCCGGTGGTAATGTGAAGGAAATATTTCTTAATGGTTTTTCACTAACTTGTTTGCCATTCGACAATTGCTTCGAACATGTCAATTAAGAGCTGTATGAAATATGTAATTCATTGATTCAAGTTGGAAATGCTATCTTTTCAAATATGAAATTGTTGAATTGACAATTGCAGAAATCAAATGTAAATGATTTAAATGAATTATGAATTCGAATCAATTTGCACTTATACCTTCAATACATGTTGATATTTCATAAAAATATTTCTTTTACTTATATAGATCAATAACCCTGACACCATACCGAATTCACAAGCGCTCAAAGTGTCTTTTAATTATCAAGTTTGTACAGCGAATTTAATGCAAGTGATACCATTTTGCTGATAGGGTAATTGAATTGTATTTTCCAGAAAAAGGCTCTTCATTGACAAGATCAAAATCTGAATGACTAGAGTACTTGGGCCAGATCTGTTACTATCATTGGTGAAGATTTTACTGATATTCCGGGAAAGGAAAATAGTTTTTAGGATTGAAACGCAAATCAATCATTTCGTATCCGCGAAACGTAAGTTATGATTTTTCTTGTTACCTGTGCCGTTTTCAAAAATCTGAATGCCCTCGAATATGCAGCTTCAAAGTAAATATCCGAAGCCATTGTAAAGAATAATTATTTGGACGATAATCTCGATTGTACGGACACGGAAGACGAAGCAATCGACATAATACATGAAGTAAGCCTTATCCAGAAACGTGTATGTTTTCAGCTGACTAAATGGACTTCAACATAGAAAGAGGTTCTGGATTCCCCTTTCCAGATGTGCAGAGATTTCAAAAGACCTGATTTTTGACGTAGACGATGTACAAAAAAGCTTGGGACTTCTTTGGGATGCGAAAACTAACAATTTCCTAATCTGATGAGTCGAATGCATTTATAAAAACGAGAGACCTACTGAAAGATTCGTATTAACGACAGTTATATCAATTTTTGACCCATTGGGACTAATGATAAACTTTTGTGTGGCATAGGATGGGATGATACCTTAGATTCTGAAACTTATAATATATTCAATTACTGGCTCATAGACTTTAATCGAATCGATGAAATTATCATTCCTAGGTGTGATTCATATAAAATTTCTGTTGCACGCAACATAAAATTGCACGTTTTATGCGAAAGAAGTAAAAATTTTTTGCAACAGTTGGCTAGCTAAGATAGATGATAGAGGGCACAGTGTGGCACCGACAAAACCGATTTCGATACCTAGGTTGGAATTACAGGCAGCTGTCATGGGTAGCGAACACCTCAAGAAATTCGTTTGGTATACAAATCGACACAATATATTTTTGGACACACTGTTGAACTATGCTTCGCTGGATTAAAAATAATGCAAGTCGCTTGGGACAGTTTGAATCACATCGGGTTGGAGAGATTCAAGAGTCAACAAACGTTTGTGATTGGAATATGGTAGGTACCGTACATATCGAATGCAGCTGATCTTGCAACTAGAACGTATACCTAATAGTGACGGGGGCCAAATTAAATAGATGGTCTGCTGGTCCTTAATTCGTTTTGGAATCGGATGAAACAATTGAAATGGCCAACTAGAAATTTGATTCCCGCAAATGCTTTCGAAGAAATTAGGGACACAACTATTCACAACGAAATTTCACTTTTGATAATTCATGTAATAATCGGTTTACTTGACAGAAGTAGATTTTCATCGTATGAATATCTCAAGAAAACTCCTAAAACAATGTCAGTGATATTGATAACAGCTGAAATTAAATACGCTGAGAAGCTATGCATTCAAAACTGCCAATCGGAGATGTTTCCAGAAGAAATCAGGAATTTGAAGAGGGGGTAGTCATTGGACAAACAAATGAGACACCGTTAAAAGACACCTGTGCTGGAAGATGACATGGCAGAGCGAACAAAACGACCGTACATTCTTTATTTATTCATATCCAAACATATACTGAATCTCATCACATGGATAAATGATATATACATACATATGATCAAATGACAATCTCTCACATAATTACAAGAGATAGGTAAGCTATACAAAAACACATAAGCTAAACGATCTCAAACACATATCCAGGATATAATCGAGGAACATACGCCTAAATTTAATTTGTAAGAAGGGCCAATTCAAGTCAATTATGCCATTGAAGATGTTGGCTAATCGAAACGTGGTTGCAAGTGGGGCCCTGCTGGATTTCTGTAAAATTCTGTCTCACACACTAACAACATTTACTTATAAAATTCAGGTTGAATATTTCTCATTATAAACAATCGCCTCCGCTTCTGAAAGAAGATGGAGCCGTGATGGAACGGATATCTGGAGCGAGGTGTCCCACCACATATTGGCGAATGCACGCCTTCGCCAAATCACATCTTAAATCCCTTTACGATCTCAGAGGCCGAATAGACAGCATGTAGAGCGCACCGCAAATGTTCTGCTTGCTCTTGTTGGGTCCAAGTCTTCAAAGATGATATGTTCAATTATGCCTCCTAACCTGTTGACTCACTCATCGGAATAATAGTCAAGATGAGTGAGCCTCTGAAGAAGCTAGCCACTCGCGCTAGCGAAACGTCAGGAAGAAATTCAAAAGAACGACGGCCTTCAAACCCGAAGAAAAGTAGTGATACTCGATTATTTACATCAACGACTGTAATACTTTACCACTATTAAATACTTAATTGCCTCTAGATACATGATGGCTCCAGTACAAATCAAAAGGCACCGACTACTATTCAAATGTGCATTTGCACTAATCAAACAGTAAGCTTACAAAAAATGCTGTGAACATTTGTCATTATCAATGACTTCAATTATTGTAATCATAATGTATTTACGGTGCAATGGAGAAAGGTACTTGGGACAAGTACCATACAAATTTAGGAGAAAAAAAACTGTTCCAAGGAATATATTGAATAATAGGGAATGAATGAACAGCTTACCGCGAACAAAAAACATATTTACTTCGATTAGTCTTCTCCATTCAAATGGTTCGAAAAGACGTCCTTTTATCTTTCCGTTTTTAAAAAAAGATTGGTATATACCAAAATCTCGTGGGAAATGAGGAGAAATGAAAAAAAATCGTACAGTTTCATAGATGCCAGATTTGGGTCCATGCGACCTCAAACTGTCACAGAGCAGTAAAATGTGAAATGCGCGGAATTCCACATTACTAGAGAATGTATACTAAACCTAGAAGCTCTGTCAGAGTGCGCATACTGCGCCGGAGAACATACGACAAACGAAACGATCTGTTCTGTGTACAGGGAGAGAGTTGATATGATAGAAAAGCACAAAGCGATGCGATCGCAATCGAAAAGTCCGGTCCAGCCTGAAAGGCCATGACACGAATAGTAAATGTCTGTGACGAACTGAAACGTCTCTTCCAGACTGCACCACCATCGTATGCAAGAAGAACTTAATCGTCCCTCCTTAATAGCACAAAAAAATTTTAACCCCTTCGGGTTCTTCTTCATCCACAAATACCCCACCGAGAGAGCTAAAAGCTTCCGTGGGATCTCACAGCCAGAAGAGACAGGCTGCAAGTTGCGGTCTAGTCGAAATAGTTGAGAATTAATCAACTTGGGAATTAAATAAACTTCTACGAAGTAGATAAAGCTTTGGACGACCTGATCCAGGACATGTTTTCAGCTGGAGACCACATCACAAAATAAACCTCTGCGAAGTATATAAAGCTTTGGACGAGACCTCATCCAGGACATGTTTTCAGCTGGAGACCACATCACAAAATGTAAGGCCTCATGTCATTCGTGAGAAATGCAAATAATTATATGTTCATCAGAACGTCATCAACAAGAGGATAAAAATAATAATCGGTAAACTTGAGATATGACGAAATTCAATTTCAATTCACCAGAAGTCCCAACAGGACTTGGAGTTCTTGGGATAATGCATAATTAGGCAGGAGTTATTTTATTTCATAGATAGTTGCAGTCTGACGTACTTAACCTAAAAACACAAAATACTTACAAAAATGGCGAACGGAAGTGCCGCCATTTTGTGAAAAACCGTTTGGGCCTGTATCTCCGTAACCGTTCACTTTAGGCCCACAATAATAAGGACCTTTTTTATAGATAATTAAATTTCCTATCTTTTTTATTCAATAATTTTTTTCGTAGCACTTACCGTTCACGACTTATATTATTATTACTTTTTGTTTATTCACTTTTTTACCGATATCTCTTAAAATAATTGTTTAAACAATAAATTGTTTATGATAAAACTTCTAAATCGATAAATTCTCTAGAACTTTTTTTTAAAGCTTTTTTCTCTGAAGTTAATATTTTCGAAGTTACAACGCGTTATTTCAATCGTCTTGTATCTGGGAGATCAACGCCAGCTTAGCCTGAACACGTCATTCAACTATTTGGCCAGGTCGAGGACCCTTCTTAAGGAGGGGTTTTCAATAGACCTAAAGAGTTTGTAGGGGTTCACACTATATATATATATATATATATATATATATATATATATATTATATTAGTCTGTGCTACGGTAGGTCTAACAGCGATATTTACGTGTGGCAGATTTGTACATCTTATAATTAATTTTTGTGAAGAAATTGTGAAAGTTAATTTAAATGGAGAACTGTTTTATTTGTAATGAGCCGTTAGGCGAAGATGTAATAGCATCGAAAGAGGAGAGAGGCAACATGAACGCATGTTAATAGACCTGGCTACTTTAAGGTAAAATATAACGATTTTTTATACACTGAAAAAAAAAAGTATTTCGATAATCAGTTAAAAGATACTAAAAAATTTATTGTAACATTTTTTATTTTATTTTTTATTCGTTATGTTAATTTAATGATTTAAAGTGATTTACATCAGTAAAGTGAGGTTATAAACAAATAATTTTCTGTTTATTCATTTGACTATAGTATATTTAAGTTTTTTTATACTCAGTATACCTAGGTTTCGTCAGTAAACTTATTGTGATCATAAAATTTTCACGTTTTCTGAGTAACACAAAACCAAGTTTATTGATTATGAAAAAAAAAAATTCTGAGTTGCAAAATACTTTTTTTCAGTGTACGTTTTCGTATATCATTAGAATAATAAATTTGTTTCAAATCTTTACTCGGTAATACAACATTGAACGCGTTGTAACTTCAAAAATATTAACTTTAGAGAAAAAAGTTTCGAATAAAAGTTGTAGAAAATTAATCGATTCAAAAGTTTTATTATAAACAATTTATTGTTTAAACAATTACTTAAAGAGATATCGGTAAAAAAGTGAATAAACAAAAAGTAATAATAATATAAGTCGTGAACGGTAAGTGCTGCAAAAAAAATTATTGAATAAAAAAGATAGTAAATTTAATTATCTATAAAAAAGGTCTTCATAATTGTGGGCCTAAAGTGCACAGTTATGGAGATACAGGCCCAAACGGTTTTTTACAAAATGGCGGCACTTCCGTTCGCCATTTTTGTAAGTATTTTGTGTTTTTAGGTTAAGTACGTCAGACTGCAACTATCCATGCAATAAAATAACTCCTGCCTAATTTTGCAAAACAAAATCCTCTATTACCTGTATTATCTGAGATCGCAAAGATATAAGCTATGATTTGGCGAAGGCATGCCTTCACCTTGGTTAAACACTTCTCGCTCCAGATATTCATTCCATCACGGCTCCGTCTCCTTTTAGGAGCGGAGGCGATTGTTTGTCATGAGATATATTTAACCTGTATTTTATTAGTAAATTAAATATAGGCGTGTGTTCCTCGATTATATCCTGGGTATGTATTTGAGTTAGTTTAGCGTGTGTTTTTGTATAGCTTGTTATTATGTGAAAAATTATTATTTGATCAAAAGTTTGTACGTACAATTTCATCAATTCGATCAGCCTATAAGCCAGTAATTGAACATATTATAAGTTTCAGAATCTAAGGTGTCATCCCATCCCATGCCAGTTTTCCAGATGTCTTGAATCAACATCCTTCTACACATACAAAAGTTCACCATTAATAGTCCCAATGGGTCCAAAATTGATATAACTGTCGTATATCTTTCAACGAAATACAGCTTTCCGAATGTAAAAAATTTTTTGGCCTCCACCTTGATGAGACGTTAACTTGGGATAGACATATTATAGAGAGTACATTGAAAAAAATGAATTCGAGTTACTATGCTATTTTGAAATTGAAAAAAACTGTAGATAGAAAAGTATTGCTTGACATGTACTACTCGCTCGTATACTGTCATCTCACTTATAGCGTTGTTCTGTGGGGGGACTGCGTGAGTTCCGGAAGGATTTTTGTGAGTCAGAAACGGATTTTGAGACTTATGTTTGACTTGAAGTTTGGTGAGAGTTGCAAGCCTACTGAATAATTTATTAACTTTTCCTAGCATTTACATCTATAAAGTACTCATTTATGTCAAAAATAATCTAGAAACTTTCAGAAGAAACTCGTATTACCATAATTATTCAACACGAAATGCCAGTGCTTTGACTATGTAGCTCCACATAATTTGAGTAAATTTGAGAAGAGTCCTAGATATGCAGGAGCAAGATTTTTCAACAAGTTGCATACAGAACATGAGCCTCAAAACCTACAAAAACAAAATAAAAAAGGTTCTTCTCGAGAAAGCCTACTACTCTGTACGTGAGTATCTTGATGATACATTATAGTGAATGTACCTTATACACTGTCTTGCCTTGTATCGTGTACTGTTGCTTGTCTTCAGTTTCTGCTTTATGTAATAAATATGACTTTGAATATTTGTAAGTGGATTGTGACGTATACATCCATCTTTGAGATTAGGAAATTGTTATTTTTCGCATCCCAAAGAAGTCCCAAGCTTCTTTGTACATTGTCCACGTCAAAAAGCAGGTCTTTTGAAACCCCGGCACATCTGGAAAGGGGAATCCAGAACCTCTTTCGAATTTGAAGTCCATTTAGTCAGCTGAAAACATGCACATTTTTGGATAAGGCTTACTTCATGTATTATGTCGATTGCTTCCTCTTCCGTGTCCGTACATTTGATATTATCGTCCACATAATGCTTCTTTACAATAGCTTCAAATACATTTCCAATGCCTTGCGAACTATTTTCAAAGAAACCGGAATAAAGTTAGAATCATCTTTACCACGAGTTCATAAAACCAACGGTCTTGGAGATTCAACCGAACATTGATTACCATGTCCAGGACTGGCCTTATATTGACTCAGAACTTCCAGAATCACTATGGGCAGAAGTAGTAGTTCACACTGTCTACATCAAAAACGGACTCCCTCATTCTTTCAACAACAAAACTGCCTACTAGATATTTTATGGTAAAAAACATTCAAATGGACATTTGCGAACTTTTGGCCAAAAAGCCTATATACACTTACCTACTGAAAGTCGTTCACCAGGAAGTAAACTGCATCCGAGAGCTATTGAATGTGTTTGAAAAAATGGGCTGGAATGTTCTGGACTGGTCGGGAAGTAGTGATCTCAAGGGATTATAAATTAGCTCCCGAAGATGACAACGTTGTTGTTATTTGTTCTATGGGATCCGAAGAGAAGAAAGAAAATATTGAAAATAATGATTTTCAAGACCGTGATCAGAATTCTGTTATTTTGTCATTTATTTGTTGATTAAACTTTGTGATATAAAGAGGTGATATCAGACCCAGAAAAAGACAAATGGGAACTGATGGCAATTCGTGATGAACTACAGTGTCGAAAAACAATATATGGGAAATCGTGGAATATCCTGCAAATACAAAAATAATTGGTTGCTGATTGATATTTATAAAGAAGATTTTTGATAAGGGAGAGACGGTACGGTACAAAGCGCGACTCTTTGCACAGGGTTTCAGTCAGATACCTGGAGTTCACTTCAAAGACACGTTCGCACCTGTGGTAAAATATGAAATTATCAGAATCCTTGTTGCACATGCTCTGCACCAAGGAATGATCATAAGTCAACTTGACATAAAGACTGCCTTTTTGAATGATGAATTGGATATCAGTGTTTAGTGCTAATGCAGAGCCAGGGAGAGTAGGCGCTGCCTCAGAAGGAGCTTTTATGGTTTGAAACAGTCACCGCGACTATAGAGTCTGGTAACAGTTTTCAATCTGGTCCCTCTGAAGCAATCCAACGCTGATCCATATGTATATTTCTTTGTTTCGAAACACAACATCAGAAACTACAGACCTATCAGTAAATTATGCATATTCGGCAAACTCTTTGAAAAGATCATCTACAATGAAATTTTCAATAAATGTAAAGATATAATAATTCAAGAACAACACAGATTGTTCAATCTATTTGCAACCCCTGTATTGGTAAATAAACGATATTATATTGGGTTTTACGGAAAGTGATGTAAAAATAATTGAAAATATTTTGAGTGAGAATTTTGAATTAGTTCTTCTGGAAGAACCAACATACCTCCTTTCTCTTCAAATAAATTGGTACGAAGACTACAGAGCTGTATCCCAAGAACAATAATTACACAAAATACTCGAAATATATAAATTACTCGAATGCAAGCCCCATAGAACTCCATTGGATTGTGGTACCGTAGTCAAGACAGCAATTTCTTCAGATGCCTGAACAGATGAAACACTTTATCAATCGAAGATTGGAAGCTTATTGTACTTACATATTGGAACAAGACCAGATATTGCATTTTCTGTAAATTTATTTCCACAATGTTCTGATCCGACAAATACGCACAGTAATTTGTTTCAGCACTTGTTCAGATACGTGAAAGGCAGCACCAGTAGAAGACTGATCTACAAAAGAATCACAACCCCTTAATTGATCTTGTACAGTGATGCATCTTTTGCTAGTTCATTATGTGATAGACGTTCATATAGTGGACAAATAGGATTTTATGAACAAGCAGCAGTATCCTGGTCATCGAGGAAACAACAAAGTGTTGCGGTTTCAACAACAGAAGCCGAATACATGGCTGCTTCTTTGGCTTGTCGACAAGCTAATATGGATGTCATATGTGTTGAATGATTTGAAACGCGTTGAACGATCAAAAACAAAAACATCCGTCCATTCCGGAAGAACGGCAGGTTCAAATAATTGGTGAGATGATAGTAAATCTTCAATAGTCTGCTTCTTCCGTAGCGAAAGTTTGTTAGGTGTGTCCTTCTGCTGTGTGGAGACTTTTGAAGAAGAATCAAGTATCATCCATACAAAATCAAAATCTTACAACAGTTAACTGAAGATGACCCTGACTGAAGAACAGAGAATTCTGGGAAATTATGATAAACCATTGCAATAAGGCATCCTACTTATCTCCACAATATTTGTTTCAGTGACGAATGTACATTTTTCCCAACGGCAATGTACACATCAGGCAAAATTGCCGTCATTGTAGTGACACCAACCCTCACGTTTCCTGGGAAACTCATAATTAACGTTTGGACAGAAATATTTGGAAACCATATTGCAGGACCTATATTCATTAAACAAAATTCAACAGGGGAACTGTATTTGAATATGCTGGAAACTACTGTTGATCCTCCAATCACTGAAACGAATCGTAATGAATTCCAACAAGATGAAGCACTACCACATCACTCCAGTCAAGTAAAAGACTATTCGGATAATACTTTCCCCGTTCGTTGGATTTGCCGTCGAGGTCCTACGGAATGGTCAGCCCGCTCGCCAGATTTGACACCTTTACACTTTTTTTGTGAGGCTATTTGAAGCAAAAGGTATACAAAACCGAACCAAATTCAATATTGGAACTGCAGCAGAGAATAATAATTATTTATAGCAATATCTTCGTTCCTGCCAAAATTGTTAAGGCTTTCGCGGACGACGTTTTCAGTATCACTACTTTTGTTCGGGTTTGAAGGCCGTCGTTTTTCAGAATTTTTTCCTGACGTTTGGCTGGCATGAGTAGCTAGCTTCTTCAGAGGCTCATACATGTTGAGGTCGATTCATCGGGGTCAGTGTTCGATTATCAACAAAAAACGTTCAGGGCATATGTTGAATCCCCTTATAGAACCCAAACATGATTTTGCGAAATATCGCATACCAGCCCACGCGGAAATCGGCATTTATGAAATTTCATTATCGCTGAAATAGAATTAAAATTGTTCATTGAAAATATAAAGGAAACATTATTTCTTTGAACTTTTACAAATTAATGGACTAATTTTTTGTAATAATTTATCTGCATTTTTGGTGGGCTAAACTTCTTTGACGAGATGAGAATGGATGATTCAACCCGTATTAAAATGAGTATGTGCCTCCAAAAAATGTTTACTCTTTCCATATCAGAAGCTAGAACTTTTTTATTGTACAGAATTGTTCAGCAAATTTATTCCAGCTCTACATTAAAAACTCCATAGAACTTATGGTAAGAGAAAATCTGCCGCATATAGTTGTTTTTTTATATATATATGTAGATTCACACGAAAGGGAAGCCCTGTAATGTTCAAAGAACACCGCGTGGATCAAGGGTCAGAAGATACGAATTAACATTCACTTCGAATTTCTGAAGTTTGTAGGCCTCAGAAAAACCTCTTTTGGCAAGGAGTTCCAAAGCTCGGGTGTTCTATTGAAGAAAGATTCCTTAGCAAGAGAGGTTTGACAGGTTTCCAAATTCACAACTTGGATAACTTATGGTTTCTTCGAGAGGCATTTCAATTCTTATAGGATGATCAGTCATTAATATCTCCTTATCCTCTAATGACATATTTCTAGGATGATTTGCTTCATGAGTTATATACTTCCGATAATACAGATGGAATAAATAAAACCAAAAAAAACTTGAACTGCTTGAGATGGTATTGAACAAAGCTTTTGAAAATCTCTGAACAAATTCACAGGACACTATTTTTTTTTGGTACATCACCCTAACAATACCCTATGCCCTATATGATACTTGATAACAAAAACCTCTCTGAGCATGATAAACTGAACAATACGACAATCAACACCTTCCTTAGCTGAATTTTGATTGAATTGAATTGATAAATACACAAATTTCATGAATATTTCAATATTGATAGAGTATTTGCCCTGCGAATATGTTTTAGAATGAATAAATTCATTATGATTCGAATTTGAATGAAAAAACCCAATTCTTTTTTATAACATATATACATTCAACTACAACTATCACATCACCAATCATCCATTTGTATATCTTCTACAATATCCTTTTCACTATTATTATCATCAGAATCACTTTTCGTTCTCTTAGTGATTTTCTTTCCACCCCTTTTTCCCCTTTTCCGTTTTTCACCAACTTTCTCTTCATCTTCAGAATCGCTGGGAAACAGTTCAACTGGACCATCCTGCTTTTTCTCTTTATTTTTCTTGGCTGTTTTAACTGTTGGCAGATTGTAATCTGCTAATGCCTCATTTTCTGTTAGTCTTTTATTTTTCTTGATGGTATTAATTTTATTCCAACTATCAAAGTATGCAGTCAAGGGAGTTCCTTTATTTTTTATTTGGGTCTCGAATCCTTCAATTTCTTTGAAATCTGTTAAATTAATTGTTAACTTAGCTCTCTCACTTTCTATGAACTGGGAATTTTGTTCCACTTTTTCAACGACATGCTTCAGCTTTCTGGTATAATGGGGATTCTTGCATTTTTTCAGGAAATGTTTGATCTGAAAAAGGAGTTGACTCAAAAACATAATTGCACTAAAAATTATAAATCCATACCTGCATTATGCAAATAAGGCCAAGGTCTGGAAAACCTAAGGTATGTGATTGACTACTAAGATATTCTAATAACTGTCCATTGATTGTTTCAATCACCATATCCTTGAATCCATTTTCTTGCAACTGAGATTTCGAAACTCTAAGTAAACATGTGAAATGGATGGGTTTCATAGATCCTTTCTGATGTTTCTTGTTGAAATCATAGCTTGTTAAAACCTAAAAAATATATATAACAGAAATATGTTAGGATTGACAAAGTACATGAAATTTTCACACAAACTCGTTATGAACAAACTTTTTTATATTATATATATTAGTAGAGAGATTTACAGTTGAATCAACTTTGACCTATCATGAGAAATTTGAATCAATTGTTAACAAAATCTTCAATCCGTGAAACCTAAGGAAACCACGAATTATTTTTCTGGTCAATTCAGCAAAGCTAGTAAACTGTAAATTGTTCACTCACGTGTAAATATATGAAAAACAGGGAACATATATGTATTTCAGATAGACTGAAAATTATAGATATTAATGGTTTACGATCTCATAATCGTCTGAAGACTGAAAAATATATAAAATTTGAAAAAGGAATCGCCTTGACAAGCAATGTGGCGGTATTTAAAAACTGTTTACTAAGTAGTATAGTAGTATTATTCCTGAGAAAATATATCTCTTCAGTAGTAATTATACCAGTGCAATAGAAATTACCGATACATGATCGTGTTGCATCAAGGCTGCGTGAGTTTATTGTCATATTCAGAAGACTAAAAGTACATAAGCATGTGAATGTTATTTGTGAAATAAATTGTTGATTAATTTGCAGCAAGAAAACAAATTTCTAAAGATATTCATTATTTTTGGTTTTCGGGTCAATAAAAAGTATTCAAGTTAAGTAATGCGTGTGAGTCTCGATTTATGAAAGAGAGCACAGGTTTCAAAAATAAAAAAAAGGAATTCAAAGTAGCAGTAGGGAATAAGTCTAGCTCACAGGTGAAAAACTTTCAATTTCTTGATAGTCATCCTGAAAATTAGAAATTAGATTCAGAACAACGCCTAAAAACAAAAAAATCCATACCTATTGAAATTCGAAAGTTATCAACAAATGAAGCTATCAAAAAAGGAGGGTTAATGATAGGCGAACGGATTCTTAAAGATGACGAATATTCTCTTGTTGAAAATAGGGCTCCGCCAATAGCTTGCTTACGTGTTGGGATACGATGCAAATAACTCTGACACATATTACATTATTTTTCAATTATTTCGACCAACGAATATTTACTTGAAAGTTTTGAAAAATTACTCTGGCACCTAGACGCCTGAAGAACGTAATCTATCATATATTAATCTATTGATTATAAATGGAAGTATTATAAAAAATGATTTTAATGCTATTGCTAGTTAGAGTGGAGTAGGGTGAATGAAATCGCTCAGGTGTTTTTCTGGAATAAATGCAAACATGTGTTTGAATAATATATTCGACTGGATTTACTCAAGGTTTTTCTTTACTAATCAATGATTTTTTTGTGAGTTATAGCAAAAAGAGATAAATAACCTATTAGAAGGGAGCATGCACATCAACCCAAATATCAAGTAGGCCCTTTACATAAATTGACTTTTCAAAAGCTAGAGAGGCATCTGGTTTATTTGAAATAAATTGTGTACTACCGGGAAATTTTCGACGACGATTTCATTTTTGGGATCAGAAATTGTCAACGAATAACCTTTGAAATTTCAAATTACTGATTACACTTGGCCCTCCTAATTAATTGAAGAGTCAAGTGTAACTGTTGGTCCTGTAGTAAGTGTAACTTTCTCCAACCTATATTTTTATGTCGCATTTTTTCATTTTCTTCCTCAAGTTTCCAAAAAATTATTACGTTGTACGAATCATGAGGTAAGCCGAGTCGAAGGATCCCGTAAACGTTTTCAAAAAAGTCTTCCGACACTCATTCCATTTTTACGTGGCCTGAGAAGCCTGACGAGTCAAGGTGCTGCCATCTGACATTGAACGTGTCCTTCCTGAATCACAGTTAGGTCGATGAGGGGTACTAATCTTTCTAATTTCTTTCGACCCCGCTGACGTTAAAAAATAATTACTTTTCAGTGTCAAAATGAAAATTTTGAAGAATAAACTTAGTTTGTTGGTGCAAAAAAGTTCGTGCCTGTTTTGAGAGACGAAAAATATATTTTTTGGATGAAAGTTAAATTGTCGAAGTAGTTATGTAACACAAGGTCCAGTAACATATACCCAAATATTATATGTCTATTGACTATCTATGACAAGGTAATCAAGTTTCTTGGATTGATTACCTGTGGAGAAATTATTCAAATTGAATATGATACTTTTTTTGATAACATCACGGTACCCCTTCAAAAAATATTTGATTAGGGCAATCTTTGAAAACTGAGAATTCTCACCATCACACTTACCCCTATCCGTTTAAAAAATACTTTAAAATCATATGAGTTTTAGATTTTCGATGCAATTCATTTGAATAAATTTCATGAACAAAGGAATCAATTAGTTTCTGAGAAAAATTTGTCATTTACATCGTTAAAAAATCATTTTCCTCAAAGAAAAAAGTCAGAAAAAATCAGTATACCAGCCCAGTATGTCAAAATGATTTTTTTATTCATTCATAGAAATCATTATATTGGAATAATTTATTTTTGATTCCCTACAAAAGGAGGACAAAATTTATTGGTTCAATTGATAAACTATTTCTAATAAATAATTGTTAAATGTGTTTATATGTTTTCCTAGATACAATAACATCATTGCAAAAAAATTGCATAAAACTTTGAGCCTGTTGTCTATTTTTCATTTTTTTTGCATTAATAATCAACAGGTTCAGAATTTTCTGAAAAAGCTATCTCCGTTACTAGAAGAGTTAGAAAAGTTATCAAAAAATCATTTTTCAAACATCGAATTGATTTCCATATTACACAATTAAAATGATCTGTTCATGTTCATACCCACAAATATTCACCGCCACCTCCACTTTTTCAAATGGCACCATCCATTTTTTTTGCAGAAATATAATCGTTACATCATTGTTCATCTGGCGTAAAACTCATATTGAACATTTATTACTCACTAATTATTCTCTTAAAATCGGTACTAGTTGGTAGTTTCACTTTCTATGTGTAGAAAAAATTGTTTTCAGAAGACGCCTTATGAAAATTGTTCTTGTTAATATCCCTTATAATCCATTCAACATATTTCTTTACTTTTTGTAAAAATCAATTATTCTAACATCAAACTGATATTATTTGAAGTCGACGCGCGTTTCGCTACAAGGTTAACGTCTTCAGGAAAATAAAACTCATAGAGACAAAGTATTAGTTTTTATTTCACGGTCATTTGCATAGTGTTTCAACGGTTTAGCAAGTAGTATACGAAGCCTCATTTTTAACGCGATATTCAAATTGTTAATAGTAATGGTATAGTTTCGGTGGTAGAGACATTTTAATTGAAAATTTTGGCCTCCTTGAGAATATGCTTTAAGAATTTGACTAACAATAATGGTTCGCAAGTTATCCGCGTATTATTGAACCTCTTTCTGACAGCTTGATTTGCTAATAAATATTGAACTAGCGGATGGTATTTTCTTGCACATTTTTCTAGGTGTCTCAATTTAATGAGGCCTAGATCATATTTTCAGGCCTACTATCAAGAGATTTCCAGTTATTCAACATGCGAGCTCTGAAATTTTGGTGGAAATTTGAAAATATGAAAACTTTTTTGGCTAGAGAATTGTCTTATCAAATTTGTCTATTTCTAGTCATGTGTTTTGAAATAACTAATGAAATCAACATTACACTGAAAAACCCATGGGCTGTTTTCACGGTTAGTTATCACTCATATCATGATATTGACAGAAAGTCTTTGACATTTCATGAATTTCTTAGGTGAGTTTGAATAATAACTACATTTAACCCTTTTCACCTCCTTAATCGTTTGGATTATACATATGGGTTAAAAAAGTGTGACATGTGTTTGTTAAGAGTTACTCCTTTAGTACCAGCTCAGGGTTATGGACTTCTAGAGTGGACTTGCTCACTTTAACTGTTCTGACGTGGTTTGAATGAGTCTCGACCAAAACTAACAGGAATATATTGGTTCAATTCAATCTTCTTCACAATTCAGTTTCACACAAACAACTCAACCCAAACTTGTTTATTTTTTGAAAAATATGACTTTCACAGTCACCAATATACTTTTATTTTCCTTGGTTCATTGTTCCTTCAAAAACTCTTGGAATGATGGACAGGCACTCCACTCCAGTATCGGAACAAGTTTCCGTACTCAGTTCTCATGAGTCACTGCCCTTTCAGAAAAAAATATAAACACCAAATATCCCTCGAACATTGATAAATAGCTCATAATTCCATCACAACTTCCTCAAGCACGTTATTTCAAGCAACAAAAAACGTTAGTATAACTACTGCTCTTCGGGCTTGAAGGCCGTCGTATTTTGGAATTTCTTCCTGACGTTTCGCTAGCGCGAGTGGCCAGCTTCTTCAGAGGCTTATTCATCTCCGATGACTAAACAGTTCGATTTCTCAAGGCGTATTTATATTGATGCAGGTAGTCTGGAGTGTTAATTACTTCTGTCGGGTTCGGGGAATAATCATCATTATTAGTTGCCGCACTACCTGCTGTGATTTCATTAGTTATTCTTGATTTCTTTAGAATCGGATTCCAAATTCTGTTTAGAGTCAACGTTTCTTCCTTTCTGTTAAAATTGTCCTCATGTTTTTGGATCTCTATTGCAACACTGATTGCCTCCAACCAGGGTTACCATAGCCGACTGGTACGGGAGGCAATAGAGATCCAAAAACATGCGGACAATTTTAACAGAAAGGAAGAAACGTTGACTCTAAACAGAATTTGGAATCCGATTCTAAAGAAATCAAGAATAACTAATGAAATCACAGCAGGTAGTGCGGCAACTAATAATGATGATTATTCCCCGAACCCGACAGAAGTAATTAACACTCCAGACTACCTGCATCAATATAAATACGCCTTGAGAAATCGAACTGTTTAGTCATCGGAGATGAATAAGCCTCTGAAGAAGCTGGCCACTCGCGCTAGCGAAACGTCAGGAAGAAATTCCAAAATACGACGGCCTTCAAGCCCGAAGAGCAGTAGTTATACTAATAACCTCGGCCGCGAAAGCCTCAACCATTTTGTCAACAAAAAACGTTCTTTCATGAAGATATACAATCAATATTGATGCATTTAATGAATTATATAGACTCACCTCCAACATGAAAGGTAGAACTGGAATGTACACTCCTATTTCCTTTCCCAAGTCCATTAAAATTTGCACAACCTGAAACCTTAATGGGTAGTATTGTGCAGTAGGTACCAACTTGATTGTACCTAAGCAAATCTGCACAAGTGGGTATACTAATGACTGCATTGTCTTCTTATTGTAAGTAACTGACAAAAAGTTTGCCCATAATTTCAGAGAATTGATAAATTGCCAGTTGTAGACGCTCTGAATATTTTCTTTTTTGTTGTCTATTATGGCATTCCTTAGATGGATAGCCAATTGTCGAATATATCCAAAAACAAGTGGATAAGAAACATTTGTATCCAAGGCCAATATTTCAATTAATGATCGTCTCATCAAATTGATTACAGGTAAACCTTTGAAGCTGACAAATTTGCAGTTTTTGACATATGTTATGTACATTGACTTCAAGACTGTTTCCAACATACTGCCCTGCTGACTATTTATTATGCGTAAGATGCAGTAAAATGCCAATAATCTAACTGTGTCATCTGCGGTGCCCCATAAATGAATCAGCTGTTTTATAATTGGTTTTGTTACATTTGGATAAGATGCGAGAAGTGCAGACATGTAATGCAAATGTTTGAGCAGGACTGTTTGAATATTTGATGATGAAACCGCCAAGAGAAGCTGAAAAAAAAAAAGAAAAAGTCAGTCTTTGGCCAGATGAAATATCTTCAATTGAAAGTATCCTTGATAATCAATACTTGCATCTTTCAATTCAAATACTTGAAATTTGAAAATAAAGGAATGTGAACGAATGAGAACAATTGAGTAGATAATGAACAATTCATAATATAGTGGATATCTCTAAGGTACAATGCATAAGAGAAATATAGATTATGGAACATATAATGAATAATTCATAATGCATAATAATTCTTCTTCCTGAAATGAAATGGTGCATTGCGAATGGTCATTGCCTGTTTAATGTCTTTACATTTGACAAAGATTTCCGATACTACTGCACATACACATTTTCAATTTGTACAAATCTTATAATCCATAAGAAAATTCAATGTTTTCAATTATGAAATATCCATTATGAGTTTTACACTAATAAGTAAACCAGCACACTGAATTCAATGTTTACAACTTTTATGAGTTGTACATTAAGGTTTTGGATTACTTATCCACTGAATTGTTCTTGTGTTCACTAAAACTGAAATTTATATATCAATGAAAAGTATCCTGATAAAAAATAAAATGAATACACATACCTACCAAATTAATCAACACATATTGGGTATTGGGACAGTTCATAAGGAATTCAATTTTAATCAAATTTTGAGTTAAGCTCAAATTTTTTATTATAATACGACCTTGGATTCTTACACAGCATTTGTGGGGTGAATTAAAAATATAAGTCGTATGCATTATCACTGACTGACTAACTTGCCCCAAATTTGTAATAAGTATGTGAAGGTGTTCCAGATAACAAAAAAAGGTTTTTTCATTCATGCAAATATCAAATGATATTGATGTTAGCAATATCACTGAAAATTGATCAAGTCTATTGTGTTTCGTCTCTCCTTAATTTGATAATGTTGTTTATCATCTCCTAAGTTATAATTACTATTACAGAATAATATAATAATTTTAATGAATATATTACTAGATTGAAATTACCTTAGAAATATCAGAAAAGTAGGTCTTCAAAACTCTTTTGATTTTAATAAATTTTTTACACTTATGGGCAGGTTGTTTAGATCCTTGATGAATCCCTAAGAACTTCCTTACAGCAGGACCTAATTCAAAAACACATAGCTGTATAACTCCATTGAAAACTGCTGAACCTGAAAATCATAAAAAAATTTAATATTAGTTCATTCATAAGTTAACTGTCAGATATTTCTCACCATCAACTTTGAAGTATGAAGGATCTTCGTCTTCTTCTTCATTCGATACTCTACGTAAAGCAGCGTGAAAGGCTTGCATTAGAGCAATAATAGTTTTGTTACTTTTGTCTACATGAATTTCATGTTGCCACATTTTAAGCAATTTGAGAGTAATTACTCGGGAGTCTTGTTTTTCTTTCTCTTCATCTTCTACCTGAAAATCAATAATTCGTATTGTTTTTAAATGTGATCTCAATTTCTACAAATGAAATTACATAACTCTCAATGAGAGAAACTGTATATTTTTAAAGGAGCAAGTGTTGCATGAAGTTAATTGAAACCTAAACTGAACCATTCGTGATAAAAAGCATTCATTCCATTAATATCACCTCAAAATCACTCTCATCGCTAGCAACTTCTAGGTTTTCGGACGGTTCGTGAACTTTTTCCAACTTTTCACTTCCTGCTTCATCATCATCAACAATTTCATCATCTCCTTCGTCTTCTGGCAAATTGAAGTTCAATAAAGTTTTGTCATTTTCTTCTAAAAATTTGTAAAACTCAGGATCAGTTTTCTTAAGCTTATCCAAATCTCGTTTGTGTTTTTCTGCTTCATCTTCATTGTCATCTGTTTCCTGATCTGTTTCTTGATCTGTATCTTCCCCCATTTCATTATCATTTTTACTGACTGATTTGTCAGCATATTTTTTACTTGGGCAACTTTCTATTGCATCAGATGCAAATTGATCTTCTGCTTCAGAAGACATTTTGATATCATGTGTCTTTTTCAAACCATTTGTTTTCATTTTATCAGACTTTGAAGGCCTTCTTTTAGAAATGGGTAGCTTTCTCTTTCGAAGCATGATTCAAGCTCGGTATAATATTCAACTAATATACTTTCAACAAGCAAAAATAAAAAATAATGTGCTGAAGAGGGAAGTGCTTTGTATCTGAAAATCTGAACAACTTTTTGAGGTTATGGTTTGGTTGGTTGTTGGTTATCTTTTATCTTTAGTTAAGGTTAGGTTAAATGTGTGCTTTCGTTTCGTTCTTGGACATATACCCAGCTTCAATACAATTCTCTTCAATTGGAGAGATCACGTACAGAATAGATATCGTTGAACGAAGAAACTGTCGTCAGAATAGAAATCGGTATCCATCATATTGTACAAAATGGAATTCTACAACCAGGAAAAATTCAGAAATAATATTGGAATATACAAAAGTGGGTTAAATTCCGTGTATCGGGCACACTAAGATAAAAAAACGGTTTGTGGAAACGTATTTTGATTTCCTGAACAAAATATTCAAATGAAATTTATGGCTCTCTCAATAAGTTTCGGAGGATGAGTCAATTTTTGGGTGTAAAACGGGATTTTCCAGTACACGTTTCTGAGCCTAAATAATGCTCGAAATGCCTCCTTCTTTTTCATCAGCACAATGTACACACCCTTAATCATTTTTTCAATTGGAAACGCCAAATAATCCTAGCGATCGTCGCCATTTGTAGCGCTGTCACCATTTGGTAAAGGCCAGAAGTGTTATTGTAATTATTTTTGTCTCAGGCATTCCAGATCAGGTGATGTCTGGGTGTTACCATTGAAATCAGACTTTCTTGAGAAAAACAAACGCAGTTTCTGGGGGCAGATGCCGCCGTATTGGTTCATGTTTTCATATGGCCACCTTAATTTCATTATTTGACAAGTATCTGGAATGTCTAATTATGGCAGCTGCTTTGTCACAAAATGGGTACATTCAGGAGGTCCGAGGTCCCAGCGGCTGAGACCGCTTAGTAAAGCTGAATTCAGACAGATCCGATATCCGACGTCCGAATCGTACTCGTATCATCGGACAAAATGGGCGATTCACATATACCCGATTGTTACTCGGATACGAAATTCTAGAATTGTTTGTTCTGTGTGATCACGAAACATAATATTCGCAAAACTCCATTGACGAAGTTTCGCCAATAAATAAACATAACCTAATATGTTTACTGTTGATAATTTTTTTTCGAGATCGACTGAGATCGTAGCAAATGTGCTTCATCTGATAATATACTTTCTTTAGTAAGAAAACAAAATTGTCGTTCGGCCAGGTACAGTAAACAAAAATGTCGAGTGTTTCGTATTCAACCATCGTGCCTTTTCAGGGTGAAATGAATCGAATAATATTTGATGAGTGAAGATTATTTCCTATATTTCAAGTGAACTGAGCCTCATGATCTTTATGTAGTCAAAAGAGAAGAGATGCAAAATATCATAATGAAGCCATTCACCAGTTGAATCATATGTCCTTAACTAGTACTCCAACAATGAAGATTGGCTTGGCGGAAGAGTGACTTGTACCAGATAAGCTACCAAGGGCACAGTGAAAATATTTTCATTGAATGTCGACAGGCTCACTACATGACCAAGATAATTAAATGAGATATACCCAAGGTGCTCGCAATGATTCATCGTTCATTTTGAATAGATAAGTGTTGCTGCATTAGAAGGGAATGCCTATTTCGCTAATAGTATTTGGAAGGACGATTATATTCAATAAGGAGATGCAAGAACATCCTGACTAATGTATAGGAGTGTACTAGACATATTTGAGGATTGCAGAAATGGAAATTCCGTCCAACTATCACTGTTCGCAATATGGAATGTTGTCAGGAGTGACAAAATAACCACATATTATTGAAATAAAGTTATACAATTATTATACTGAGCCGATTTTGATACTGAATTGAACTATGTTGTTCATTGTATATCTTTTATAGACTGAACACCGTATAGTATGTTTGCTCTGGTCAAAATAATCTTTACTGAATTCGATAGTCATTTGCAGGTACAATTTATATAATCCCCTGGGGCATATTGGTTTGTCATATAACTATGTACAAGCTTCTTAAGAAATAGAGTTTAATACTGACCATAAAGAGAAATAGTGTTTTTCGAAACATTTATATTAGTGCTGAAGTAATCTATTATATGGCTCAATATCGCAGAATTTTTATAACTAATGAAAATACATTCGTATGTTAGATGCAAATTGCAGCTTTTTATTTCATTGAGAGAAAACTACCACTCCAGAGAATCCATAACAGACATGATTCGAATACAAAGGAGTTCCATGTGCTTGACTCAACTCAATGTTTCATCAAGGAAGATACCTACCTGAACACCTTATATAACTAGATAATGATATTTGATGATCCATAGTGGTACTATAAATTTTATCTAACATCGATTGGTACGAAAACAAAGTATATTTATAATGAAGAGATGCAGTTTTTATTCAAATATGTTCTTATTTGAGGTCACATAGTTCTTTAGTGATTTTAAAATGAGAAAATCCTCCTAGTCGCCCCGTATCGATTACTACGTTGAGCAATATTTGAGGAAAGTTTCCCCAGACTCTTCAAACATATATTTTTCAATTATCATGGAAGTTGTATATTCTGCAATAAATTCTCTAAATATCCTATTTCAATATCCTTTTTCTTCATTTTGAAATGAAAGAAAATATATTCAAGCCAGTTTAAAATCTGCGATATATCTAACTTTTATAAATTTATATTGGTTTTCACCGTTTTGTAGTCTAGTGCTAGTGATACTAGGGTCTAGGGTATTCGGTACTCCCCGACCAACGTTCACTACAAACCGCCACAACGTCCGTCAGTTTCTGTCAGAATATATGTGTCCTTTGAGTTCCGTGGGTAAATTTATCGGACGAAGTTAAATATATTTCATCTCAATCCGACATCGGATGGCAGAATGACATTTCAATCAGATGATTCCCGCTAAAAATAATGCACCAATCAGAACATCGTTAGTTTTGACCATTGCATTTGACAGAATGCATTTTCTTCATCCGACATAGGAAAAAGTTAAAACTTTCGGACGAATTCTTCCCGCCCGCATGAAAATTCAAACTTAGACCAATCAGAAAGCTATCAGATCGTCGTACGATGGGATTTCGGATCTGTCTGAATTCAGCCTAAGCGGTCTATCTGAATGCAGCGCTGCTTAAAAGCTGTTCGACAGCGGCTGAGTGTTTTGCTCAGCGTAAAAATTTGTCGCTTTCGAGAAAGCGGATCGCGATTTTGACATTGACATGTCATTTTGAAATTGGGTTATGTTATGTGGGAGCATCTCGTTCTACCCACATTTCGTAACACCCACAGTGCATAACACCCAAAGTGCGTAACACCCAAATGTCATAACTCCCAAATTTCGTTATGCCCACACTCACCGAACATACCCGAATGATGCGCTGTTGCCAAATTCATCCTTCTTTTAGGTTAGGTTAGTTAGGTTAAGTTAGATTGGTTTAACAGGAAATTGCAGAATATCCGGTAAATTTTGCAACAGTGCATCATTCGGGTATGTTCGGAGAGTGTGGGCATAACGAAATTTGGGTGTTATGACATTTGGGCGTTACGCACTTTGGGTGTTATGCACTGTGGGTGTTACGAAATCTGGGTGTTACGCAGCGCACCCTGTTATGTTATGTATGTTTGTGTTTATTGTCGAGAAATGAGTTGCCTACATTCTTTTAAAATTATGGTTTTCTTTTACTTAAGGAGATTCAGGATACTCATTGAGGACATATTCTCAGGTTCTTTTCTCAAATCCCATGCCCAACTCCCCGGAAGCCCTATATAATGTAGCATTATACCAGAAGCGCCATTGAAATGTTGTTAATGGGTTATTGAAGGCACGATTTCGGTGTTTATTAAAACACAGGGTACTCAATTGCGAAAAATTAAAAATAATAAATGCTTGTGCAGTCTTGCATAATTTTTGTGTAGAACACAATAGTGATTTGCCACCACCTGAAGAAATAAATAATGTTGATTTTGGGGTGTTTCATTTAGATCATTGAGAAATCAACTGGTAGGAAGAGAACTTCGAGTCTGAAAAAATTCGTTGGTTAAAAATCTTTCAGTAAAAAAATCGATGCTTTTCGTGAGAGTGATTGAATATGTCCAGATATAATTTTAAAATAAACCAGTTTTTTAGATCTTGGAGTCCTCTAGCCACAGTGACCATTTATCTGTTTACCAATGAAACACCCGTTATGCATGAGGTCAGATATATCTAGACTATTTTTAATATTTTCGTTTCTAATCTATTGAGTTGGGTGTAAGTCACAATACTTGTAATTACCAAAGATATTTTTGTAAGGTGTAGCAATAAATGAAATATAAAATATTTTGAAATATTTTTCAATCGTAACACCTATATAGGTATAACTAATAAATAACACTACATAAATAAAAACTTTATGTTCATTTTGTTAAGCTTATAGTAAACTAACGAATCGGTGAAAAAGTTAATAAAAATGTAACATACGTATATCATTCTTGTTTAACTTTATTGAATAACTTAATAACAGTACAAAAATTAAGTCACATTCTCGTTTAAAGTTAAAAATAACATCCAAACAATACACACATAAAAATCACTGTTAAAACAAAAAAGTAATAATTTCCGATTATTAGATGGGCTAAAAGAGACATACATTTTTCTAGGACTTTATAAGGTTAAGGTTTTGTAAGGAAAACCAAATTTCAAAATGAAATACTATATTCAACAATGAAAGAATGGAATTAAACAATAACAAAAAATTATGCAGATAAAATAGAAGAAAAACGAATCTACTCAGAGTCTTTTACATTCGCGTTAGTTGAATGAAAATTTCTCTCTTCGCAAGAACCTAATGCTAAGCTAGCAACAAAATTATTCGACCGTAAATCGTATACGCTGAGTGATTGGAATGCGTAGCTTATTGGCCGACGTATTCCGGTCACTTCCGAGATGATTATTCAAATGTAAATGTCACTCTGTATTCTTATTTTTTGCCGACTCCTTCAGATATTTACAATTACCTCACCATATCTGCTACAAATCCTTGGACCGGCGTTCCCAGTCCAAACTGCCGTGACAAACTTCACTTCAAGGAAATTCAATATTTTTATCGCTTATAGTGTTCGAATTTTCATCTTTAATTCCTCACTGAATCTGCGCTCGATTACCGCTCAATCTCAAACTTTTTGTAATCCCCTTACAAAAAATAGCCAAATTCCCCTTATGAAAACTTGGCTCAATTTCCGCACATGTATCGCTTGACTTTCCACGACGACGATTAGAGTGTCCCAAAGAATTCGTAGTTTTCCAGTACTAATTTTTCTTAAATTCCTTCGATCAATCGCGGGAGGTTACATTTTCCCGGAATCAATTTTGATTTGTTAAACTTATGTTCTCTTTCCCAGCAACGAAGCTCACGCACGCAATCAGGACAACCCATATTTCGCTAACTCAACTGGCCTTATAATCTTTCTCTCTGTCGGACTGAAATATCAGTTATGGAGGTGTTTCACGAATATATTTCGACGATTTATACGATAACTGCCATTTTTTCGTCTCGGTATTGCGTCTCACAGAAGCCATTAAATATTACGAGGTGTGAGTCTGCCGATTACATTTTTGGACTTATGAATTTTTCAATTATCTGAAAACAAACTACCATACTTGGCTAATTTAAGGTCTAATAATAATATCAATATTAACCACTTTTTAATAGTAACTACCCAAAGACATTAATAATTGTTCGAAACGGTTATAACAGATTCCGAAAATTTGTTGCTTGGACACAGACCGACGCTATAGCAAAAAGTCTTTAAATGTTTTCCATACAAATTCTTTACTGTAAACAGTTATTTTTGGTATAATTGATTCCATTATTTCATAAATATTCTGATAGTATTACAAGCAAAAGGTGACATTTTGAAATATTAAATATTTGATACGTCAAAATCGAAATAAGTCATTCTGTATGTATCCATGGCAACATAATAAAGTATAAAAGGAGGCCATGGAATCTTTTCAGTATAATATTGTTCTGATTGGTTGTGTTTGATCAGATGACTTCAAATTAACTGATTTCATTGGATTTACACTTTACCAAAAAAATTTCAGCTTAATTTCCAGGTGAAAATGGTGGAAAAGAACCAAAGAAATAAACAGATCTCACGAATTGGAAAGGCCTTGGTTAGGAATTCAAGAGATTCTCACTCCTACGTGAATGCCCTGTATAAATGGATCGATTTCACTCAAGAGACTAATACAGAGGAATATGTAACCTTACAATCCTTTCCTGAGAGATTAGCTCGTATTGGATATACTGAGTGAGAAACATCGGCATCAACGGCTGCCTACGGTGAATCTATCAGTCACAATGTGCTTTAGAAATAAATATAAGGATCTATATAACAGTCGCAATATGAGATGTTGAAACTTTTCCGAGAGATCAATTACCCTAACATCAAACTGTAATTTTTGAATTCGACGCGCGTTTCGCTAACAAAGTTAGCATCTTCAGGAGAAGAAAATTAATACGTCTCCTGAAGATGCTAATCTTGTTAGCGAAACGTGCGTCGAGTGCAAAATATCAATTTGGTGTTAGGTTAATTGATCTCTAGGAAATGTTTCAACTTTCACACCAAAGGTTTCAATCTAATCAGAAATGATCGCCCAGATAGACTATCTGTCGCAATTTGATATGTTCGACGGTTATACAGGGTGTAGTTTTCGTTTTGAATTATAAATGAATTGTGGATTTGGCAAACCTTAAATGTAATTGAAATGAAAAGTGATATTTTCGTGTGTTTTTGTTTTCTATCTGAACAAATAAAAATTAATGCAGATTTTTCTAATTTTCTGGTAAACGAATCGACCGATTTGAAAAAATTGAAGGTCAAAATGAAGAACTTCGGAAGACTTTTCAAACAAGCTATCACTCGATACCCCCTGTCATTTGAAATTTTCAAGGAAATGATCCTGGGATGCAGAGGGTGAAGTAGTTATTGGATGTATCTTCTGACGTGTCTCGGCGTTTTTCCTTTCAATCAGTAGTTTTCGATAAATCCGTGATGAGAAGTTTTCAAATGAACACCCTGTATGTGCAATGATCTCCCAGAGAAGCTGCGTCGATTGTTTCAGATGTTTCGGCGACAGAGATTAGCAAAAATCCACTACAGATTCTATTATTCGCAATGCGTAATGTTCGGCATGGATGTAGAAAGACTGTATATAATAATGATGTTTGTTTATTCTAGGAACCCTTGAAAATATATCAATCGCAATGAATAGAAGAGGGCAAAAGACATTATTATTTTAGTATCCTTTTAATGGAAATATGCAACGCAGTTCATTGTACCACTTTGCAAAAATACGGTGTGCAATAATAGTAGATTATACGATTATACCACGAGTCAATAATGGTAGCTATTATTCTCGGGGAATTTTTACGAACCGAGCTGCGTCTGCGGCGAGGGAGTAGTATTTCGAGAGAATAATAGTCATTATTGAGAGTAGTATACTCTACTTTATTTACGACTAATTTATTTAACATAAATCATGATTTTTCAGTTTCATTCATCTCAATACGAATACAGAAACACTTTACGCGTTTGTCACTCACACCTTGGAGTTTGGTTATGTCGTTTCCATGGTAATATTTAATTCGAGAAATTTTGTTTACTACAAGAGGAAATGAAGACTATTACTATTAATCCCTCGCCATTATTCCCTAAGGAAATAAAATATGGCATTATTGTGCAGAAACCATACGTATAATACTTACATTATGTATTAGTTGTGAAGAAACATTATTATAGGATCCTTTTGAGAAATAAGATTTTGTAATGTTCAAACCAGCTCATGAGCTACTCTAAAAACTTCTTTCACCACAATATTAATCATGTTCCCCAACTTGCCATCTCTGTTGATATGCTCTCAGGTAGTAGTAGTAGTAAATTTCAAGGTCTATACGGAATAACTGATTGATATATATATATATATATATATATATATATATATATATATATATATATATATATCTTGTAGGCAATCTTCGTAATTGACATTTGTCAAATATTTCAAATTTGACATAACTTTTTGTCCTTCGGGAGGGGTAGCCATCCGCGATCCATATCAAGCGAACTCATAGTTATGCATTCTTCACCAGGCAGCATGATGAAAGCAGATTCCTGTGTGATCTCCATCGGCAGTAAGAATGTGTTCTGATAATTTAGAACCATCTATCTGTCTGTTCCTGATGTACATCTTGTGTTCACTCTTTCGCACATGAGAAGTGCCAGGAACGTTCGAATATGTTTCCTAACCCAGGTTCGAATCCTGCGCAGTAACAGGATTTTTCAAATTCAGTATTTGCAATCCAGCGACGGAGCCAAAGTGGTTCTTATTCCACTTCATTGACTGCTGAACCCGTGTATTCCTTGCTCGCACAAGATCTTGAATGAGCTTCTGCGAGGGGTTTCCTAGGGATAGACCTGGGATGTATATTTTTTTTGAAGATATTCCGATCCAGGCTCAGTAGCTATATGTGTTGAGGTGGACGCTCTTATTCCACTATCAAGTGATCAAATTATTGTTTTTAGGCATTTCTCCTTTTGGTTTTCACTCATGAAGATCGACAGCAGATGGAATAATAATTATAACAAACTCGGTACCCACTTGCTAAAGTCTCGTGACTTTATGAGCTGATATTACTGACCTTATTGGTTTGTCCTGCAGAACATTATGTACCATTCACTTAGGACAAGATTGTTCTGGTAGCTGTGAAGGAACCATATTCAGAAGAAACAGTTTTTTTATTCAAGAATATTGGATTATCTAAGAAGATTGTGTGTTTCTTACATAATCAATGTTGATCAGAAATTTATCACACATGAGTGTGACCTGTTTAAGTTCAGATCTACAATTGCATCAATGTTACCAGAAGGGGTTCCTCATAGCAGCCACAAATTTCTGTAATTTTTCAAGGAAATTTCATCTCTGGATACCTCCATATAAAAATTGCGGTTTTACTGGTTGTCCACAGGTAAATATTTTAATTATAGACTTCCGGATGAGTTGGCCTTGTTATGGAATGTTGGCTATGTTGAAGAAGTTTATTAAAAAACAGGTTACATATTTCATAACTTGCTTCCCTGCATATTTATATATACTCTGGCCCCGATAAAGACGAAAATAATTAACTTTTTCACAGAGATATCTAACCTCCGCTCTCAGTTTTTTTTTGATAACTATATATAGATTCGCACGGAAGGAAAGTCCTAGAAATGTTGGATTCTCTTGAAATTTCCTGTGTGGTAATGGTCTATATCTGGATTCGCATTAGGCTTGGGCAGATGTCTGTCCCGGAGATTGGTAAGAGTAAGATAGTTGCTTGGGAACTATTAGCTCCATGTATGAGTTTTACTCTTTGGATCTAAGTCAACTGCAACATTATCTTTGAACGTCTTCATATAGTGATATAGAGGACGAGTCGCTGGAATATAATTACGATTGAACTTCGCAGATAAGTTCAATTAATCTGTCAATTCATGAAACGCGTGAAGTGTCGCAGTATACAATGGAATGGAATATTTTGCAGATAATCAGGGCTATTCACTAAGCAGAGTTGTTATGGATAGCGACTAAAAATTGTCGTTATGTTCAAGGTCAGTTGCTAAGCGCGAAATTGGTATTCACTTCTCAAGTTAAGTTGCTACTATAATGACCAGTTGCTGTGAGTAGTGGTTCCCAGGCAACTGCTTTAGATATCTTGTTAAGGAAAAACAGCTGCTTACCACCATCATTATGGCAAGTTATTATCAGAGTTGCTACGACGGTTAGCAACTGCGATAACCACTTTGCTTAGTGAATAGCCCTAAGTGTTTGGAAGAAATATCTTAACTACCGTACAAGAATGAACTAGATGCATTTGAAAAATGCAGAAATGAAAATTATCTCAAAATTATTAGTGATCAATAAGGAATGGCAAATTAACTTCACATATTGATTTGATTTTGAAATTGAATTGTAAAGTAAGTAAGTTGAATGTAAAGTAATCTAATATATCATATGGCCTAATATCAGAAAATGTTTATGGGTTGCTTCATTACTTTATCGAAATTCTGATTTTCCTTAAGAGCAGCTGTTGAATGAGTGAAATATAATTTGAGGCAAAAATAAAATGCTCCTTCATCTATGAGAGACAGGCGGGGATATGGATAGACCAAATACGTAGTATTTCTAATGCACTAATTATGGGTACATGAAAATTTTAGAGTAATGTCTATGTGAAAATTAAATTAATACATTCGAATCGTGGATATAAGCATCAATTGGTTCCAAAATAAACGAGTATTCATAATGAAGTGATATCCATGAAAGACTATTGTAAAAAATATAACCACATTGTGAAAATAAGACTGTACTCATTCTGATTTCATTCCTATTTCTCTTCGAAATGAGAACAAACTCTCTTGAACTCAAAAACTAAAGTAACCAGAATACATTTCCTGACCTTTGAAGTGCTGAAAAGTATATCTTTTTCAAGCTATCTTTTTGTTTCGTGGGTGGATTTATCTGACGGAGTTGAATATTTTTCAACTTTACCCGACATTGGGTAACGAAACAATATTTCAAATAGATGACTCTCTCCAAAAGTAGTACACCAATCAGAACATCATTACATCACATTTGCCTGAATCCATTTTTTCATCTAACATCGAAAGCAGTCGAAACTTCCGGGAGAATTTTTCCCCCCAAATAAAAATTTGAATTTCGACCAATCAGAAAACCGCCGAATCGTTGGATCATCGGATTTCGGACCCATCTGAATCCAGCTTGATGTCAAGTATTCTAGAAAGCTCGGAGCAGATGGCGCTAAATGAGATGGGGGTGCTATGTCAGCCGTCATCTATCAAATTTTCCCATTGATTGGATACGAAAGTGATTAGATTTGCCTTCATCAATCTAATCACTGATATTTAAATTGCAAATCCAATAAAATGTCTCGTAACCAAATGTCTGCAGAACATTTGCAGAATTTATTTCGATTTGTTGAGTTTGTTGAACCCACAGAACTCACAGAGTTCGATGGTTTGACTCCAAGTTTAATTAGCTCTGCCTGGCGCGAGCATATATCGGCATCGCTGCCATTCATCACATTCCTGCAACATTACGGAAGTACTTTATCATAATCGTTGAAAATCAAAACGTACTTTGTAATAATCGTAAACTGTCAGAAAGTATTCTATCATAATGCTATAATACGTGGGCTTGCCTAAAATGTGAATAAAATTAGTCAAAATTCAACTATCGCTTTTCTGCTGGTTATTGACGAAAACTCGTTTATTCTCACTATCACTACCACCAGCCAAGTGAATACTTTTTGGGAATGGTGAATAGACATAAGAGAATTTTTCTTTGTTAGTCAATGGTTGATATTTTTCGAGAATTGAATAGTGTATCATATGCAAAATACTAGTATCTACAAGATATTTCAGAAGTTTCAATGGTATATCATAATATTCTTCTAACAGTTATCAAATAATCTCAATAACCAATATTCGATATTGAAAGTTATTCAAGATTAACAAGAATTATAGACATGTTTGTCAGCTTTGGTAAATTTGTGGGAGCATCTCGTTGTGCGTAACACCCACATGTCATAACACCCACATTTCGTTATGCCCACACTCTCCGAACATAACCGAATGATGCGCTGTTGCCAAATTCATCCTTCTTTTAGGTTAGGTTAGTTAGGCAGGGCTATTCACTAAGTAATGTGGTTATCGCAGTTGCTAACCGTCGTAGCAACTCTGATAATAACTTGCCATAATGACGGTGGTAAGCTGTTTTTCCTTAACAAGATATCTAAAGCAGTGGCCTGTGAACCACTACTCACAGCAACTGGTCATTATAGTAGCAATTTAACTTGAAAAGTAAATACCAATTTCGCGCTTAGCAACTGACCTTGAACATAACGACAATTTTTAGTCGCTATCCATAACAACTCTGCTTAGTGAATAGCCCTGAGGGTAAGTTAGATTGGGTTAACAGAAAATTGCAGAATATCCGGTGAATTTTGCAACAGTGCATCGTTCAGGTTTGTTCGGAGGGTGTGGGCAAAACGAAATGTGGGTGTTATGACATGTGGGTGTTACGCACTTTGGGTGTTATGCATTGTGGATTGTGGGTGTTACGAAATGTGGGTGTTACGCAGCGCACAGCGCACCCAAATTTGTTACTTTCGGACAATGCTTTCGGAACTTACCTCATGAATATTATCTTTGCTTGAAATGACAGTCACCTCACAGGATCACCTGAGTTAGTGGCCATAGCTGCCAAGCTCAATAAACAAAGCAGAAGAAGAAGTCAAATCTGTCAAATTGTATTTTTGTCTGGTCATTCAAAGTTGAATGAGATCTGTGTTTCTTTTTCGAAGTTTACTGCTGGTAGTGTTACTGAACGTTTAATAGAAGAAATAAAAATGCCCATTGAAAATTTGGAAGATCAGGGCCTTGAAAAAAATCCTGACTTGGAACTAGCTCATTTGAAATTTTTGCTGTCTTTACCGGAATATCAAAATGATAAAACAGTACAAGCTAAAATTACTGAGGCCATAATAAAAGATGGTAAGTGAAAAATGTTATATGTTATCTTCCTCACTAGGGGTAATTTTAATATTTATGATTTTAGATATGGCCCCCTGGTATGAACTCATTTGCAAGGATTCAGGGTGGAAAGCTGATGCCAGTCTACTCAAAACGATGAAGACTAAAAATGATGAACAGGTCAAACTTCTGGATGAGGCAATCGAAGATGCAGTAAAGAACTTGGGTGAAATGGAAGTAAGAGAAGCATATTTGAGAAAAGCGGAGTACTTCAGTCGTATTGGAGATAAGGATAATGCAGTAAACACATTTAGGCAGACTTATGACAAGACTGTTTCACTTGGACACCGGTTGGATATAATTTTTCACTTGATTAGAATAGGGTTATTCTTTATGGATCATGATCTCATCACAAGGAACATAGAGAAGGCCAAAACGTGAGTATAGGAATTGAAGGAGACAAATCTACATAAGGGTAAAATTTTGCTATACCTATACCTGATTCTTCTGAACATTTTCGTACATATGTAAAACACAAATCTGAAGTAGAAAAGTGGCACTCCTCACTTGAAAGTTATGTCCTGTTGAAGGTAAAAGAAGCCATTAACCATCTTTTTCATACATTATTCCTATTGGTACTACATTTTTATTCGTCGGATGCTATTTAGAACTTATTCCACCTTCTGCATCACTTACCTAAATATAAGCATTTTTCATTATAAATTGAAAAAAATCCCCATTGATTTCGATGGTTAACAGAACAGTCTATGCTCTGGAAAATGCCTATAATTCAGTCAGGAGTGATGATGAAGGTGGAATCTTTCTTAGGTGGCATCTGAAAAACGAAACGTGTGGTCCTATTGTTTTTTTTTCATGCAAAAAAAATGCGGGATATGCTCTTCTTAGCCAATTTAAACAAAAAATATTTTTTAGATCTTGGGCATGAGGATAACAAATTTTATTCGTTGCGACAGTACATTTGTCTTGAATAATTTATTCATTCAAGGAGCAATGCAGATTATAACAACAATAGTTTTTATTGAAAAATACAGAGAAAATTACACAAAATTTCTATATAGATATATACTATGGAAAATTTTCAACAAAACCATAAGTGGCATTGAGAAACTTTCTCTAGAAGTATAATAGTGCTATGTAATACTCAATGTTGAATAGTCAAAGGTGAAATTTCATTCAACAACCAGTTTTTGAAAATATTTTTGACATATACATTCTGACCTGTAGAATACAATTCTGAAGTTGAAATACAACACTGTCTTGTTGGAAATTAGGGTTCTTCACACAAATAAAACTCTCATGCTGATCAACTTCCTCACCTCATTAAATTGGATAATGCATGCTAACTCTCATACTTTTTTCCGTCAATACTCGACCTCAACTATAAACTATGCCGTAATTCAGATCAGGATAACTCTGATTGTTTGTTGACTCATGATGGGCTATCGGATCATGAAGCCATAACTTATTGGGTATCATTTCAATTCATTACTTGACAGATACAAAATTTTGAGTGATTTGACCAGCATTGCCAAGAAACTAACTGCACGTCTTTCGTTTATAACCCTCTCTATTATGATTCATTTTTCAATTGACTGGAAGAAAACTTAAAAAATCATTTCCTATTAAAAAAATCAAAAGAAATAATAAAACCTTGATTGGAAATGGAATTTGATAGACTGTCAAGAACTTGTGATCCTTACGTTACAATAAAAAATATGAACATCGAAACCGACGGTTCTTTATTGAATATTTTCAGTAAATATAGGGGAATTTACAGAAAAACGAAAGCACCAAAGCAGATCTACCATTGAAAGAGAATGTATAGGGCAGGTAACAAATCGTAGGAAAGTTCTATAAAATATCCTTTTGTGTTCTCAAATTCTGATCTTTTGGATGATTACCTTTGTTCCATAGATGACAAAACTCTTCATTGATTGGAATCTTATCTGACAGGTTGCAGCCAAGTACCTAATCAGATCAGAAAAGTATTTCTGAGAACAGCCTAACAATTGTGGCGCTATTGAAGGATCAATATTAAGTCCAATATTATTTCTCTCATATATCAATGTCTCGGCTCTTATCAGTATCATAGGCAAGACGACCTTCTTCATTTTATACCACCATACTAAAGCACAATAAGAACACTATAGTATTATAAATGATGTCACCCCTAAAGACATCAATAAGATAAAATAATGGTGCACATATAATAATATAATATTAGTACAACCATTATACTTAGCATCCAAAGGACTCTGTCTGATGTCAGGCTAGGCAAATAAATTATTGAGAGTAAACTAAGAAATAACATAACTATTTATTTATTTAATTTTAACCAAACAGGTCAAGTCAAGTATATGGTTAACAGCTATACTTTATACTTAATTAATAATTGAGTTATGAACCTGAAGCATATAATAATGTATCCCTAATGAACTATACTTTTCTTGGTCTCAACATGCATGACCAACTCAGATTTGAAGTGCATGAAATCAATCTCTGCATAAATAACCTCAGGTTGCTATGCTCTTGAGAACTATATCCTTGGAATTGGGATATTCCCATTCAAGAACAGCATAGATATGGAATAGCTTTCTAGGGAGTATGCTCTGATTGTCGCTCACACCCTTCACTGGCCAGTGTTAAAACTGTGAATTTTTAATTTTATGTTAACGTCCTCTTATTTTAATTTTCATAGACAATAAAACCAGAAATTTATTGCAAAACTTTTTCCGTTATGAATTTTATATCTCCAAGTATAAAATGATAAAATACATAATCAAACTGATGTGAACATTTTAGTAAACATGTGAATTACGGGGCATGGCCCAGCTCTTCAGGTTGAAGTTGAGCAACGCCGAGCGCGGTTAGTACTTGGATGGGTAACCATGCAGAGAAATACCGTGTCGAAAGCCCATACAGGTGCAGCAAAATAGCATGTTATAGCTCGCAGGCAATATATCAACGAGCACAAGATATATTGAGGATATGCCGTCCTTCGGAGGGGACGTAAAGCCGGCGGTCCCGAGTCCATGGATGTTGGGCTCGTTAAAGATCCCTAGCTCTGGTTGGAATACCAGAGGGTTCGGCAAAATTTCCGGCTGGGGGAAGTGTGCTCACCGGCGTCGGTGATTGGCCTTGGTAGCGGAAATAGGCCGACGTTAAATAAAGAAATAAAAAAAAACGGTTAAATCCAATAGGGAAGCTATCACAGAAGACCCGTTCCAAGCGAGGAATCGTGATTGGCCAAATTTTGCATAATCCAGATATTAATTTGTACATTTTTTTACACCGGCGTCTACATTCCAATGAAATATGTTGAATAATGGCAAACTAGAGTCTAAACCATTCGATTTGATTATTTTTTAATTATACTGGAAAACTCAAACTGAATATCAATTATTATAAATAATTCTTACTCGAATTTTTTTTGCGTTTTGAACGAATATTGCATACAATTTTCAGTTTGATAGAAGAAGGTGGAGATTGGGATAGAAGAAATCGCTTGAAAGTATATCAGGGCGCTTACTGTATGGCAGTGAGAGATTTCAAAACTGCAGCCAACCTGTTTTTAGATACAGTCAGTACTTTCACCTCTTATGAGTTGATGGATTATAAAGCTTTTGTTCGCTACACTGTTTATACATCCATCATCAGTTTACCAAGGAACCAATTACGAGACAAGGTTGGTGTATTTTTACGACAAAACTCTGTATCACCTTATCATTCTTGATTGTTTCAGGTTGTCAAGGGTTCAGAAATTTTGGAGGTTCTTCACTCTGAGCCATTTGTCAAAGACTACTTATTCTCACTATATAATTGCCAGTATGCAGAATTCTTCGCAAATTTGGGTAAATAATTTTTTTTAAGGTTTCAAGAAATTCATTCATATAATATGTCCTGAATAATAACACTCCTAAGTTCATCTCCAACATTTGATGAAATTAGTGTGGTACTCTTTCGATATATTATTGGGTATGAAATAGTTTCATAATTTATTTTTTTCAACTACATATTGAAGGCTTCCTAGTTAATTTATATTTATTATCAAGCAGCACAAGTTGATGAATGAAATTTTCATAAAAAAATTGTAGGCTTAATTTTTTGGATAAAAATAATTGGATGGCGTTATGCAGAAAGCTACCAACCCTCAATAGTGACGAACTGAGATAATCAGCTCTAAAGTTTTAATTGATTCAAAAAATCTGTAGGTTGTTTAGCTACTACTTTGTAACTTTTTTTTGGATCTGAGATATGTCGTTTTATATCTTAGGTATGTTTTAATATTCCAAATATAAAATAGAGGTGAAAATGGCGACTTTTTATGGATTGGTTGGTTTTTGCATTTTGCAGAGCGGGTAATTAAAGCAAAAGATACGATATGAGAAATAATAACATTTTATTCTATTCTACATCCTCTGGGGTATATAATCAGGTGGGGCTTGGTAGGGTCTCACAGAATGAAGAACGCGTATTTTATCACCCAAATACGCACCCAACCCAATGTTTGTTATATTGTGGGTTGGTAGCTTTCTGCATAACTCCGTCCAATTATTCTATTGGTTTCATTCTTATTCACTTCTTTTGCTAAAAGTTCGAAATTATTCAGGTTCAAATTAAAAATGTCTGACCTGTACATTCGAGACTTTATTTATTGTAACAGGGGAGTTCAAGAGATAGTATTCATTATGAAATTATTTCTATCATGAGTATGGTAGCAGGTGTTCAGGTTGAAATAGTTGAGGCAATACTATGAATTAATACAATTTTGAAATATTTCAAGTGACACATTTCTCATAGAAACTTCTACAGTTTTACAATGACTCCAGATTGTAGAATTATAAATTAAATTTATAAGAGTGATGGTGAAATTCTCTGTTGAACCTATAGTTAACAAAGTTGTTCAACTTTTTCTGAACTTGCTCTATTCGCTCAATGAATTTGATGCGAACTACTTTAGCTGGGTTTAGCCACTTCATTACCATAGTTAATAGGAAACCCATGGTGATAGTCTATTATGCAACTATCATGTAATAACCATTACACGAGAGTCGCAAACGCTATTTTATCTACACCCGATGAATAGTGAAAAACTACAAATATATTTATATTTGTATTGCACACAATAATACTAATAAAACGAATTTCTTTGAAAAATTCTAGAAAATTGTAATTGATGGTATTACCTCGAGAAATAAAACGATGATAAATGAAGAAGAGATCAAAAATTGAAAAAAAAAAGATTACTCGAGACCTGAATCGAACCCATGTCTCTTCCAACTAGCTAATGTAATCTAAGCGCCTTACACCGCTCGCCTATGGGGAGCTCACAAAATTTGATTGAAAAAATAAGAAATAAATCATGCATTTGTCAAATGAAAAATTGAATCATTCTAACTATATTTCTGCCAGTGAAGGTGTCCAAGGTGATTCTCCCATATCGCTGGTATCAGTTTGTTATTATTATCGAAGTTTGGCTATATTCTTCAAAAATTCAATACCTATACCGATTTTGACAAGACAACGTCAAATGCAGAGCATGCACATCATACTTTATTGAAAAATAATGGATTTCTATTGGTTGAAAATCTGTATCGTAATGGATTTCATTATAAAACAGGTTGTGAGCATATAAGTGTAGTATTAGAGTACGGGTGTAGATAAAATATATAATCAACTATGACTAACTAATTACTGCAGAATCTAATCAAAATAAAATCCGTTTTCAACAAAAAGGAAAACTGGGAATGTTCATTATAAAAAATGTACACTGATATTGTTTATGGAACTTTAATTACATTTAGTTTTTTTCCAAATCTTCTAAATTATTATTTTTCATTGATTGGATTACCGTGAAACTGTTGGTTTTTTGCTTGGAACTTTAATGATTTCATATTTTATTTTGTAGCTGAAGTAGAAACCACTCTGAGAAAAGACTATTTTCTGAATCCCCATTATCGTTATTATGTGAGGGAAATGAAAATATCTGCCTACACTCAATTATTGGAATCTTATAGATCTCTGACTTTACAATACATGGCTGAAGCATTTGGTGTTTCTGTGGAATATATAGATCAGTAAGTACATGCTTGTTGAAATGCTTTATGAGAAATGAATGAATTACGATAACCAATAAATTATATCTTACAAAGACTTAAATTTGACAATGATCAAATCAATGATAACAATTCAATAGTGTGTTGTGTTAATCAAAGAAAAAGTGATACATGTCAAACGAGGAGGTTATCATTTTGCAGGCTTTGTGATGATTTAATAATCAAATAATTGATAACAATGCTGCCCTATACAATGCGTTCTCATTACTTTTTTTTGAATCACTGTGATTTGTCACCTTCCTCAGTAGACTTCCCCAAGAAACTTCGATTCCTTACTTTTTGTGTCTTATAATATCTATATACATGTGTAGAATAAATGACTTACCATTTCCTGTCAAGAGTATATATTTCACCTAGACAGGCATGATGTAACGTTCTGAAAGATCATTCGAAAAAATCCCTGAATGTTTGCGTAGAAAACAGGCACATCATCATTTACATGCAGAGTGATTTATACTCTTAATTCATTAATCATTGCTCCAGAACAATGAATTAGTTCGTGGTCTATGTCCAGGATACGACCCAATTTTTGTCTTTCTATTCATTCTCTTAGATGGAAAAACATCAATGTCTGAAGTCAAGTCCTTAACGATCAGGTTCTGTTTGCCATTCCTAAGGGGGAGGTTACAGCCACTTAACAGAAACCACCAAAATGATTACTGTGGAGAAAACAATACTGTTTTTATCCCTGTTAAATCCTTTTCTGTTGTTCTTGAGAATGATGATGATGGTTCAGACAGTCACAGAATTATTTCCCATGTTCTTAAAAAGTGTTAATTCATTCAACTTATTGGTATGCACTTCATTGAGGCCCAAAGTACTCTCAAGCTTTCTTTGAACAAGTTGAATAAATTACTCTCTCTTAAGTTGGGGGAAAATCTGTCCATTTTTTTTGTATAATTTTTTTTATTTCAATTCATTTCTACTCTGTGCGCTTATACCAATATTTCAGATTATGTTATTTTCAGATATGCTTTCTACTTGATACCCATTTGTTTGATTTTTGAGTCTTTTATTATAATTTTTTGAAATTACATTTGCTGTTTGCTAGCCAATTGAAGTCTTCGGAAGTTAGAGTAGTAAGAGCATAATGCTTTTTAGATGGATGCCATATATTAGTATATATCCTACTCCTTATTTTCATAAGTTCAGATCAGCTAATCTCTCCTTCGCACTATTATTTTTCAAGATACAGCTTTTTGAGGTGTTTATGTATATATAGGTCACTTATATTCCGCATAATTTTCAGAGAGTTGTCAACTTTCATTGCTGCTGGCAGGCTCCACTGCAAAATTGATCGAGTTGGAGGAATTGTGGAAACCAACCGTCCGGATTTAAAAAATGCTCAGTTCAACTCTGTTGTCAAGCAGGGAGATTTACTATTGAATCGAGTACAGAAGCTATCTCGTGTCATAAATATTTGAACAGAACTATTTTTTGATGAGAATAAAATCTATCAGATCCATATGCTACTGCATGTTTGAAGATACGAAAATTGTATTATTTCAATTTAATTTTTTTAGTGGGAGTGTTTACTGAAGCTCATCATCTTCGTTACTTATATTCATGAGGCTGTATTGTTTTTTTCAGTTATGGATCAAATAAACTCGATTTTGTTGCTAGGGACAAATCTGAGTATGAATGAAATTTGAGTTGAATAATTAAATGAATGAATATCTGATTAGTCGTGTTTAGTTTTTTCAATCGTAAATTTATCGAAATCAACATTTTGTAAAAAAATTACAAATAAAAAAAACTTTCGATTACACAATGTATTACTCTCATTTTTGTATCAAACTACTTGGGGAAAGAAATATGTGTAGTATAATGATACAATGATCATGTTTTAGTCGATTGTGTTCAAGGGTCACCTATATTGTTCGCGATTTTCAGGCGAAAAGTCGTTTTTTTTGGGTACTGTTTTTCATCTAAAAAGTGTCGGAACAAATGAATAGTATGTTATGACACGCAAATCTGAGTATAAGTGAAATTTGAGTTGAATAATTAAATGAATGAATATCTGATTAGACATGTTTAGTTTTTTCAATCGTGAATTTATCGAAATCAGCATTTTGTAGAAGAATTACAAATAAAAAAACTCTCGATTATACAATGTATTTCTCTCATTTTTGTATCAAACTACTTGGTGAAAGAAATATGTGTAATATAATGATACAATAATCATGTTTTAGTCGATTGTGTTCAAGGGTCACCTATATTGTTCGCGATTTTCAGGCGAAAAGTCTCTTTTCTCTTTTTTTTGGAGTACCGTTTTTTATCTAAAAAGTGTCGGAACAAATGAATAGTGTGAATAGAATAGAACTTTATTGGTGTTTTTGAAATATTTTTCATTACGTCAAAGAGTTTGGAACATGTCCGTTGTAAAAATGTGATTGCGAACATAACAAATAAAAACAACATTTATACGTACACAACAAATTGTGGTTCAAAATATGTATGGGATAATGAGATGGGTGCTTTCACATATCAGGGTGTTCACACAATATTATAGTCTGATAGATCACTTGACAGATATTCATTTACAGTGTAAAAGCTATGTTTCAGTAGAAGCTGTTTGAACGCTCGTTCGAATTCAGAGGAGTTGAGCTTTTTGAATGATTCAGGCACTTTATTATACATATTCAGATTGATTGAATTTTTTGATGAAATATTGAGTCGGAATCTAGGATTGATGAGCTGGGAGCTATTTCTGGTGGGATAGCTGTGTGAACATTTGTAATTGTTATAGCGCTGGATGTGGTTATGTATTTCGATCGAACAGTAATGAACGTAAAGGGCAGGTAGGGTCAGTATTCCCATCGATCTGAATAACGATTTGCACGAGTATCTATAACCTGCTTTGGCGATGACCCTGACTGCTTTTTTCCGCTGAATGAAGGCACGATTTGCGTGGGTAGAGTTCCCCCATAAAATTACACCATAGCTTAGATGAGAGTGGAACAGTGAGAAGTATGACATTCTCAGGACTTCCTCATCAACAGTGTCTCTCAATTGCCTGAGTACAAAGATTTGACTTGATAATTTTTTGCATAGTATGTCAATGTGTTCATCCCATTTTAGTTTGCTGTCTAGGCTGATTCCTAACAGCTTGACTGGTACGTCTGAGGCAAGAAGCGTGTTGGTAGAAAATGTAATTTGTTGTGTTTTTGTGTTATTCTGAATCAGTTTGTTAGGGGTGAGCCACTCGCTGATTCTGTTAGATGCTTCAACGTCCTGCTGATGAAGTTCTGTTAGATTCATAGCAGAATTATAAAAAGTTATATCGTCAGCGAACAGGATGCACTGGGATGGTTTGATGTGAAGGAAAATGTCATTTATAAATATTATGAACAGGAGTGGCCCAAGAACTGATCCTTGGGACACTCCTGAGGATATCGGCTTGCACACCGATGTACTGTTATTATATGTTACATTCTACCACATATATAAGACTCGAAAAATGAGTAAGCTGACCCTCTTACTCCATAGAGATCAAGCTTGTCAAGTAAGCCCCGATGCGGAACACAGCCGAAGGCTTTGTTGTGTATGTTATGACACAAGGGCACAACAGTTGTTTACTGTTTTTGGTTATATTTTTGCGAAGAGTTCAGTAGATTCGAGCAAAAAACTGAATAGCTCCTGTCATAAGATTGAAGATTCTCAAGATGGAATTGATGGCAGCTACTAAAACGATTCAACCACTTTGTTGGCATAGATCCAAGGAGATGATATTTGGAAACCCTTTGTTACAGATACAGATAGTTTATTCATGTCATTTAAATACAGGATTTTTACATACGTCAGAAGATCAATATAAAATTACAGGTATAAAATCTAAAACAGAATCAATAATATACAAAATAAGTACTACATAAAATACTAAAGCTTACTCACACAAAATATATGTTATACATACAAAAAAAATATACATATACATAATCAGAAATGTGTAGTTATTGGTGCTATTCAGGCTCATATTCCAGAAACTCAGTTTCTGAGAAAAATGAATTTTGTATTAATAGCCGTTTAACTTCTCTTTCAAAAAATCTTTTAGGAGGGTCTTTAATATGTTTCCTGGCAGTTTATTAAAGAGTTGAATCCCTGTATATTCTGGCCTGGATTGACACTTATGAAGGCGGCAGAAAGCCGCTCTGAGGTTGCCCCCATGACGCATTTGGTAAGGATGAATGTCGTGATGTGTCTCGAAATTGCTAAGATTTTTTTTGACACACATAAGTTGTTCATAAACAAATGTACAAGGAAAAGTTAAAATATTCAAAGCTCGAAAAGCATCCCTGCACTCCTCGTAATATGAAAGACCTGCTAAAATTCTGATGGCTCTTCTCTGCAGGGCAAAAACAAGTTTTGCGGAAGTAGCCTTCCCCCACACTATCACGCTATAGGTCATGATAGAATGAAAAAGTGCTTGGTAGCAACCCTTAAGTGTCTCCAGAGATACTGAACTGGCAAGATTTCTCAACAGGAAGTCTATACTTCTTAGTTTTTTCCAGAGAATTTCAATGTGAACATCCCATTTAGTTTCGGGTCTAGATGTACTCCCAAAAATTTTACACTTGTCTCATTGTCATCATCATGGACGCTTCTGAGGGTAAAAGTCATTTTCTGTGTTTTGTTAATGTTTAGTGACAGTTTGTTACTGTCAAACCATAACTTTGACCTCAACTGTGCAATGCATCCTTCTCAGCCTCTATTAAATTCCTGCCCCTGCTTGAAGTGGTCGTGTCATCGGCAAATCTACAGAACTTGGCCCTGGGTTCACACAGGGGGAGATCGTTGACATAGATAAAAAAAGTAAGGGTCCTAAGACTGAACCCTGCGGGACTCCAAGGCTCGGCTTGTTTGGAACAGGGTTCAACAAATTCAATGTCCAACGAAAATAGCAAATTGGCATCATGTTTCTGGGGACCTGCACAGAAAATCACTTATTGGAATCTACATTTGTGCGGAAGGATCCTGATTTGTTGCTGAGAAAAGACAATTCGCCCAATCAAAATTTTGAATCATCCAAAGGTAAAATCACCAAAGAGAGAAATAATCATAAAATTCCATCATTTTAATGTTCTTTGTCAGATTCCTTGATTTTTTATAGACATTGTTACGATATATCCCTGGGTTCGTCGATTAAAACACCAAACAACACTAAACTTCTTTTATTATAACTCTCTATCACAATACAATACAACACAATCACTCAAATCGCTCCGATAACTTTCCAATACTCGGTACTGAAAATTCTACACTTTAACTCCTGCACTTAGCAATAACAAAGCTCTCTCCACTTAGCTCCACTAAACTCGCTCCACTTAGCTCTGAATACAAACTTTCGAATAACTAATTCTCTGCTCGCGTCGAAGTATGTCCCGTATATATACCTGCGTACGCCTATGAAGAATCTTCGCGAATTCTCCACACGCGGTTTACGGGTTCCAGGAAAATTACGTTCGCTACGACGCGATCCCTCATCTGCGTTTACGATCTCGTCAGGGCCGGCGCTAGGAGATTCGTAACAATATTTGTCTAAATACCAGAAAATGGTCAATCTTGGATTAGGAGATTAGCGTGAATTGTCGTCATTCCATTGAACTAAGTGGAAAATTATCTCTGGAGGATTTATGAAGTTGAAGAACTCTCATCGAACTGATCCAGCAATAGGCATTGATATATAGCAATAGGATTATCAGAATATATACAAAAAAATCGGAAAAGATCTCGATAATTTTCTCTCCTGATACTGTTACTTTCAAACCACCCCTTTGTTAAAAAACGTGATTATTTTTGTAGAGAGAAAGAAGCTTTGAGAAACCATGATTTTTTGCCTTTTTTCTCTGAATCAGAGCAAAAATAATACAAAACTTTTATGAAAGAAGTAACATAAAATATTCAGCAAACACTCTCCTAGAAGTTTGAATCATTCACGAAAAGAAAAAAAGAATCTGAAACAGCTACTCCCCTGCCTATATGGCGCGACGGGCGCTGGATTACATAGAACTCTCCTTTTCTTGCTCAATTTGTACAGCAATAACTCCGAACTAAAATCAAATATTATTATACTTATAATATTTATGGGATTATTTTACACAAACGGGGATTGGTTTGCAAAATAAATCAGGAGCCAGACATGCTTAAATTCATCAGTGGACATATTATTATGGGTATGGATGAATTATATAGAACTGTCAAAAACATAATCAAAAAAGTTTATTTTGAGCTAATCCGCTCTGAATAAATTGACATTTCGACACATACATGACAATGAAACCAAACCTTCGGAATTCACATGTAGAAACCAATTATATCTTTAGGGAGAAGGAAGTTTTGAGGAAGGGATTTTTGACTCTTTAGTAGCTGTTTTGGATAGACTCTTCCTTTCTTTTTGTGAATGACTCAAACGTACATGAATTATTCCCACACATCAACAGGGTGATTACTGAATAATTGATGTCACTCTTTTATAAAAGCTTTTTATTTTTTGCTTTATCTTAGAGAAGAACATTTCCTCGAAACTTCCTTCTCTCCACAAAATGATGATAATAAAGCGGATTATGTCGTATCGGTAAATATTCAACAAAAAACTACTTCCCGATCTAATACCCTGACGGCTATTGATTACTAATGATGACTGTAAACCTGGTTATGTGATGGCGCATGTAATGGACTTCTTCTATTGCTTGCACATATTTTCACACACTGGTTTTAACTACTGTTAACTGTTTGATCCTGATTTTTAGTTGGGCACAGAAGATCATCGTCGTCTGTGAGAACCTACCCTGTTCTGATGACGGGCAAAGACCGTGAAACCCGTATAAAGGTGGTTATATAAAGTAAAATATGTAGGTCAAAGCACTTACAAAGTAAGCCTTGTATGAATTTTGCACGAATATTCTGGATATGCATTAGTTGTAATTCATTAGTCGTCAAAGTACTAGTTTGGAAATATTTGTTTCCTGTTGAATATTTGCCATAATTCTATTGTAGGTAGGTGCGTATAACATTAGGATTAATCCAAACTTTTGGTGTTTGTGAGCTATACGTTATGCATTTCATGTGTGGTTTCTGAATTTCAAAAGACTACAGCGCATCCTGTACGCGAACGTAATGTGTGATGATAACAAAAATTGGCAGTGACGCAGTGAAACAGGAGTGGGGTGCAGCTGAAATAGGTCCAGCGCCTGACCGGTAATGAAAGGAATGTTGTTCTAATAGAGGCGGCTCACTTTGTAATTTATTAAAAAATGATAAACATTTCGGGTGTCCCGATTCATTATTATCATTCGTACTGTTACGTATTTCCTAGCGCCGGCCCTGACGAGATCGTAAACGCAGATTAGGGATCGCGTCGTAGCGAACTTCATTTTCCAGGAACCAGTAAAACGCGTGTGGAGAATTCGCGAAGATTCTTCATAGGCGTACGCAGGTATATTTACGGGAAAGACTTCGTCGCGGGCAGAGTTAGTTATTCGGAAGTTTGTATTCAGAGCTAAGTGGCGAGAGTTATTGAGATTTAACACCCGTCCGTCCACTTTCCGAATCGGAGACGAGTTCAGTAGGAATGTTGTCACGGTACTGATTTTGCGGATTCGTCTGGAATTGAATAGGCTCGAATGAATTCAGTTAGTTCGTCTTGTATAGTCAAAGCATATTTTTTTGTTATTATCTCGAATATATCTACTTATAATACTGAATGGTTCAATAGGGATTTTAGGTGCATCTATTATCAGAAGAGGTTCATTCGAAAGTATAGAACATGTATTGGATTTAAGATGCAGAAAAACTCAAAGTCGTCTCCACAATTTAATATCCGAAAGATGTCAGTACGATGATTCAGTACATGTTTCGAACCTACATAGGTTCATCATCAGCTGAATTTACATTAAATTATGGAGAAGAAAAAATAGCAAAATCACATGGTGAAGTTCAGGACATAAAAAATTATTGTAATGACAATTAGGATTGAATTGATATTAGGGGGAATTTAAGACATCCCTAACACCATAAAAAACATTAAAGATTGGGGGGCTTAGAGCCCTTATGCCCAATATGCAATATTTGAAAAATCCACATTAAAAGATACTTAGAAAATCTCTACCGTTCACAGATGTAAATTCAGCTGATGATGAACCTATGTAAGTTCGAAACATGTACTGAATCATCGTACTGACATCTTTCGGATATTAAATTGTGGAGACGACTTTGAGTTTTTCTGCATCTTAAATCGACTAACTACACTCCACTTTGAGATACAATGGACTTCTACCACAGGTTATATGTATTCGATTGCTTGTTCTGGATCGGATGTGTTATATCGTGTACATCAGTATACTTATTGATTGGTTAATATCGCTGCAGTGTCACGATATAATTATTGTGATCAATTTTTCAATAAAGTTATCCTTTTGCGAACCTATACAGGTTTTCTCTGTTGAAACAGAAAAAGTATTAATAAAGCAGGCCACACATTATCACGGAACGGAAGGGACTGGACATTTGGATCCGCGCACATTATTACGGAATTCCACGAAAAAAATATTTGTATAAGTTCAGACTTGCTTTCCCAATCATGTTTTATTGTTAGTGTGTATTGGTCTTTCGCAATAGAATGTACAATCGAATAATTTGTGACGCTGTGTGTAGTTTTGGAAGGAGAAATTGATGAAGCAAACAGTAAATGTGTAAATGGATCCATGCAATTAATCTAAAGAGACAAGATTTTGGGGAGTTTCATCATCTATTCCCGGATCTTTTAGATTTACAGTATTGATTAATTGAAAGTATCTGGTTGATATTTCCGGTTTTCCCCAACTATTGAATTTGAAAAATGATGATAATGTCTCCCAGTGTAAAAAACTCTGGAAATAAAAAACCTCCCCAATCGAGATTATTGAGAATAGATTATTGAATATTTGTGGTATGAATAAAAATATCAATGATGTGCATTAATTACCATCTGCAAACCGAAAAACCTGACATTCTTATTCTAACTGAAACTCAGGTCAATTCATATACGAATAATGTAAGTACATATGCTTTGTCCAGGTTATGAATTCTATTCTCGCTTTCGTTTCAAAGGTGGTGTTTGCCTATACTATAGGAATGATTTATCATGTCAACGCGGAGAAGGGCTGGAGCGGAAACACTTTGACGTCTTTTGAGCTTGTCAATCATCACCAAACTGAATTTGTCTGTTGTCTTATTTATCACCTAAAAATGACTTTTTTGACAGACTATCGAATTTCTATCGGAAACAATCGACTTTATCAAAGAAAACCAACCAAGTGGGTGATTTTAATGTACATAATTCTTCATGGCTCAAATTCTCGAATAGAACAGATGAAAGAGGACGACAGGCAGAAGCATTTGCTATTACTAATGTTCTGGAACAAACAAACAAACACCTTTATTTAGCCCCATAGCTAATTCGTACATAGAATTTTACATTACATTTTGAAACATTGTCACCACCATCCAACCTAACAATATATTATATATATGTTGTTTTCAATAAACGCTTGAAGGAAATTATGCTTTTCGTGCCTTTAATATTCTGATCCAGTCCTTTATATTTACTTACCCCTTTGAAAAATATAGAGTTCTGACCTGCGGCTGATCTTACTCTTTGCAGTACAAAATTATCTCTTCCCCTTGTATTATATTCATGCAACTCTTCAGATGTTTGCAGAATATTTTGTAAATATTTTGGTGTCAGGCCTTTTTTGATTTTATGAATGAAGCTAGACCAATGTATTGAACTCTAAAAAATCTTTAACATTCATCCAATTTAAACTGGCTAGCATAAAATTAGTACTTGTATACCTATCACAACCCATTATCAATCTCATTGCTCTATTTTGTAATTTCTGCAACCTATTTATATCCCCTTGGTTTGTTATGTACAAAATAGTACTGCAGTAATTAAAGTATGGCAGTATTATAGTATTATACACTAATTTACGTGTTATTGGTGTCAAATATACAGCGGCCCTTCCAAGAACCCCTATTTTTTTACCAATATGCATATATAATCAAAAAAGACATGAAATTTCAGATTACTGTCAATCATAACCCCCAAGTACTTTATTTCATCAACCAACTCAATGACTTCATCATTCAATTTGTAGGCGATTACTATAATACAGCTCTTTATATGCCTTTTTTCCAATAATCATTCCCTTTGTTTTAGATACATTCAATTTTAATTTATTGATTTCCATATAGTCTCCAACATTTTTCAATACACAATTAATATTATCTACAAGATTTACAATTGACTTGTCTGATAGGTATATTATAGTATCGTCCGCAAACAAATGAAATTTAGCACCTCCCATGATCAAAGATATATCATTGATATACAAAATAAACAGGAGTGGACCCAAAATACTGCCCTGTGGAATCCCTATATCAATCACTTGTTCATCTGATACATATCCTTCATATTTAACCTTTTGTCTTCTATCAAACAAATAATTCTCAATCCAGTCAAATACCATCCCTCTGAATCCCATAAATTTTAACTCAGTAAGCAATCTATTCCTATCAATGGTCTCGAAAGCTCGTTCCAAGTCGAGAAAAACGATAGCTGTTACTTCACCATTATCTGAAGCCGACTTCCAGTCATTTATGCTACACTGAATTGCACTTTCACAACTATGCTTTTCCCTGAAACCAGATTGATAATCGGAGATTAATTTATTTTCTGACACATACTGCAAAATTTGTATATACACTACTTTTTCGAGTATTTTCTGAAAGGCTGGCAACATATTAATAGGCCTGAATTCTTCGGTTTTTATCGTCTTTGCAACTTTCCTCAAAGGAACAATTGTTGATACCTTTAATGAATTTGGAATTTTACCAATTAGTAATGAAGTATTTATTATGTTGATGAGTGGCTCAGCCAGTTCTTCAAAAAAAAATTATATAAGTGCATACCAATATCATCTGGACTACTTTTACTGGATATAGAATAAACTATATCTTTAAGCTGTGATTTTTCAATCAGCCTGAAATTATTTAATCTGTTTATACTTCTGATGAGTGGTGTTTCATTATTATTAGTGGGTATGGTTGCTATGATTTCACTTTCAATGAAAAAACTGTTAAAACTATTCACAACTATTCATTTCTTTCGCATTTCCCCGACATAGATCTATTTTTTTCTTCATAATACTTATTTTTTTCATATCTACTAGTACTCACAACTCTATTTCTGTATTGTTTATACCTCACCCATTCGTTTTGTCCGAAATTCAACAAGTACTGCTTGTAACACTGATCCCTTTCCTTAATTGCATAAAGAACTTTATCATTGAACCAACCTTTATAATTTCTGGAAAGCACAATTTCCCGTTTAGGCATATTATTATCTACAATATTCAACAACCCATTAAAAGAATTATTATACCTACTGTCTAAGTTTTCTATACGATAATCAAATTTATTTACAAAATCTAGTTTCTTTGACACATCTGTCAACTTATTTCTTACAATTATTTTTGAAGTTTGTTGATTTGGCATAAGATTAATTTTTATGCAGCTGTGATCACTAATATTTGGTTCTTCTAACATTGAAACTTCTACAACTTGTTTGCTTGTAAAAACCAAATCAATCATCGACATTCCACTTTCATACACATGTGTGGCATTCTTTACCAATTGCTTCAATCCATAATCTTGTGTTAAACTCTTCAATTTATTTGAATATGTCAAATCACTGTATCACTTGTTTTCTTTGTAGTACCTATAGGACAACATTGATCATAGATGAAATGGATACTATTCAAATTCAATTCTGGATTACTTTCATTAGACTCCATGCAGTTCCTACATTTAATATTTCTTGAATTACATTCATTGGTACTGTGGGCACCCATACAGGACAAACATTTTTCTTCTACATTACATTCCCTTATTGCCATATGGTTGCAACCTCCACATCTAAAACATCGCGTTACTTCAATGTACTCATATACTGTGCATTTGCCCCATCCAATGCTCAAACTCTTTTTTTCCATTATGATATTGAATGTTACCGAATCACACTCTACAATATAGCCATATAAACAGTTTTCATCTTCTTCACCACTTTCACCTCCAGTTCTCACTTATCATGTACTAGATAGGAATTTTGTTTCATTACAGTATTTTTTAATTCATCAGTTGAAGTTTCTTCTTCTATGCCAATAATTCTAATGCAAGGATTCCTTCTGCTGGGGATGTTTACTTATCTGTAATCAACTAATTTATTTTTTGCTTCATCTTTTAATTTTACTACTTCTTCTTCTGACGTACACTCAATGACGACAGCTCCTTTCACACTTCTGATGTTGTTTATTCCTATACTTGTATCTCGGATGGATTAATGCATTCTTGCATTTGGTACTGCGTCTTGTTGATTTTTGGGTTCAATGACAACTACATCTTTAACTGTATCTGCATTACTTTTTTTTATAGTTTGATTCTCAATAGATGTTTTTATATCATTTTGACATGTTTTGATATTTACTATTTCTTCCAAAAAAATACTGTTTGAATTTACGCTAGTAGGGGGTTTATGCCAATCCTGGATCTCCCCCCACCACTGACCTTGACCTTGGGGGTGGCCTTGAATGTAAACGTCCTTGATATTCGACCTTGATGAATGATGACCTTGAGCTGCCTTCAATTGGCATGGTCCTCCCCCCACCACTGACCTTGACCTTGCGGGTGGCCTTGAACGAAAACATCCTCCATTTTCGACCTCGATGAATAATGGCCTTGATCTGCCTTCAGGTGGTACTCCTACAAGCAATGCGATGCAAGGCTCGAGACTTCTTTCGATCAGAATTGGCTATCCTGAGGAAGAAAAATCTTGCCAAAGTGAGTTTCGAAAGAATAACATCAAATGCTTATTGCCCTCAATATGTTCAAGGTCAAATTCACACGGTTTATGAATTGAAGGAGAGGAATATCATTCAATGTGGTTGAGTGTGAATGCTATCAGTTTTGGGATTTTCTGTTATAGTTGCCTTGAGATTCCAATTGTATGCGACTCCCTTTCCTCCCAAGTCCCTTCCCTTCAGCGATTGGTATAAAAGCAGAACAACGAGCAGTGCAGTTCTCAGTTCAGATCATTCGAAGTATTAAGACAACCCTCATCAAATAGCCATAACTGATCACAGTGCCCCAAGTGAAATACAACGCAATTCAGGTGAAAATATTTTATAACTTTCTACCATAAATTCTTTATATTCAAAATATGGATAAGCTGAAATTCGATTTCGAAAAAATTAATTCTGCAATTCAAAACTTTGAAGTAATGGAACAAAAACCCATTACATCTCTAACGGTTGGTAAAGGTTACATAATCGAAAAAATGTCCATGCTTTCTACAAGATATGTTAAATCTATTCAGGTTGTTTTAATAGAAGATGACGATACTGCTAGGTTCAAATGTTGGCTTCCCAAACGAGTCACAGAGCAATTCACAGATGATGTGATTCGAAGCATAAATGAATCTAAGGCTAAAGTGACTGTTACCTACCTAGGGCAGAGTTCCCAAGAATTTTCTGGTGCGAAAACCCGATCGTTAGTTGAGTTCAATGTCATAGAGTAAAACTTCTGCTCATTCCAATACAGTTTGAATACATGAATTTATGGTAGAATATAAAATATTTACCCGTCTCTCAACTATAAATATAAAGTGAGTAGCATATTTTACATGGAAGTGAATTCGACTCATCAATTCTCAGAACTTCCATTCCGGAATGTGGATGCAATACTCCAGTGAGTGGTGGACGGAGGCTGTAGATATGGAATCTGCAATCCGGAGAATATCTTGTGAATTGAGTTGGAATGCGCTTCATTCGGCTAATTACGATATGGACATTTGCTTCGATCCGGAGGAAGTGCAGCGTGTCATGGATCTCAGCGATAGATATGACTTTGGTGTGGGGTTATGTAACAAATACTCTTATGGTGCTATCAGTTTGGGTGAATACTGCAAGCAGATGATTGAAGCAAAATTGGATAATTTTTTATCGGCGCCCATTCCATATCTACCAAATGATATAATCGAGAAACATCAACTCAGAAGAAAAAATATCAGCTCAGATGGAGGAGAAAAGAGTACGGAGGGTGATAAAAAAGATTAACTGCACACAATTTGAGTTATTTCACGAATGTTTGTTATTAAATCGTCTAGGTTTCAATAGGTAAACGTTATAACAGAATCCCATCTTGGAGAATGGAAAAATAGCCTTCAATGTTGCAGTTTCTTCAATTCTAATTTTACAATTATTCTTTCACCATTAAAATCAATCAGATGACCGCGATCGTCCAAAATGCGCAAAGTAATGTTGTCAAGATACTGACGACCTTCAGGCTTGATCGGCATATAAATTATATTTCTTGGTTCCTTCGTGAGTTTGTATCCTGGTTCGACATCAATATCGAACTCGAAGAGACTGTGGGCTTCTTCACCATTCAAATATGCTCCAGAGGTGATATTGCAATCAACGCGAATTATTCTCACGTTATTGATATTCACCGGCAACGTTGATTCGTGAGTCTCATCGATCCCATACACTCTGGACTCAAAACCCAGGAGCTGGGCAATAGAGTTCTCATGTAACAGATTGATATAATATTTTGATCGCATTTCACATTTTAGAGTGTTGTTGTTTGCGTGTAAGAGAAACAAATCATCCATAGACTTTTCGGTGGCATTGTCAGAACGTTTCTCTCTGGATTTGATATTTCGCTGTATAACTTTATTGATTTCATCGATTTCATATGCACCAGGAGGAATTTTTATAGCTATGGGTGGAGAATTTATTCTCTTCGAGTAGCTGATCACATTGTTCTTCACAGTAACATTGAATATTGAATTGTATGAATAGAAGCCATGTAAACCTAAACCGTAACTGCAGCTGGTGTCCAATTCTATTGGTGGGTAAAAGTTAGCGCTCAACTCGCTTGAGTCTCCTGACAGCGAGAACGTTCGTGACATGACTGTTAACTTGTACATATTCCGACGTCTTTTATTGCTGTTTACAGAAACTGTGCAGTAACCGCTGCCTCTTTGGAACTGATGCTGAATGAGCATCGAGATCATTTTTTGTTACAACATTTACATCATTCATTTCACAATAACAACAAAATATTTTGCGGGATATCGGTCCATCATTCACATCAGTCGAACTACCAGCATCGTTGTAATGTTCCTGGCAATACTGATACTTCAAGACATCAACATCGTTTTGGAGGTGTGGCGGCAGTTTATCCCACACCGATGCAATTTCGTTAGCAGCACATCCAATCAACACTTCTTTAGGCATATCTGAGAGTTGCTGTGCACTCATTTTCTTCAAGCTGCGTAGCCTAGAATATGCGATGAGCGAATGGCCCATCCTCTTGATGCTTTCTCTATCCTGTGTCGGAGTTATATCCATATTGGCTTCCCGTATAGAAACTGCAGGCATAAATGACCACACCAAACTGTATTGAATTGTTGGTGTCGCTTGTTGTTATAGAAAATTTTACGAGCAGGCTTCTGACCACTATAAAGATAACTGATTAATTCTTTGGGGGGAGGTAAGTCACCAAAGCTGTCATAGTATGTTACCGTTCCTCCAATTTTTTTATATGCCACCCAGTGAGTTCCTCGACCTCGACGACTATCCAAATTAACTATAGCGGATTCACATTGGCGCGGTCCTGAAACTGGAAGGCCGTCACGCATAAATACACCCCGAAAATTTTGTATTTTCATTTTCCCGACAAAATATTTGAGATCGATGTCAGAAAGGGCTCTTCGGGGTGGCATATCTATAAGTTTTTTGAATTTTGGGGCTTCAAAAACAATCCTAAACCTTTGCGATATGGTTTCAAATACATTCCTTTGCCATTTTTACCTAAGGCAATTGCCCACATGAACGTATTGTGTCGGTTTGACTCCTTCAACTGATCTGCACTAGCTCTGGCTGCTTGAACTGCCTTAGTGATTCCAGCAGCTGCCCCGGTCAGAGTGCCAAGTGCTGATAAACCAGCAAAGATAGGTATGAGTGGCAAAATTCCACCGATTTTGGGAATTGGTATTACTCGAGGTGTGCGTATTTTGTTTCTACCACCTGCCTCTTTTGTGTATTTACGGGCGGCTTTCAATGCAATTTGAGCGGCTTTTCCCAAATTATCTGTAGCAATTTCACGTCTTCCTGCTTTACGTAAAACATCTCTAACCTTTCTCACTACGCCCGAACCGAAAGCTACTATCTTTCCATTATTCTGTGCTTTTTTTTTCTTGATTATCTTAATAACTCGTTTCTTCACCTGTTTACATGCTTGAGACGATTCACACCCCATACCAAATCGGCGTTTCCCCTTCATGATATTTGTAACCAACCAGGCAGAAGCTCTCTCACCAACAGTAGAGTTTTTATCTGTATATCTACCCCAAGCAGCGTCTTCGAGCTTTTTGTCTGCCTTGTGTCTACTTTCAAGGTTGTCTTTGCAACTTTCCTCAAAGGAACAATTGTTGATACCTTTAATGAATTTGGAATTTTACCAATTAGTAATGAAGTATTTATTATGTTGATGAGTGGCTCAGCCAGTTCTTCAAAAAAAAATTATATAAGTGCATACCAATATCATCTGGACTACTTTTACTGGATATAGAATAAACTATATCTTTAAGCTGTGATTTTTCAATCAGCCTGAAATTATTTAATCTGTTTATACTTCTGATGAGTGGTGTTTCATTATTATTAGTGGGTATGGTTGCTATGATTTCACTTTCAATGAAAAAACTGTTAAAACTATTCACAATAACATTTAAGTCATCGATTTCTTCACCATCAATTTTAATTATTTTAATATTATCTCTGAGTTTTTGTCCTGTTATTTCTTTCAGTGTTTTCCTCATTTCTTTCGCATTTCCCCGACATAGATCTATTTTTTTCTTCATAATACTTATTTTTTTCATATCTACTAGTACTTACAACTCTATTTCTGTATTGTTTATACCTCACCCATTCGTTTTGTCCGAAATTCAACAAGTACTGCTTGTAACACTGATCCCTTTCCTTAATTGCATAAAGAACTTTATCATTGAACCAACCTTTATAATTTCTGGAAAGCACAATTTCCCGTTTAGGCATATTATTATCTACAATATTCAACAACCCATTAAAAGAATTATTATACCTACTGTCTAAGTTTTCTATACGATAATCAAATTTATTTACAAAATCTAGTTTCTTTGACACATCTGTCAACTTATTTCTTACAATTATTTTTGAAGTTTGTTGATTTGGCATAAGATTAATTTTCATGCAGCTGTGATCACTAATATTTGGTTCTTCTAACATTGAAACTTCTACAACTTGTTTGCTTGTAAAAACCAAATCAATCATCGACATTCCACTTTCATACACATGTGTGGCATTCTTTACCAATTGCTTCAATCCATAATCTTGTGTTAAACTCTTCAATTTATTTGAATATGTCAAATCACTGTATCGCTTGTTTTCTTTGTAGTATAGGACAACATTGATCATAGATGAAATGGATACTATTCAAATTCAATTCTGGATTACTTTCATTAGACTCCATGCAGTTTCTACATTTAATATTTCTTGAATTACATTCATTGGTACTGTGGGCACCCATACAGGACAAACATTTTTCTTCTACATTACATTCCCTTGCCATATGGTTGCAACCTCCACATCTAAAACATCGCGTTACTTCAATGTACTCATATACTGTGCATTTGCCCCATCCAATGCTCAAACTCTTTTTTTCCATTATGATATTGAATGTTACCGAATCACACTCTATAATATAGCCATATAAACAGTTTTCATCTTCTTCACCACTTTCACCTCCAGTTCTCACTTATCATGTACTAGATAGGAATTTTGTTTCATTACAGTATTTTTTAATTCATCAGTTGAAGTTTCTTCTTCTATGCCAATAATTCTAATGCAAGGATTCCTTCTGCTGGGGATGTTTACTTATCTGTAATCAACTAATTTATTTTTTGCTTCATCTTTTAATTTTACTACTTCTTCTTCTGACGTACACTCAATGACGACAGCTCCTTTCACACTTCTGATGTTGTTTATTCCTACTTGTATCTCGGATGGATTAATGCATTTTAGAATATCATCCTTGGTTTTGGTACTGCGTCTTGTTGATTTTTGGGTTCAATGACAACTACATCTTTAACTGTATCTGCATTACTTTTTTTTATAGTTTGATTCTCAATAGATGTTTTTATATCATTTTGACATGTTTTGATATTTACTATTTCTTCCAAAACAATACTGTTTGAATTTACGCTAGTAGGGGGTTTATGCCAATCCTGGACCTCCCCCCACCACTGACCTTGACCTTGGGGGTGGCCTTGAATGTAAACGTCCTTGATATTCGACCTTGATGAATGATGACCTTGAGCTGCCTTCAATTGGCATGGTCCTCCCCCCACCACTGACCTTGACCTTGCGGGTGGCCTTGAACGAAAACATCCTCCATTTTCGACCTCGATGAATAATGACCTTGATCTGCCTTCAGGTGGTACTCCTACAAGCAATGAGATGCAAGGCTCGAGACTTCTTTCGATCAGAATTGGCTATCCTGAGGAAGAAAAATCTTGCCAAAGTGAGTTTCGAAAGAATAACATCAAATGCTTATTGCCCTCAATATGTTCAAGGTCAAATTCACACGGTTTATGAATTGAAGGAGAGGAATATCATTCAATGTGGTTGAGTGTGAATGCTATCAGTTTTGGGATTTTCTGTTATAGTTGCCTTGAGATTCCAATTGTATGCGACTCCCTTTCCTCCCAAGTCCCTTCCCTTCAGCGATTGGTATAAAAGCAGAACAACGAGCAGTGCAGTTCTCAGTTCAGATCATTCGAAGTATTAAGACAACCCTCATCAAATAGCCATAACTGATCACAGTGCCCCAAGTGAAATACAACGCAATTCAGGTGAAAATATTTTATAACTTTCTACCATAAATTCTTTATATTCAAAATATGGATAAGCTGAAATTCGATTTCGAAAAAATTAATTCTGCAATTCAAAACTTTGAAGTAATGGAACAAAAACCCATTACATCTCTAACGGTTGGTAAAGGTTACAAAATCGAAAAAATGTCCATGCTTTCTACAAGATATGGTAAATCTATTCAGGTTGTTTTAATAGAAGATGACGATACTGCTAGGTTCAAATGTTGGCTTCCCAAACGAGTCACAGAGCAATTCACAGATGATGTGATTCGAAGCATAAATGAATCTAAGGCTAAAGTGACTGTTACATACCTAGGGCAGAGTTCCCAAGAATTTTCTGGTGCGAAAACCCGATCGTTAGTTGAGTTCAATGTCATAGAGTAAAACTTCTGCTCATTCCAATACAGTTTGAATATATGAATTTATGGTAGAATATAAAATATTTACCCGTCTCTCAACTATAAATATAAAGTGAGTAGCATATTTTACATGGAAGTGAATTCGACTCACGACCCTCATCAATTTTCAGAACTTCCATTCCGGAATGTGGATGCAATACTCCAGTGAGTGGTGGACGGAGGCTGTAGATATGGAATCTGCAATCCGGAGAATATCTTGTGAATTGAGTGATTTGAGTTGGAATGCGCTTCATTCGGCTAATTACGATATGGACATTTGCTTCGATCCGGAGGAAGTGCAGCGTGTCATGGATCTCAGCGATAGATATGACTTTGGTGTGGGGTTATGTAACAAATACTCTTATGGTGCTATCAGTTTGGGTGAATACTGCAAGCAGATGATTGAAGCAAAATTGGATGATTTTTTATCGGCGCTCATTCCATATCTACCAAATGATATAATCGAGAAACATCAACTCAGAAGAAAAAATATCAGCTCAGATGGAGGAGAAAAGAGTACGGAGGGTGATAAAAAAGATTAACTGCACACAATTTGAGTTATTTCACGAATGTTTGTTATTACTACTTGATTCGTTAATGAAAAACTGTATTGAGAATATATTTTTCGTTAATAAAAAACTGTATTGAGAATATATTTTTTTATTTCCAACGCATCCTTACAATCATTATATGAAGAATAGCATACATGTCATTCAAAAATTATCATAGTCCAGTATGAACAGAACCATTTAGTGCACTATAGCTCAAGTAGGCATCGTGAAGAATGAGAGCATATACTTTCGTGTTGGCAGGAAACTTCGTTTTGCGGGTTTCGAACTCGATTTTGATGTCAACTGTTGAAGACTTCATGGCATCCGGTTGATGAGAACAATCGATTACAAACAATGGATTCTTCCGGAAACTTCCAATATCCATCATCGGTTCACTGGTGGGTTTATTGTAGTAGCTACATTGAAAATTCTCATAAGCGTAATAGGCTGAAGAATCCAGTTTTTTATCGAAATCTAGATTCCATCGTTCATATGGGAATACCTCAGAGTTCAAGTAGAGACGAATATTATTTATGTTAGCATGCATAAATTTTGTCACATCTTTCGCAATATTTTCAGAGTTATCTGTGTCTTGGAACCCGATAATAATGAATCGTGGCCTTTCGAGGCTATTAGTAGTTTTTACAGCCCATATATCTGAGGCTGTATCACGGAGTGAAGGTAATTCATAAAGATCCCACATGCGATAAGCCATCTTAACTTTGGTATTACTATTCTTATTGATCCGGTTCAAGAGCTTAAGTTTTTGCCGATCTTCTGGTACAATATGCCTTATTCTCCATTCTATTTTCGTTATTTCTAGTTCAGCGTCAACTTCTCCAATGAATGAATTCTTGAAGGATCGAGCTATGATCAAGATGAGTTCCTGTTTAACATTCAAAATACCTTTGTTGTAATCTTCGGCGAAACCCATGAGGTATTTCAATGGAAGTTTTCCACTGAAAACATGACTCGCAGTATCCAGTATATCTTGCTGATTCTGGCTCAGCCCCCAACCAATTGGCAGTAAAGAATTCTCATGAGATTTCCCGAAGGACACCATAGTTTTCAGCGCAGTAGTTATTCCTGGCTTTCTCACAACTGCAACTTGTTCACCGCCCATTTCATAGCGAATTTCATCGAATAAGAAAGCAAGAGCATTATTGGATAGATAACACCGCTTGTTAGCTTCTGAAGGTGTGAATTTCCCCTCGATATAAATGTAACTCTCTGCGATATCAAGAATCAGATCTTGAAAGTTGATTGGAATTCTAATTTCATCCGAGTTCTTATAATATGGGGATCCATATGGTTTATATGTATGCTCATGTAAACTAATCAGAGAATGGTCAAAGACGGGCTCCTCAAAAACTTCCAACTTATCACTTGTGATGAAAGCTGCCATGTTGATTTTTTTTTCTATATTTGACTTTCAAACCGATTGATTTCAAGAAGTTCAGACTACTGGAGCTGATACTATATCTTGACAGTTTAGCGGGCTCACGTGAACTGAGCTGATTTGATGATTTTTTCTCCTTTATATCAGCCTCTTTCACTACTTTTCCTTTTACACATCGTCTAGGTTTCAATAGGTGAACGTTATAACAGAATCCCATCTTGGAGAATGGAAAAATAGCCTTCAATGTTGCAGTTTCTTCAATTCTAATTTTACAATTATTCTTTCACCATTAAAATCAATCAGATGACCGCGATCGTCCAAAATGCGCAAAGTAATGTTGTCAAGATACTGACGACCTTCAGGCTTGATCGGCATATAAATTATATTTCTTGGTTCCTTCGTGAGTTTGTATCCTGGTTCGACATCAATATCGAACTCGAAGAGACTGTGGGCTTCTTCACCATTCAAATACGCTCCAGAGGTGATATTGCAATCAACGCGAATTATTCTCACGTTATTGATATTCACCGGCAACGTTGATTCGTGAGTCTCATCGATCCCATACACTCTGGACTCAAAACCCAGGAGCTGGGCAATAGAGTTCTCATGTAACAGATTGATATAATATTTTGATCGCATTTCACATTTTAGAGTGTTGTTGTTTGCGTGTAAGAGAAACAAATCATCCATAGACTTTTCGGTGGCATTGTCAGAACGTTTCTCTCTGGATTTGATATTTCGCTGTATAACTTTATTGATTTCATCGATTTCATATGCACCAGGAGGAATTTTTATAGCTATGGGTGGAGAATTTATTCTCTTCGAGTAGCTGATCACATTGTTCTTCACAGTAACATTGAATATTGAATTGTATGAATAGAAGCCATGTAAACCTAAACCGTAACTGCAGCTGGTGTCCAATTCTATTGGTGGGTAAAAGTTAGCGCTCAACTCGCTTGAGTCTCCTGACAGCGAGAACGTTCGTGACATGACTGTTAACTTGTACATATTCCGACGTCTTTTATTGCTGTTTACAGAAACTGTGCAGTAACCGCTGCCTCTTTGGAACTGATGCTGAATGAGCATCGAGATCATTTTTTGTTACAACATTTACATCATTCATTTTACAATAACAACAAAATATTTTGCGGGATATCGGTCCATCATTCACATCAGTCGAACTACCAGCATCGTTGTAATGTTCCTGGCAATACTGATACTTCAAGACATCAACATCGTTTTGGAGGTGTGGCGGCAGTTTATCCCACACCGATGCAATTTCGTTAGCAGCACATCCAATCAACACTTCTTTAGGCATATCTGAGAGTTGCTGTGCACTCATTTTCTTCAAGCTGCGTAGCCTAGAATATGCGATGAGCGAATGGCCCATCCTCTTGATGCTTTCTCTATCCTGTGTCGGAGTTATATCCATATTGGCTTCCCGTATAGAAACTGCAGGCATAAATGACCACACCAAACTGTATTGAATTGTTGGTGTCGCTTGTTGTTATAGAAAATTTTACGAGCAGGCTTCTGACCACTATAAAGATAACTGATTAATTCTTTGGGGGGAGGTAAGTCACCAAAGCTGTCATAGTATGTTACCGTTCCTCCAATTTTTTTATATGCCACCCAGTGAGTTCCTCGACCTCGACGACTATCCAAATTAACTATAGCGGATTCACATTGGCGCGGTCCTGAAACTGGAAGGCCGTCACGCATAAATACACCCCGAAAATTTTGTATTTTCATTTTCCCGACAAAATATTTGAGATCGATGTCAGAAAGGGCTCTTCGGGGTGGCATATCTATAAGTTTTTTGAATTCTGGGGCTTCAAAAACAATCCTAAACCTTTGCGATATGGTTTCAAATACATTCCTTTGCCATTTTTACCTAAGGCAATTGCCTCCATGAACGTATTGTGTCGGTTTGACTCCTTCAACTGATCTGCACTAGCTCTCGCTGCTTGAACTGCCTTAGTGATTCCAGCAGCTGCCCCGGTCAGAGTGCCAAGTGCTGATAAACCAGCAAAGATAGGTATGAGTGGCAAAATTCCACCGATTTTGGGAATTGGTATTACTCGAGGTGTGCGTATTTTGTTTCTACCACCTGCCTCTTTTGTGTATTTACGGGCGGCTTTCAATGCAATTTGAGCGGCTTTTCCCAAATTATCTGTAGCAATTTCACGTCTTCCTGCTTTACGTAAAACATCTCTAACCTTTCTCACTACGCCCGAACCGAAAGCTACTATCTTTCCATTATTCTGTGCTTTTTTTTTCTTGATTCTCTTAATAACTCGTTTCTTCACCTGTTTACATGCTTGAGACGATTCGCACCCCATACCAAATCGGCGTTTCCCCTTCATGATATTTGTAACCAACCAGGCAGAAGCTCTCTCACCAACAGTAGAGTTTTTATCTGTATATCTACCCCAAGCAGCGTCTTCGAGCTTTTTGTCTGCCTTGTGTCTACTTTCAAGGTTGTCCAAATTTAGTGAGTAAGCAATATCATGCTCCTTGCATGCAATATCGAGCTTATTTATTCCAGGATCTCCCCGTTCCAACCTCTTGTGTAATCTTGTTCCAGGACCGCAATACTGATATCCACCAGGCAGATGTAACTCAAAGGGTAAATTATTGATTAAAGAATTGACCAATCCTTTGCCAGTTTTTTTGACTCGTTTAATTTCAGATCCGCACCGATTGATTTTCGTCATTTAAATAAAAGATACATTTCATGATTGCTCTTATATAGTCTCCAGCTGTCTCACAATGCATATTGTAAAACAGAAACAGGAGTTTCTTATCGATAATTTCGATGATGAAGCAACTGGTAAATTCAAAGTTGAACGACGTCATGGGTCTCTCCTCCCGCTATCGATTAGAGGTCTTATTATTGGACCATCGAACTGCGGAAAGACGAATGTAATGATTTCCTTGCTAACTCATCCGCTGGGTTTGAGATTTGAGAATGTTTACCTCTATTCCAAATCTCTGTATCAACCCAAATATGAGTATTTGCGTGAAGTGTTGACACCTATTGAGGGGTTGGGATTTTATACTTTTGGAAATGACCCGTCCGCAATAGTGGAACCGTCTGATGCCAAACCTGATTCCGTATTCATATTCGATGATGTTATGTGTGAAAAGCAAGATGTCATCAGATCATATTTCAGCATGGGTCGGCATAAAAATGTTGACTGTTTCTATCTGGCTCAAACTTATTCTCGAGTCCCGAAGCAATTAGTCAGGGATAATTCAAATTTCATTGTGATGTTCAGACAGGATGATATGAATATCAACCACATTTTCTCTGATCATGTATCACCAGACATGACATTCAAGCAATTTCGAGATATGTGTGCGAAATGTTGGAATGATAAATTTGGATTTCTAGTTATCGATAAAGATCGAGAACTACAAGGAGGTCGCTATCGAAAGGGATTTGACAATTTTATATATCTCTAATGTTTATCAAGTATTTGGCTCAATCAGAAGTTGAACATTATCAAAGACACGTCAAAGCACTAACGCCATGTCTCTAAAAAGCAATGATGATATTGATCTGAAGAGGAGGTTGATTGAGGCAACGGATTCGGTTCGAAAAAAATTCAATTACATCAAGAGCAGCCGCATTGGCAATCAAGCGGCACTGACAAGAATATATGAACCAATCATGGAGCCGTTGAGAAAAATATCTGAAAATACATCTAAATTGAGTCCTTCAACAATACTGAGCCATCCAAAGAAGACCAAACCTATGGAGAGTAGCACCCCACTATCAAAATTGAATTTCTCAGACCTTGATGATGGAGCTGCTCAATTTGGGGTTGAGGAAACAACCATAATGGATACACCGCCATCTTCAATGGTAAATTCGGATTTAGATAAGACAGCAGTTGGCGGCGCTGAAGTAAACAATCACATTGAAAAACTGCTCAAAGGAAATTCTGCATATGATACGACATATGGTGTTCGTTTAGATCCTTCTACAAATAAACTAAAGATGGGAGAAGCCAATGTGGAGTTTATTGGAGAGAAAATTGTGTTCAAAGAGCGTGGTAAAACTGTTGGCACATACCAGGGCACGTCTAAACTATATAAATTAATATTCATGAAAGTAGCTCCTAGAAATATTTCTGCAACTGAACTGAATGCGTATGGTGATATACTGAGAATTACAAAAGCAGCGTATAGAAACTATGATGAAGAACAAGGTTTGGTGTCTAATAAATGGAAGAAATATCGCAGGATAATCAAACCACTGTTAGCAAGTGGGAGTGCGCTGGAAAATTCCGTCAGAGAAGGCGACGGGTTAATGAAAATTCCTTCCCAAAAGGTATATGAGGGAAATAAGCCTTACAGTTATATCTACTGGAATAGATTAGAGGAATTAATCGATCGACTTCGACTTCTCTGGAGTTCAAAAATGGCTGGCCATACAGGGCATGATAATGAAATAATAGCCATAATAGAGGAATTGCGCGAAGAGGGCATCATCTACTAACCACGGGATATATTTCTATTGAACTTGTGGAATTCAATCATTCATCTATTGATATTCTAACAATGAATACCACAATCGATAAATTTGGCCGTAGACGCGGTAGTGTGAAGGCGGTTATTGGAAAACCAGGGGTTGGATTCGTACTTACACCAGAAGGGGATTATAATATTCAGAACAGACGCCTGCGGAATGTTGGTGAACCTTCCGACATCAAAGATTGTGTCACTAAGGGCTACATTGACGATCACATAAAAGAAACTAAGGAATTAACTCTTGCAGCCGTACAGGAATCGATATCATCTGTAATCCGTGATGCAAGGGCATATTTTGATTCCAAAATAACAGAGCTCAGATTCGTTATTGGCAAGAAGTCTGATACTCAAACTGAACGAATTTCCAAATTGGAGCAGTCAATTAGTACTTTAGAAGGGCGAATTACTAAAGTGGAGCATTCTACAGCTAAACCGCCACCTAAACACTGGAGAACTGGGCAGCTAGCTCTACCACCTGCATGGGAACCTACTCGTGTTATAGAAAGTTAAAATGAGTGCAGCTAAAAGGCAAGTTGTTGAAGAGTTACATGGATCTGCTCGACGTAATTTTCCCCGGAGGAAGACAATAATAAAAGGATTTTCGGATTTGTGGCAAATAGATCTAATGGAAATGCAGCCATACGCTAGAAAAAATAGTGGTTATAGGTATGTCCTTGTTGTGATAAACTGTTATTCAAAATTTGTATGGACTAGACCACTGAAAAGTAAAACTGGAAAAACCGTCGCTGCGGCTATGGAGAGTGTGTTGAAGGAGGCAAAACACACGCCAAAAAATGTGCAATCCGATCAAGGCACTGAATTCTACAATACGCAGTTTTCATCGTTGATGAAGAAATATAATATCAATCATTATTCAACTTTCAGCACTAAAAAAGCTGCAATTGTGGAGCGAGTTATAAGAACTTTGAAGGCATGGTTATATAAAGAGTTTTCAGTCCAAGGACATTATAAATGGCTGAAAATCATCTCAGATTTAACAGAGCAATACAACAACAAAATACATAGTAGTACCGGAATGAGGCCTGTTGATGTGACATCATCCACGAAATTGAATATGTATAAAAATGCTAAAAATGCTAAAAAACACAACAAGACAAGAAAGAATAAATTCAGATTAGGTGACGTGGTTCGGATCAGCAAATACAAAAGCATTTTCGATAAAGGTTATTTAGCAAATTTCACCACTGAACTTTTTAAAATCATCAAAGTGAATAGCACCGAACCAGTAACTTATGGGCTTGAAGACATGGATGGAAAGCCAATAAAAGGTTGTTTTTATGAAATGGAACTGTACAAAACAAAGCAGCCCGATATTTATTTGGTTGAAAAAATTTTGAAGAGGAAACATGGAAAAATTCTTGTAAAATGGCTTGGATTCCCCAAGGAAAAAAACTCATGGATCGACAAAAACTCAATAGTATAACTGACATTTTCATGATTTTTTCACCTTGAAATGTATCATTGACTTATATTTTGAAGATTATTCATTTTTATTCATATTCTATTGTTTAATGATAATGAATGAAAATAAAATCCAGTTAGTAAAAAACTTTTTATTTATATCATTTTACAAACTATCGTCAATAATCCACTTGTTCATAAACGTAGCGTCTCTGTGGAACCACATGAGTTTTCCTCAACTCTTCTCGCTCGGTCCTCTGCTCTTCGTTCAAACACCAACATTTCAGGAGATGATCAACACTGTCCTTGAAGAAGAATCCGACACATTCACACAGCACCAAACCAGTTCGGCATGCCTTGCACAAGTTTCTCCAGCAGTCTTTTGTGAAAGTATCACAGTTCGTACATCTCTGGAATTCCAAACATTCTTTCATGCTGCATGTCTTACATTCTCTTCTATATATTCCAAAGTTTGTGAAACTGAGATTTTCACTACATATTCGGCACTCTATCCAATTTGTGCCACACTCCTTTTTGATTTCCTTGAGCACTTTCGGAGGATTCATCTCTCTACATTCCACACACAATCCAGTACATGTGTTGATTAAATCGGGCGACCAAGCAACCTCACAATTATGGCAGGTCAAACACTTGTGAATCACTAAGGGATAAACCGCAATTTTCGGTTTGGAATCCCACTCTTTCGGCACTGACATATTGAAGAGCCGTCACGTCTGCTTTCAACTAGTATTGAATACTGGGATGTTTGGCATTTCTCCTCAAAATGTAACCAATTCCCCTCCACACTAATGTTTCTCGATGGCCTTGAACTGCAGTTATCCCCACCACCAGTGACCTTCAGATATAGAGTGACCTTGGAAACTAGAATGGCCTTTAAACCCCACGAAAATAGGTGGTTATCCCCACCTCAGGTGACCTTCAGATTCAGATTGACCTTGAAATTGGAATGGCCTTGCAGTTGGAATGACCTTCATCCCCCACTCGAATGAGCGTTCTGAATGGATGTATAAAAAGAGGAGGAAATACGCCTCTGCATCAGTTTTCTCGACATATCACTACATCGTCAACTACAAGATTTGTTAGGATATCTCACAGTCGTATTCTGAAACAACATGGCGTTTCAACAGAATCAGAGTGTAATGAGAGTGTTGAGGAGCTTAGTAGATATTGACCTAAATCACAATGATCCCGAGGGTGACGAACCAAATGCTGTGGAAGGAGATAACATAGCAGTGGAAGGTGTTGCAGAAGCAGGCGCTGCGGGTGAACCAGCAGCAGATGCACTTGAAGCCGGTGGCGGTGATAGTGAAAGTGAAGATGAAGGGGTTGCCATTGATGGTCCTACTGATCGCAGCGATGTTGCATACAGGTGTGTTGCGAAAGATATAAACAGGGTAATAGACAGAAGTAGGAATACATATTGTTCAACAATGTCGTTTGGTATAGTGGAAACCATTGAAGGCGACAAGGTCTTGTGCCACCAGTGTCTAATTGCATATGGCATGTTGGTCCCCGGCGGATTCTACAACAATGTCGATTTTCACGAAACATCGGAATACCACAATATACCGCATCAGCTCTGTACGGCATGTAAATTGGATATTTGTCAAGTGCGGCTTGTTGATGTTTGCATGATTTGCAACACATTTAAACGAATGAACTAATGTGCGCGTTTTTACAGAGGAGCTGTAGAATATAGTCTTGCGGACAGCACTAGTGGCACAAACCAGCGGGCGCATATCTCTGTTGAGGACAATTGGGATCGTTCAACAATTGAACTGGACGAAGTGGATTACGGTGATGATTTACCTGACCAAAGCTATTGGTGGGGTCAAAACCATTTTTCTGAGGACAACAACGGGGAACATCGCGAAGTTTTACCTGATCAGAGCCATTGGTGGTATTCCAACCTATATTCCGAAGACCATAGTGAGGGGTGTGAAGTTCAAACAGAAGATGAGCACAATCGTGCTTGGAGGTTGCTATTTTTGACTTGAATTTTTGTACATGAAATTTCTCAAAAGCAAATAAAAGTTACACTTATGGATTGATATCATTTTTATTTTTCGGTTCTTTCATAATAGTCTTCTATCATTCGATATAAGAGAAGTACAGTATACACACTTGAAATTTTCTAGATTTCTTTGTGAGATAAAAGGAAATGGAGTCTTTTGAGTTTCATTTCGAAATATGTGAGAAACAAGTGTACAATAGGGGTAAGGCGAATGGCTTATTGAAATAAACAAAGAATGATGAACGCGCATCATCATTTTTCCAATAATAGTCGATTTTTTTGGTGGGTTTGAATTGAGGTATCCAGTTGATGTGAAAATGAATAGTATTGCACCAACTGCGCATGCCTGATTCCTTTGCATATCTGGAAAGCTCTGATTTGGTTCATTGCGCAAGTTGATGAATGTGAACATGCGCGGTTAGAATAATTCTACATGAAATATCCCCCTAAGTTAGCAAAATATGTTTTTCATGCATTTTATACTATTCAATGCATTTCACTTGTTGAAGGGAGGGGGTAGTTGATGGAAAGCGGATTTTTTCGACTCGCAGATGTATGTAATTATGAATTATAAGTGATAAAAACGTAAGTGCGCATCAACACATTCAGAGAGAATCTACTGCGCAGCCCTTTTTCACAGTTATGATGCCTTTTTCAGAAAAACTTCCAAGGGAATCATCATTATATACAGAAATACGGCCGACGCCACCTACTGCGCATAACTTTCATTGACCATTTTCGTAAAAGTCTCATTTTGGTCATATATGGAAACTAGCTATTAAATGCATGCGCAGTAGGTTTTTCCCCCTCCCCCCACACCCCCCAAAAGGGGATGTGTTGTGGGCACATGAAGAGGTAAGAAATGAGTTCATTCATTCAAAAATCACAAAAAAATTTATTGTAGAGATAAAAAATAGATACATGTCCACACACAAATATAAGTAAAATATGGTTATAAATACATCTTAATACCTTAAAATCGAGCAGAACCTTAATTCTAAAACTTCGGGATAAAACATAACTACTTATAATCCTAATTGCAATTCAAAAGTCTTTCAAAAATAAACATAAACAGAACAATAAAAATATCATAGAAATCTGAGAAATTCTTACATACTATATACATTACGGGAAGAATAGAAAGCCCTGTGCTGTTCTCATTTTGATTTATTTAAAAACATTCGCATTCTCTGTGTGAGGGCATCGAAACGCTTTTTTTCTCTTTTTCGTCGGAGGCGTGATCTTGCCACATCGGCTTTCAGCTCTGGCATATTTTGCTTGAGCTGATCGCTTTTGTGCTCAATTTGTTGTTGGCGTTCGTCTAGCTCGCGTAATTGTCTGTTCAATTCATCGCGAGCCGCATCAATGTCTTCACGCTCCTTAGCGTACGCCAACAACAAATTCTCGGCCTCCGACAGTTTTGCTTCAGCCTCTTGGTTATTTTTCAATGCCTGATCTTGTCGATGTTCAAAATCCTCAAAAACAGTTTTAATCAAGCCAAACTGTTTACGAGTATTTTGCGACCAAACGCCGTCACCCCCATCGCTCCCATATTCGGAAACAACCGACCGTTGTGAACCCGTGAGTAAACCCCTCAACAAGGGAAATTCATCAATAGCTGCCACCTCGGGAAGATTTTTTTGTTCCTCTAGAGAATTCACCGGTGTCGATATTCTCCTTTTCAGAGGTACATCCAACAATGACGGACCTGCCAGAACAGATTCGCCATCGTTGGCTGTCACCTCAAGAATAGTTTTTTGTTTTTTTGGAGAGTTCACCGGGGTCGATGTTCTCCTTTTCAGAGGTACATCCAACCATGACGGACCTGCTACAACAAATTCTTCATCGTTGGTTGTCACCTCGGAGGGAGTTTTTTGTTTTATTGGGGAGTTCACCGGGGTCGATGTTTTCCTTTTCAGAGGTACATTCAACCATGACGGGCCTGCTATAACAGATTCGCCATCGTTGCTTATATCCTCGCATATGGGCGCGTATGGTGAAGGTTTCGACTCTAGGGAGTCGATAATTTGGGAGACATTGATACCTTCAAGAGAAGAGTCCCGAAAATCTTCTTGAAAATCCAATTTTCCCAAATCACCCATCGAAAAGTTCGCAAAATGGTAATCTGCTACGTCATCGCCGAAAGGGTTATTCAAATTAATTATTTGCTCGGGTGCTGGTTCTTCAGCGGACTTAATTTTGACATCGCTTAAAATTCTAATTTTTTGTGAAGAACCGGCAACCGGCTCATTTTCATTCCGCAATGAGCTAAGTAAGGTCAGTGTTGTGAGCATTGCGGGTACCACATTACCATTATCATTCAGAGAATTCGAATTAATTTTTTTACCTTCCATCTTTTATGAGAAATATGAACACAAGTTTGAAGAGAACAAAGAAACAGCACAGCACAGACACAGCACAGAACTTTAAGGAACGGGTGAGGAGGATACAATGAAGCATCACGATAGCCCTCTAACTCGAGAAGACCGCACAACCCCTACCTCAACGCCAGACAGAGTCTGCGCACAAGTGACATCATTGAAAGAAGTGGACTTAGGGACACATTCCTCAGTGCCGCCTACCTACACATCGTTTTAAAGAATGTTAAGGAATTCAACCCAATGTGTTCAGATAACTACCTGCTGACCGGCAAGCTGAGGAATGTGGCCTGAAACTGCATTCTCTTTGACTAGAAAAGTGTTATTGTGGCCAAGGGCAATCTTAAGGAATGTGTGTTGGTACAGTTTTTTCAAAACAACGGCTATACCACCGTGCGGTAGTGAAGTTCACTGGAGTAAGATAAAATATGGTTAATACATATTCGGTAATCGATATATATATATAATTTCAAACTCATAATAGCTGTGGTTGAATGGATTGTATGTGAATTACCTAGATTTGATTAATATGTCTGTTTGTTTCAAGAGGCATCGGCAAATTGAATAGATTGTCTACACCATTGTGAAAATTATATAATCGAGCAAACTTGGTGATTTGGTAATTTCAATTCACTCGGCTTCCAATAAAGATATTAACATATTTAAATTTTCCTCAGAATCATTGTTCAGCATTGATTCCACAATGTTAGAACACCACAATACATTTTTTTCGGGATCCGTTTGGTAAAATTCGATGTCAGAGTGCCCCCATGGTAACGTTTTACTGGTATTTGGTATAATGAACCGCTTGTCGTCATAATGAGATAATGCAATTTTATTTTTCATTTCGGTGAACATATTATGACTATCGCTTTTGAAGCTATTCATTCTCCTTAGTATGGATCCACCTCTCTCAACGATGTTTTTGTAGTCACTTTTAAAAAGGTGTTTGTCGATGACAGACTTTTTAACACCCTTCGCTTTCTTCAATTCATTATTGACCGATTGCACGAAGTAAGCTTTGGCCCCAGTACCATAGAAACCTATTATTGGGTCATCTGGAAACTCATCTTTCATATTTCCTAATATAGATTTGGTCACGGGAATTCCAAATTTGTTCCCGAGGGTGTAATTCGAAGTGTCGAACTTTTCTATGTTCCTGGTCATGAATTCATAGATGTTTTCGTTAGCTATTTTTAGTATAAATGAATCTGTATCCATGTAGAGTAATGAAGCGTCATTACCGAAGTGTTTTTTTATGCAATTATAAAAGAATTCATACATAACAGTTTTGGATAAATCTAATATACTAAATCCTAAATAAAGCGGCTTGTTGTAATAAACTTGCACTTTTCCCATCTGAATGGCAACAAAATTCTCTGTGAATATAGAACACGTTTTGAAATTTGGGTGCGATATCAAGCTGTTAGCTCCCGCTGATCTTTTTATATTTTCCCAATGAGTTACCAATTTGATATCTCTCCTGTTTTCCACGTTTTCCATTGTTTTTCCATACACTGCATTGTTCATTTTCTTGAAGAATTGTTTTTCAAATTTATTTGTAGCTTTATTGCGCATCTCAGTATTGAGATCAATATAGGCTTTGAGCCATGGCGATTGTCGAAATTTCAGAACTCTGTGAATTTTAGTAAGAATCAGACCGTTTTCTAGTGCTTGTTTCAGCGTTCGATAGTGAACGATATAATTATATTTGTTTGATAAGTTCGGCGTCAACTTGGGTATGTTTGATTTCGAACCGGGCGGTACTATGTTCTCAACTAAAAATGGTAAATCTGAATGGGAATCATGCAACTCTTTCGGATAATGAATGTCCACTTCGAGAACATACCCATAAGGAGAATCAGAAGATATACTCATTACATCCAAATTGAGTATTTCTTCGGGGGTCAGCCAAGTGAACCCGCCTGTAGGAAGAGGTTGAGACATGCTGTGACCATACAAATTCGTGGCATCTAAATACGATATATATGAAATATCTTTTCCAATATCGTAATTGGGCAGATATTTGTTATTAGCAATGTGCTTCCTATCGCTGCATTGACTTATTCCGCCACGTATACCTTTTTTGAAAAAATGTATCATATCAATATCAGTCAAGAGTTCCAATTCAATTTTTGTGTATCTCAACATCGCATCCCAGGACAGGCCTGGAGCGGTATAATATTGAGCAGGGTCTAATCGGTATGCATCTAAACATATCTTGCGGAAATTCTCGAATATGTCAGCCAGCAGTAAAACATCTGACTTCAAGTACAAATCCGAATATTCTCCCAGAGTACGACAATCAAAAAGATCCCAAACTCGTTTTGCTCTATTATAACATTCGTCTGAAATTTGTTCTTCATTCAAATTATCATAAAATTCTTCCTTCGATGGTAAATGTGTAAGATCTAATTTCTCCAAACAGTTCACGAAACTGTATGGGAAAACCCCTTTTTGCTTCATTAACTGGAATTTCTCATTATCTGGAAAGAACTTTTTTGTTTCTATGAATTGACTCTCGGTTAAATTTGCACCGAGTGTCTGAAGTGACTCCGACAAAAATTTGTAGCTGTCAATGAATCTCAATTTGATGAAATTATTTTTCAATTTACCATCTTTACCCATGTAGCTATGGGTGAAAAGATGCTTAGTAAATGAAATATATTTTTCTTTAGTTTGTGGAATAACGTCTACTCGATCGCCTTTATCAAATAATTCTTTGATGAATAGATGACAATCATATCCGCTCATATTATGGCAAATAATTGGTATAAAATTTGGGAGTTTATAATTCAAATTACATATAGAATGAGCCGCTCCAAATCTTTTTTTCCCAGTCAAGTGGCAATGATCTCTCACTTTCACATCACCGTCTTTGAATGTCTTGTCGCATATACCACAGGTCTTCGCATCAGAAAATTCTTTTTCTTCCGCGTCAGAAAGCTGGCACATAGGAACAACTTTTTTTAGAAACCTATGATATATACTTCTTAAATCACTTTGAATATTCGAGACGAATACTTTCGCAGTATCCGCTCCCCGATATGAAATATACTTATCGATTGTATCATCGAAAGAACATTTTATATAGTATGCAAACGAGTATGGTTCATGAATGTGAGTTCGACTCGTGTAAGAGTATTCTGGATTTGGTTCACACGAATCCATGGGTTTGAGAATTGATTCGAAATCTGCATACACAACAAACGGAACAGTCATTTGTTTTTCAATATTTACATATTTCAATATATTTTCAGGTGTATATTTACCAAATTTATCGATTATCAATTTTTCAGATGGTGTAGTTGTACATACATGATTGCAATCTTTCAACTTATGCCGTGCCAAAGCCTCTTCATTAGAAAAATATAACAAACAGCCGTCACAAAAATATTTCTTATGCCCGTTAGCTGAAATTTGACTAGAAACTAATTTCGACAGATCTTTGATCCAACAATAATGACTTTTTCCCAAATCATTACTGATGAGCAATAAGTTGATGTGTCTACCAAGCTGGTGCTGTGAGTAATGCAGTGGTCCTACGACCTCATATTTCATTTTAGAACCCTCATATTTTTTTTCCAGTCCGTAAACGTTAATAGAACAATTATTAGCCAATTCAAATTTTGAAATTCCACTCAGTTTCATAGGAAACTCCATACCTGTTAAATTCAAGACAGATGCAAATGGTGGGTAGGAAGATACTTCGGAAACCCTACGATCCGCCGGGTAGAGCGCCGATACTACAGCCCATGCAAAACAGTAGTTGTCTTCATTCCGAACATTCACAACTCCTTTTTTAGACTCTATATAATCTGGTAGTTTTATATAGGAAGATGCACCAAGAGGACTGAACTTATTCACATTCATTTCTGCGAACATTACTTTCTCCAAACTCCATCCTGCAAACAAATAATTCTTTCAACACCGTTTTTGTTTTTCTGAGCACTCACATACCTGAATCGCGATCTTCGAATTCTGTACTTTGAGCTGTTATTGCATCAATCAAGACATCCAAAACTCCATTTGGGTCCATGGATTGGTCAACGATTTGGTTCACTGAATTGAAACACTTAATCTCGGATAATTCCTGAGTCTGTAATATGTATGAACTGAATAGTTCGAGATTCACTTTGACCGCACTATGAATTCTCACCACATCTTGTAATAATGTAACCATTTTCTGTTTATATGTATTGAAAAATGTTTTCAAGTCGGTGAAGCCGCTACCACTTCCAATTCTATAGCTGGCGATTCTACATTTGAAAGCACTCTCGACAATTTGCACATCATCACTCAACTGGATGCAAGAATTAGATCTATGTTCGAGCGTTCTCCGATGAGAAACCATTTGCCCCATTGGCACTGTCTTATTACAGCTCTCACAAAAATTCACATCATTACTCGGTGGTGGACTCAATCTGGGGCGTTTGATGGGTGGCTCGCCACTGCCGCTTGTCACCCTACACGATTGCGTTTGGTGTCGGCGTAAATTGTCACTGCGCGTGAAAGCTTTTCCACAATTGCACGTATACATCTCACACAATGCTCCACTGCTCGGAGTGAGGAACAAATAAACCTCAAAGGCTCGATTCTGTTTATATACACAAACGAGGTTTGAGAGAGGGGGGAGAGAGAGCCAATCTCAAGGTCATGAAATATAAGGTCATTTCATGTTGTTCTCGATACCTCAAGGTCAATCTGCATTGAAAGCCAGCGAGTTTTGAAAAGAGGCTCAAGAGCGATAGCATTTATGGGGAGGTAAAGCAGACAGTGTCTATTTCCCTACTTGATTAATTTGAATATCACATACTGACAAGTTTGTTTTTCCCCAAAATAGCAAATCCTGAGATATTCCTAATCGAAACAAATATTGAACTCTCTTTGCATGTCCTTGTTTAAATTAGTGCCAACTGAAGGCAGCTCAAAGTTATGCTTCATCAAGGTCGAATATCAAGGACGTTTACATTCAAGGCCAACCCCAAGGTCAAGGTCAGTGGTGGGGGGAGGACTATGCCAATTGAAGGCAGCTCAAGGTCATCATTCATCAAGGTCGAATATCAAGGACGTTTGCATTCAAGGCCACCCCCAAGGTCAAGGTCAGTGGTGGGGGGAGGTCCAGGATTGGCATAAACCCCCTACTCACGCTGCCTAATTTTTGTATTTCTCCAGTTATTGAATCTTTCATTTTATTTGAAAACTCGTTATATATTCTTTTCATTTCTTCCATTGTTTCAGTTTGATTAAGCTTCATGTATTGCATATTATGTGTGGCGCTGCATTCTTCACAACTAAATTTTAATTTTCTTTTCGTTAATTGCATAACCCTAACTTCACTGCTACTTATGCCTGAACATTCTTGGCACAATATCATCTACTTCCTGGCCTGTATTGGAGATATCCTCGACGACTTTCTAAGTTTTAATCCTGTGTTTTTCTGATTCCTTTTTGTAGAGAGCAACAAAAACGGAACGAAAACAAAACAAACAGCTAATATCACTGCTTCACCTATGCATTGCCCCACCATTCAATTGCCGCTTACAAATGAAATACATAGTTGCATGACTCTTATCTTCTTATAGACCAACAGCTTGTTCATCTGCAGTCACAAATTTAAAATTTTCCATCACTTCTTGACTAAGTAAAACCATAAAATTCAGGAGCACAATTTAACATGACCACTGTAAACACTCATAGATCAACCCATTCGAATTCCTGATACGAATAACCAATTTGCCAATACACTGAACTTGTTTCTTACTACTCATCCTGATATTTATCAGATCAAAATTCACTTCCCCTTGGGTGATTCTGAACACACTTGTGCCCAAGAAATTTCTGAAACCATTTTTCTGGGAATGGAAACATTCATTCCAAGTACCTAGTACAAAGAGACTAAGGCTGTCACATCCAAACAAGCGGGATTCAATCGCTGGCGCCAAGACCCCAGTTTGGAGACGAGATATGAGTATGTTAACCCAAGAAATAGGTGTAGTGCAACAATTGAAGCTACTAAAGAAGCACATAATCATAATATTCATTTAAAACTTGAATGTCCAAACGGTTTTTGTTCGTTTTGGTCATTTGCTAAAGCTGCCGCCAAAAATTTCACTTATAGTCCATTTTCCCCCTTGACCAAAGAAGATGGATCACCAGCCACCACTGTAAACAAAAAGCAAATATATTTGCAAATATGTTTGCTGGAAATTCTACTTTGTACTCATCGGTAAAATATCCTTCGAATATCACGGCTGTCGACAGTCAGATGCCTGAGATCATTTTTCACTAAACAAATATAAGGAATATTTTTTTAGACCTGAAGACGAATAGGGCTTGCGGATCTGATGGAATCCCAGCAATTGTACTGAAAGTAGGTGCCCCCGAATTGACACCAGTACTTTGCGAATTATTCAACCTTTCTCATAACTTGGGGGTTTTTCCCAAGTCCTGGAGAAGAGGAAGAGTTCAGCCAGTTTCTAAAAAAGGGAAGAAAACTTTACCTTGTAATTACAGACTAATTGCATTGCTTTCTATCATTTTCAAATTCATGGAAAAAGCAATCAATATGAAGCTTATTAAATATCTAGAAAAATCAGGAATAATTAATGATCGACAATAAGGATTTCGCCATCAACGATCAACCAGTGACTTATTGGCTTATGTATCTCATATTTGGCAGCATTCAATCGAAAAATTCAGAGAAACGATAGCTGTTGCACTCGATATTTCGAAAGCGTTTGATCGAGTTTGGCATACGGGACTCCTTTCTAAACTGCCGTATTATGGTTTACCTCCCCAGTTGTGTGCTTTGTTGAAGAGTTTCTTGTCTGATAGGTCTCTGTGTGTGGTTGTTGATGGAGTGTCATGTGATATTCTACCAATAAATGCAGGGCTCAGTTCTGGCGCCCACTTTGTTTCTGCTCCATACCAATGATTTGCTCGAGAAAACATCTTGTTCGGTTCATAGTTTTGCGGACGACAGTACCCTTCATACGAGTTTCTCTTCCAGAGTCCCCATACCAGCTCGAAAAACAAAAATTCAAAGAAACATTCACGTCTATAAAATTAACGACGACTTGGTAAAAATATTAGGATGGGGTAACATAAACTTGGTGGAATATAATGCTAGCAAAACCCAGACATGTCTCTTCTCAAGGAGAGCCGATCTATGATTATCAAGTATTTAGATGTCAGGAGTTACTATTCCTACAAAGTCAAGTAACTCGATGCTAGGAATTACGATCAGTGATAATCTCTCATAGGAAAACCATGTGAGATCGATCGGTGAAAGTACTTCCCAGAAACTTGGATTTCTATTTCGTGCGAAGAAATACTTCACTTCTCGTTAGCTTGTAATGACCTACAAGGCTCAGATACGACCTGTCTTGGAATATGATTCTCATGTGTGAAGTTCGGCACCAAAACATTCATTGAGGCTTCTCAATTCTATTCAGAGAAAGGCAATCCGGCTTGTTGGTGATTCTCTGCTCACAGACTCGCTCACTTCATTGGAAAATCGTAGAAGGGTCGGAGACTTTTCTCCTATAGATATTTTCACGGTCGGTGTTCTTCTGAATTTCTATCAATCGTTCCACCCTTGGCTATATCTACACGGATGACTCGTCGAGTACAGAGTTCCCACCTCTTTGTTGTGAATTTGGAGATCTGTCGAACCTCTCTTGCTCAGAGATCTTTTTTCAATAGAACAGCTGAGCTTTGGGATTCCTTGCCGAAATAGGTCTTTCCTGAGGCTTACAAACTTCAAAAATTCAAAGTGAATGTTAATTCGTATCTCCTGTCCCTTGATTCACGCAGTGTTCTTTAAACATTGCAGGGCTTCCCTTTCGTGTGAATCTGCGTATAAAAAAAACAAAACAAAACGGCGTGATAATATAGTGTCGATAGTATACAGGTATGAACACGCTTTGCAGAAGACAGCAATTTTAAAGATAGATTTTTCATAAAAATACTTCGTGATATAGGTTTGTTTGTGGAGTGAGAAATGAAACATTGCAACTACTGGTTGAAAGTAACATCGATTTCAAAAAGACGAAACAGACAACTTTGGCTCATGAGACAGCTCTTAGAAAGCTCCTTGAGATGAAAAAATATCAGGGTACCTATCCTCGCTGGTGAATTGATCTAAGCGCCAATAATAATTCGTGAAAATGCGAATACTTGCGATTCTTGATGACACGAATTACAAATGGGTACATATTTCTGTCGGCGAGTGGGTCTTTGCTCTTTGATTTGAAATACGAAGATCTTAAATGATTCATGATGAAGGTAATTGTATTGTTGAACTGTTGATGTGATTATAATGTTGTAAAGGAATTGATGGCGAATGTCGTTAATTTACCATTGTTATATCAATTTCAAGAGGTCCAAAGAACTCTACTTGACCGTCAGGATCCTTTTATTAGGCTTTCGGAACAAGCATTTTTGAGGTTGTTTCGATTATCCAAAGAACTTGCTAAGTATTTGATTGAAGTGTTCAGTCCTTTTTTACAACAACAAAAACGAATAAACAACTGTCGCTACAAAAGTAAATGTTAATATGGATATTGAAATAAAATCTATGCTTCTTATTATTTAGTCGTTTTGGAATTGAGGTATATTGATTGCTCTGAGATTTTATGCAACTGGATCCTACCAAAGTAATTTCCATAAGTCGGTGCGGTGTTTGAAGGAAGTCACCGTTGCTGTGAACGGTCCTGAAGTTTTATTTGATTTGTAAAGTTTCTGTTCACTTTCAATTTATGACAGCCAAAGAATATCAAATGGCGACCACATAACAGTCTAGCAAATGACTCGTATGATATTACATATGGTGTCTTATGTATCCAGATTCAAAGTTGCTGTAATCATCAATAAAAATGTGGTAAATATGGAAATAAATGGTGGTGTGGCACACTTGATGGTGAGATATGATCGATTCCAAGATATATTTTTCAAGGAAATGCCAAAATTGAAACGAACCAATTTTCATCTTCGAGGCTATCAACGAAATGTAATTGAAACGTTGGGAATGTACGACGTTCCTGTGCTTTAAAAAAGTGTTTAGAAATGTTTAACATTTGCTACAAAAAATACTGCTGCCAAATTACTAGGTAGAAACTGGATTTCCCTGTTGAATGTTTCCTTAACAGGAATTCAAATCAATTTGTCTGTTGTTCAAAAAATTTCGGGGAAAACCGATTCCATTCAGTCTGTTCCAAGACTCAAACCAATAGTAATCTGTGAGCCAGAAAACTTCCTTTTCCATTGAAGCAACTTGTTGGGTAGGAGTTGAATAACCTTTTTCTACAAGGTGTCCTAGAACCCAGTATGGGCAATACCGAACGTACTGGTAGTCAAATCAGATAATAGTGAAGTATTCGGGGAGATTTCTATACAACTATCAAAAAAGGCATTCGGAAGAATTGACTATCCCAACCATTCAAGTAATTTCAGCGAGAGCCGCTGCCGGAAAATTATTTGCACGCTTGGACCTGAAACGGTCTCATCAACAACTATCGGTTGACAGTGACAGTGCCGATGTCCAGACTGTTTTATGTATATTTTGTTACTGTACTTAATACTTGCGGACATAAATTACAAATAGAGTTAACATCCACTTTATTAATCTTCAACATTAAACATCATCTATATCTCACAAGACCAAAGACCACTGGCTTGAACAACAGTTTTACGTATATCATTGAACATGGAACATACTTATTCTATGACAGATGTCATCTCATATAAAGCCAGTTTTACACATCAAACATCTTTCCCCTAAGATATTTTCTAACAGGTTCTTAACAAGACTCATAGATCAAGGCGTCTGGGAGGACGGATGGTTCTACCTGACCTTGATCTGGCACTGTTCCTGGGTATCTCTATTTCTGGCTCATTAATTACGTTTTCATTTGCAACTTCCCTTTGTTTTATCGTTTCTAGTTTACTGTTAATATTTACATCTGGTAGCAGTTCGGCCTGTAGGTTAATGTCCGAAAATATTAGTTTTGTATTTGATTTTCGCATTTGTTGCGAATTTCTACGCACCATATTATTATTTTTATGTTTTCTTATCCAATAGGATCTAGGTTCTCTTGCTCTCTCTAATACTGTTGCCTTTTCCCATATTTTATCCTTACTTGTTTTTGTAACCACTTCATCCCCCCTTTTATACTCTTCGCACCTTTTCCGGGCTTTTTTATCATATTTTTCTTTTACTTGTAACTTTTGTTTTATTATTCGGTTATATATATGTTTTTGGATCTTAGGTTTTAATTTTTTAACAGGAACTGGCAGGTAGGTTCGTAATCTGCGACTTTGAAGAATTTGAGCGGGTGAAGCTTTCAATTGTATAATAGGTGTATTATTATATTCTAAAATACTTTCCCTGTAGTCAGAGTTATCTTCATTACTTTTACGTAAAATCTGTTTACAGGTGTACACTGACTTTTCCGCTAGTCCGTTACTTTGATGATAATGCGGGGTACATGTACATATTGTTATATCTTTATTTTCGTAGTATTTTCTACATTCCCTTGACACATATGGAAGATTGTCAGCTATAATTGTTTGGGGGTATCCAAATTTGGTGAAACAGTCTTGCATTGCATTTATAACACTCGCTGCTGTTTTGTCTTTCATTTGTGACAAGTAAATCCAAAGCGAAAAATAGTCAACAATAACAAGAAAAGGCTTTGACGAATATTCCAAAATGTCTGCACCCACTTTTTCAAATGGTAAGATAGGTGTTTCATCTATCATTAAGGGTTCCCTAAAATTATTTCGTTGGTACTTTTCACAAGTGTGACATTTTTGAATATACTTCGATATATCATCAGACATATTTGGCCAATAAAATAATTTTCTAGCTTTATTCACTGTTTTAGTTAACCCGATATGACCATTATGAAGTAACTTTGTAATAAACAGTCTTAGTTCGCTAGGAACTACAATTTTATGGTTTAAAAATACAATACCTCCTTCTACGTATATATCGTTTTGTAAATTATAATATTTTTTACATTCTATGGGAATCTTCTTCTTATTTGACCATCCCTGATAATGATATTTTATTATTTCTTGCAAAACAGCATCTTTGGCGGTTTTATCCCGGAACTCTTCCCTACGTATGTCACTCATTGGTAAATGCCTAGATACGGAGTGAACCATCTCCAACATTTGTGGGTCGTGCGTAGTATATGCGAGACTAGATCTAGAGAGCATGTCTGCAAAATGAATTTTACTTCCTGGGACATAATAAACATTAATATTATACTTTAAAAGTTTAAGCCTCAGTCTTTGTAGCCTCACTGACCCAATTTTACAAATAGCTTTATTCATTATAGGCACAATAGGTTTATGATCTGTTTGAACATCGACCTGAGTACCATAAATAAATCCGTGAAACTTTATACATGCGAAGTAAATTGCCAACAATTCTTTTTCTGTTTGGCTATAATTTATTTCAGCATTATTCATTGTGCGCGATGCACAAGCAATTAATTTTAACACATTATTATCATGCAACTGAAAGAAACAACACCCAATAGAGTCTTTTGATGCATCACACTGTAATATACTTCTCTTTGTTTGATCGTATGGGACTAATGCGGGGGCTTTTGTTACTATATTTTTTAAATTTACAAAAGCGTTTTCATGCAACTTCGTCCACTGCCACTCGATATCCTTTTTTAACAACTGATAGAATGGTTGCATATACTGGTTCATTTCAGGTATATATTGCCTTATATAATTGAAAGAACCTATAATTCTTTGTAATTCTTTTTTATTTTGTGGTGGCTTCAACTTACATAGTGATTCAATTCGGTCTGGATCGACTTCCATACCGTTTTCAGAAAATATTTGCCCCATAAACTTAACTTTATTTTCTTTAAATTGCAATTTATCTTTATTAAATTTGGCCTGAATTTGTCTAGCTTTCTGGATCAACTCATTGACTGCGACATCATGTTCTTCCTCTGTACTGCCAGCTACAATTATATCATCATGGCATACTTGTACATTTTTAATATTCCCAAAATATTTTTCAACCTGCTCTTGAAAAATATCCTGAGAGCTAGACAAACCATATGGCAAAACTAAATACCTGTATACTCCAAATGGAGTTGCAAAACAACATTTCCACGACGCATCTTCTGTGAGTTGCAACTGATGATACCCTTCCGATAAATCAAATACAGAAAAAATTCTCTTCCCTCTTATGTTGGCACAAACTTCTTGAGGGAGCCTAGTTAGGTTTGGTTTCCTAACTATTTGCTTATTTAAATCGGCGGGGTCTAGACAGAGACGGATTTTACCATTAGCCTTCTCTGTAATAACCATCCTATTTACACTAGCAAAGGGCTTCATTTCTTTAACTTTTATAATAGCATTTCGTGCTTCTAGTCTATCGAGCTCTACCTTTAAATTTGTTTTAATCGCTATGGGAATTCTAGTAGGTGGGTAACACACACATTCAAAATTTTCCACCGTAGTTATATTTACCTTCCCTGGAAATTTACCTGAACCTTGGAAGATATCCAAATTTTTTTCTAAGAATAAATCCTTTCTAACATTTTTATTTATACTTCTAACACTTGAAATCCTTTTAATCATATTCAAATTTATGCAAGCTTTCCCCCCTAATAATATTTGTTGTGCCCCTTCTACAATCATAAAATCTTCATATATGCTAACACCCCTATAACGGCAGCATAAGTTCACTACACCGATGGGTTTAACAGCAGAACCTTCAAATCCTCTTAATACAAAATTTACTTCCCTAACCTTAAACTGCTTGTTTACTTTTTTGAATATATTAAGGGGTATGACGCTTACGTCAGCACCTGTATCAATTTTTACATGTAGTTTCTTATTTTCAACTAGAACTATCTCATCCCAGACTCCTTGATTTGTTATATTTATACTATAAGACTTATTTACACTGTTTACATAAAAATCATCACTAGAACTTTCAGAGTCTGAACCAACATCAATATTTTTTACATTTTTTACTCTACAAGACACTGCAAAATGGTTCAACAAACCACATTTCTTACATTTTTGCCCATATGCTGGACACTCTTTTGGTCCATGTACATTTTGACAACGCCTACATTTAAATTTATCACTTTTATTTTCAGTTCCATTATTGTTTTTATACTTATTACTAACCTTGTTCTTTCCTTTCAGGTTTTTCTTTCTCACCTCACTCACCCCTATGTCTTCTGACTGGAATTGTAGATTCTGAGACTTACTCTGCTCACTGGTGATACAGAAATTGTATGTTTTTTCCAGGGTCAATTTCTCTATACGTAGTAGTGCCTCTCGAGTTGTAGGATCTCGTATTCCCATCACTATCTTGTCCCGTAATGCCTTATCTTCATGGCACTCGTCTGGGTCATCCACATTGTAATTGCACGTTTTTATTAGGTTTTTCAAATCTGTGTAAAATGACCTGAATGACTCCCCTTCTTGCTGAGCCCTTTTCCAAAAATTGTGGCGTTCATAACATTCATTTGACCTCGAGTTCACATATTTGTCGATCATCCCGATTAGAAAATTAAAATTACCAGCTTGGTCTTGGGGTATCTTGAAGGTAGAAATTATCCTGGCGGCATCTGTGCCCATTAAATTCCTCAATACAGATATCTTAACAGTATCATTCGATTCATGCTGTCCGGTTGCTACTAAATAGTCTTGGAAGGATGATTTCCAAAACACCCATTCGGCTGCTGCGTTTTTACTTTGCAGATCGAAGTCTGGCGGCAACTTGACTTGTGCTGGTCCTAACGCCATCTTGTTTGGCTTTCAATTCAATCCCAATGTTGAACTGTTGAACTACTACTTCCTCTCTTACAATTTATACTTATTGTAGCTCAGACTGCGCCATGTTTTATGTATATTTTGTTACTGTACTTAATACTTGCGGACATAAATTACAAATAGAGTTAACATCCACTTTATTAATCTTCAACATTAAACATCATCTATATCTCACAAGACCAAAGACCACTGGCTTGAACAACAGTTTTACGTATATCATTGAACATGGAACATACTTATTCTATGACAGATGTCATCTCATATAAAGCCAGTTTTACACATCAAACACAGACAATAAAGACACATACAGGGTGGATAGTAGGCAATTTGGAGTTTTCATGGTTCCACGAATCTTCCAGACCTTATCAAATACATGTTTACAAGGGATTCTCCTGGAGAATTACCCTACTTCGCTTATGTATCGGTGAGAGGAAAATCATCAACAGAACTATAACAAAGATTTGTAGCGATTTTGCAAAAGACGACGTGCCTAAAAGTTTTGGTCCGATTGAACGTGGTTTCTTGTATGATCAGTATTGAATTTTCTTCCAGGAAAGTCATTGAATGCTCAAATAAACTATGAAAATGACGTGAGGCAGGGTATTAACTCTATATATGAAACGGTCAGAGATACAGATATAAAGGAAATTTTAGATAGCGATCAAAACTTTTCATGTTAAATCAAAAATACAACGAAAGAAAATACTTCAATGGAATTCTAGATTAATAATGGCGAATAAAGGTAGTCTGATGTTTTTTTTGACTCACATATTCATACAACCTGGTTGTATACTCATCCGTTTCAAATTCAGCATACCAACATATACTATTGCTATTAGAGGCGGTGACCTCATTTCTCACCACATTTGTTGGAGTTTTTACAGCAACAATAACCAAGACTGCATCCTACAAAATGACTTTTTAGATAACACGAATCACATCATTCTGTATAACAGACAACCTACTAGGGTTCCTCGGCCGAATTGAAATTATTCGGCTGTGAATATTATTACTTTGATTACGGCCGATCTCCTGGATGAGTACGAATGGTAATGAGATGGGTTGATGAAATAATGCTAATTGGGCTAGCTCAACTCGAAAAAGAACTGGACAATGTATTTAAACACCCTCTCATTACCTCATCCAACCCTGAACTATTCACATTCCTCATAAATACTATTTCTAAGGCAGCAGATAATGCTATCCCAGTAAAAAAAAAATGTTTATCGTCTGTCAGTAAACAGATATGGTGAGTTAAAGAATGCTTCGTGTTACCGAAAAACAGAAAAGGTGCCCTAGGTTACTACAGAATAATATCAAATTATACAAATTTTATTGACTACAAAAAAGTGCATTAAAACAAAACGTGCATTCAAGGAGAAAAGTAGGGGTAGTTGTTAGTTAATTAATTTATGAATGAAAGTGCACCCATTTTTGGAATCTGACCATTCATCAATAAAATAAATATAGAAAATGTTGCCCAGATGAAAAATAATATTACTTCAGAACTCGGAGGGAAGTTCTGGACAAATTTGCTCCACAATCCGTCCCTAACAAACCTATACAACTGTTAAAGCATCACATATTCATTTATTGGAACATGCTGTACATACATTTGTATGACTTACGTAACCATGTAAAAAAAGTTGTTATGATTTGATCGAAATAAAAAAAATACTGTCATCGTCGATTTCTTGAATCAATTTAAATTCATTAAAAAGAAAAAGATCATTATACTTTCGTATACGGTCCATTAGGAACCAAAAGTTCCACTTTACGAAAAGAGAACGAAAAATTCTACAACAACCCATCAATAAAAGTACACCTGATACAAAAGTGACGTAACTGACAAGGAAGTCTTTCCTGAAGAACTAAATTCAGCTCTCGTAACTTGCAGCACTGCTCCCGGTTCACATTATAGTACCTATCAAATACTCAGTAATATGACTAACGAGGTTCAGAAATACATTTCAAATATTTTCAATGCTTGGTGGTTGAAAGGTAACTACGTAGAGAAGCTGAAAGAAATCATCATTTATGAAATCATCAAATCTCACAAAATTAAAGAAGAACCTTCATCATATCTCCCCATTTCCATTCCAAAACTTTCGGATAAATAATAAGGGTAAGATTGGAGTGGTGCTTTGCATACAGGGGTTTATTGCCAATCAGTCAGTATGGTTTTCGTAGGGTTTTGGGAATCATTGATGCACTTACCCAAGTAGCAACTGACATTAAGTGTTCACTCTCAAAAAAACAAATATTTCGCGTGTCTTTTTTTCGACCTCAAAGGTGCATATGAAGTCGTGAATCTGGATATACTCAGAAAAAAATAATAATAATTTTGGTGTTTCAATGAGGGCACCTGCTAATTTTATAGAATTATATAGAAATAGAACTATTTTATCTCAAAGATCACAATTATGTTCTACACGGTTCCAGATAACGTAGAAATGGACTCCTACAAGGTTACACTGGATTCACGACATGTTTGGAAGTGCACTCAATACGCAAATGATCTTTGCTTATATACTGCCCATGATTCATATAATGAGTGTGTCAAAGAACTAGAGCATATCATGAATGTTCTTGAGAATTGTTTGGTAGAACATGGATGAATCAGCACTGGCCGGTTATATAAATCTAGTTGTGAAACTTTTCAAATATCTGGGCTTGGCACTTGATGCGCAAGCTCTTGTGGACCAAACATATAGAATATTCCAAAAGTATGCTCCCTCTACACTGCAGAAGGTGTAGCCATAGAGAGAGCCTTGCTGTGGGTTACAAGTAAGGAAATACAATAAAATATTGTATTTATTACAGATTCCCAATCTGTTTTACGCTCGTTGATGAATCCACTTTCAAATATTTAACTACGAAAAAAATTGATATGTAAAATACGTAATTACTTAAGTAGATTGTACCAGCACTGTATCAGAATTACCTTGATTTGGAGCAAGGGACATGTCATAAAAGGCATAAAAGACAATGAACTAGCTGACAAGGCAGCCAGAGAAGCAACTACACTCAATGACATTGAAAACGTTTTCGCGAATGGAGATCGAATTACTTACGTGAAAACGTTACAAAAAGAAAAGTGGAAAGAGGGATGGCTGTATTTAGTTCGAACGATCAGTACACACTCATACACCCCATTACCAGAAGAATTTCCGCATTCAACACAACACCAAATACTAAAATATTATTTATTCTTAGTTGTTACATTGAAACTCAATTATGGTTGTTTACTCGCTCATCTAGCCAAAATCGGTATATTGATAAATGTTCATGTTACCACTTTCTTTTTTGAATGTGCAAATTCCAGGCATATTTATTACAAGCGGATTTGATCTCATTGTATGTGCAATTACCTACTGATATTACAAATCTCCTTGCTCTTGAGAAGAGAGAAGTACATGACGCCATCATTAATAACGTTAAAATAACATAAATTAAAATATATGCTCGTTTCGAAATTCTGTGGCAAATGGGACACATTCCAATGCCAACCCTCCTCCCTCACACACAAGCACATATAGTATGAAATAAAACATTGTAAATGACAGAAATTCCCCAAAACAGAATATATAAATGTATAATAGTGAAAATACTATGGAAACAACAACACGAACAAAAAAAAGGAAAAAAGCAAAACCATGTATGTCATAACCCAGTATTGAAGATTGAATTTCAAATCAAGGTGATCAAACATGCGAATTGTGGAGCTACTGCGAATATAACTCCCTCTGAGTTTAATGTCTACTTCCGCAAAGTTGCAGAGGATATCTCAGGGAACTTGAAGAAATCAGATAAATCGTCTTTTGAGTATCTCGACAAACTCCCAAAGATCTAAAGTTCTTTTTTATTCGCACCAGCAACTACTATTGAAACCATCAGCGCTATAAAAAGTTTAAGAAGTTCTTCCTGCTATGATGTGGATTAAACAGTGTTATCCTCAAAGAAATTTGTGATATTGTTGCTGTACTTTTCACCAATCTCATCAACACATGCTTTTTGACCGGTACTTTCCTATGTTTTCAAAATGACCAAAGTTATTCCCATCCACAAACTAGTGACTTGAACCTACCTATCAATCATAGACCAATTTCAATTATATCCGTTATCGGTAAAGTAATCAAAAAAATTGTTAAAGATTGGCTCATCTCATACTCGGACAAGTATAACATTTTGAATGACCGTCAGTTCGAATTTAGAAAGTGTAGGTCCACCGTTCAAGTAGTGGAGGTTGTGGAGGATATAGTTGAGGGTCTTGAGGCAGGCAGAGTGACTTCAATGACTCTCTGCGATCTAGTGAGGCCTTTGACTGTGTCTCCCATGAAATTATCTTCAGCAAGCTGAAATACTATGGAATATGCGGAGTAACTCTTTCATTTTTCACATCTTACATCTGGAAAAGATGTCAGTCTGTATACTATGATAATTCTGAATCTGATTTCAGAGTCATAAAATACGAGGTTCCCCAGGGATCAATATTGGAGCTACTCATATTTATATTACATTTAAATGACATAGCTAACAATATATTACCTCCCTCATGCATGTTATTTGCTGATGACGTAACCCTATATGAGTCGCATACTGATAAGGAAATGTTACCCATTTCGTTAGAATCAGCGGAGCAGGTAGCTAATGACTGGTTCGAGGCCAACAAGTTCAAACAAAATATTAACAAACACAAAATATCCTTTTTTTTTGACAAATACTCCTGGAATTTCTTCTGGAACCTTAAAACTACTATGTTTCACTCTCGACCCGTCTCTCAGATGGAACACCCACATTGAAAATCTATGTAAAAAACTATCGAGTCAACTTTATCTCTTGCGACAATTGAAAAAAGTTATCAGCTCGGACATATTGAGAACAGTATATTTCTCACTATTCCATTCTCACCTCTCTTACGGTATTAGGCTATGGAAAAACTCTCTATTTTCTCCTAAGGTTTTTCGTTTACAGAAAAAAGCCCTACGCATCCTAGCCTATATTGGTTATAGAAACTCTTGTAGAATATATTCCAGTGAGATGAAGGTGATGACAATGTATTCTTTCTATATGTACGAGTGTCTAGTTCAGGTATATAAAAATGTTGACGATTACAAAATCATGATTATAATACTAGGAACAACGATCAATAAATTACTCCGCTGTACAGACTCGCCATGTCATCAAGGAACTCTTTTCACCTCTATTTATATAATAAACTACCCAGCAGCATGAAAAGCTTCAGTAATGGTAGGTTCAAAAAATTTTTGAAATTATATTTTACAAAAAAATCGTTCTATTCCATTGGTGAATACAAAAATTGACGTTTGGTTTATTCCAATGGTGAACTGACATGTGGGTGATGATATCATTTTTCTCATACATGTATACCTCAAGCATATGTGATATTTTTATGATATTTAACTTTTTTTTCCTCAATTATGTCATGTTTGAATTGTTGCGTATCAATGTTATGAATTCATAATTCCATAGCTCTATTTATCAATACCTCTATCTATTCATTTATTAAATATTGTTTGTTATTGTTTATACCTGTGAATTATCTCAGTTTCATTACTGAACATTTTATTAGAAAAAAGCTATTGGTTGTGAGCATATTTTGAAACTGAGTATGTAACTGATTTCTATTCTTGACTTGCTACAAATGTGTAATCATAACGTGGTCTATCCATCTATTGATGTACTATCGGTTGACGAGCTATATGTTTATTGCCATTTTTCGACACAAAATTTAAATCATATCAAAAATATGGTTTTCGGAATGAAATTCCTAACTCAGAAGTATACCTGATATTCTTTGAACGTCATTATTTTGTGATGGATCGATATTTGTTCCGTAGTTTTCTTGCTATTGTAACCTACCACAAACTGAAAAAATAAGAATATATTTGAATCTATACAAGTGTGGAAGGGAAGATTTTCAATCTACCCCGAAAAGTTGCTGCGTCTATTGAAAAACAGTTCTTTCTTGATAGAACAAGTCCAATTAGTCAACAACTTCTCGTATAACTCATTTTGCCTATCAAAAAAAATAATAAGAACTGATATATGTATGAAAATACTTATCGTTAACGTTTCGGAAACTAAATCCGTTTCCGTTCTCAAAACTGATAAGCAAATTCCTGTACAAATCCAAATATGTCTTGTTTAGGCAAGCTTGGTTATTGACATTTGTCAAATATTTTCAATTTGACATAACGTTTTGTCCTTCAGGAAAGGTAGCCATCCGCGATCCATACTGAGCGAACTCATAGATATCCATTCTTCATTCATTCATTCCATTCTACTGTGTGATCTCTATCGGCAGTAAGAATATGTTCTGATGATTTAGAACCACCTATCTGTCTGTTCTTGATGTACGTCTTGTGTTCACTGTTTCGCACTTCCAAAGGTCGCGATGTTTCACCAATATATTTTTGACCACACTAACAAGGAATTTGATAAATACAATTTTTTGTGTTTTTTGTTGTGTTATTTGCTTTGGTATGTGTCAGTATTGACCTCAAAGTATTTGTTGTTTTGAATGTTGTTCTAACATTATACCTGTTGCCGATCCGTTTTATCTTTTCAGACAAACGAGGGACATAAGGTATAATGTTTGATACAGGTTGTGTATTTGGTGAAGGTTGAATGTCTTCATTGTGGACCGTATTCGGATTTTAAATTTCTGTAAAAGTTTTTCTATGAATTATTCTGGATATCCATTTTCTTTCAATACTGATTTTATGAAGTTCATCTCATCATTGATTTTTTTCTTGTGAATACAATTTTTGTTCTATCATAAAGGCATTTTACTATACCTTTCTTGACGTGTGGTGGTTTGAGGTGTAGTGAAGTTATCGGTTGGTATGTGTTTTCTTTCACTTGTATCAACGTGGCGTGTCGATTTCTTTATAATTACATCTAGTAATGGAAGTTCATTGTTATTTTCTGTTTCTAATGTAAATCTTATATTGGGTTCTTGTTTGTTAATATGTTCCAACAATGTGTCAAGTTCAGTTTGACCATGACACTATATAGCAAAAACATCATCAACATATCTCCACCACACCAATATTACTAAGAATTGAAGAAAGAGCTGAACCCATAGTCATACCAAATTCTTGTTGATAAAAAACTTTTTTATTGAAAATACGTTTTTTTTGTACAAAGTTTTAAGATATCCATGATCGCATCTACATTCAATTTTGTTCTTCCATCGTTCTCTAATTTTGAATTGACAATTTCTAAAGTTTTGTTGAAAGGAACGTTGGTGAACAGACTTTCCACATCACTGCTTTTATTCCACTGAGGAGTACATTGGACATTTCAGACCTTGTAGGAAATAGATTCGTCTCGCCCTATTTTTCCTGTTTTCATGTTACCTGCTATGTTTTTTTTTTGTTGTATACATGTTTCGATAATATTTTTACAAAGAGAAAAATACAATATTTTTTGCACTGTATTTGATGTATTGTACCTATATATTTTTAGCAATTACTATTCTATCGTTGTGTCTCTTTTTTTTATGACATGCTACAAACAAACATATATTGTAATGTAGTCAAATAAATATACCACATCGAAACTTACTAACATGTCTTCAGTTTTTATGTCAATTTGATCGAACTTTTCAATTAGATGTGGAGTATTTTTTATGAAACTATCACCATTACCTGATAGAGGTTTCAATATTTCGAGTATTTATCTTGCTAGTTTTTGGCGAGAAGTTGCTGACTAATTGGAGAAGCTACTTTCAATGGAGGAGAAACTTCTATGAGCAATTGGATGGAGTGGCGATGGGAAGTCCACTGAGCCCAGTGATAGCCAACTTCTTTATAGAACGGTTTGAAGAGAAGGCAATCGACGCCTTTAATTTGAAGCCGACCTTGTGGCTACGCTACGTGGATGACACCTTCGTCGTCTGGAAACATGGAAGGGGACTCTCTGAACCTTTTTCTGGACCACCTAAACGCTCAACACCCCAGCATCAAATTCACCATGGAAACCGAACAGAACCAGCAGATAGCCTTCTTAGATGTTCTGATTGAACGATGTGGCGCTAGACTAACCCACAAAGTATACCGAAAACCCACGCACACGGATAGGTACCTGCACGCACTATCGAACCACCATCCCAGTCAAAAGAGAGGAGTCATATCTACCCTAACTGAACGTGCCCGAAGAATTTGTGAACCAGAACATCTAGAGCAGGAACTGGAACATCTTCAAGTGACCTTGAGGTCGAATGGGTACAGTGTATCTGAGATCAACAGGGCCATGAAACCGAAGAGTCCCACGGTTCATAACAGGGAGGACTCTCAGGTAGTTGGGAATGCATATCTGCCATATATCCCGAGGGTCACTGACAGAATTGGAAAACTCTCGGGGAAATATAACATAAAAACAGTTTTCAAGCCGACCAAGAAGATCCAGCAAAGCCTCAGGTCGGCTAAAGACAAAAGAGACCCACTGTCAGCGGCAGGGGTTTATCGCATTCCGTGCACCTGTGGGAAGGTTTACATCGGTACCACGAAAAGATCCATGGGTACAAGGCTCAAAGAGCATCAAAGGAACTGCAGGCTGGGGCAAACCGACAAATCGGTGGTGGCGGAACACGCATTGAGTGAGGGCGACCACAAGATTCTGTTCGAAAATGCAACACTGATTGCCCCCAACCAGGGTTACCATAGCCGACTGGTGCGGGAGGCGATAGAGATCCAAAAACATGCGGACAATTTTAACAGAAAGGAAGAAGCGTTGACTCTAAACAGAATTTGGAATCCGATTCTGAAGAAAACAAGAATAACTAATGAAATCACAGCAGGTAGTGCGGCAACTAATAATGATGATTATTCCCCGAACCCGACAGAAGTAATTAGCACTCCAGACTACCTGCATCAATATAAATACGCCTTGAGAAATCGAACTGTCTAGTCATCGGAGATGAATAAGCCTCTGAAGAAGCTGGCCACTCGCGCTAGCCAAACGTCAGGAAGAAATTCCGAAGAACGACGGCCTTCAAGCCCGAAGAGAAGTAGTTATACTAAGTACATCTAGTGACACGATGGGTGACATTCGATTCGACAACAATAGGAATAACTAACTTGGTCCAACACAGATTCGATACTTGCCAAGCTCATCCGATTCGGCAACCACCAAGAAGAATTCCATTCGCCAAGCAACAGGAGGTGGAAGAGCTTGTTGTCAAGATGATGAGGGACGGTGTGATTGAATCATCTAGCCTTTGGTCTGCACCTGTTGTATTCGTTTCCAAGAACGATGGATCTGTGAGATTCTGTGTCGATTACAGGAAATTAAATGATGTCAATAAAAAAGACAGCAACCCTCTACCAAGAATAGTTGACACATTAAGAACTTTGGCAGGTTTTTGTTGATTCTCAGCATTAGATCAGAAGAGCGGATACTGGCAAGTGGGCATACATGAAGACGTTAAGGAGAAGACTGCATTCTCGACTATGAGTGGACATTAGCAGTTTACTGTTATGTCGTTTGGATTGTGCAATGAAAATGGAGCTAGTTTTGCGTGGGCTCACTCGGAAGACTTGTCTTGTATACCTCGACGACATTTTGGTTATGGGAAGGACATTTGAAGAATATCTTCGCAATTTACGAGAAGTTTTTCAATTATCAGGAATGCCAATTTCAAACTCAATTTCCAAAAATGCTCATTGTTCTAGGAAGAGGTGGATTTTCTGAGCCATAGAGTGCCATCAGACGGTATCCGAATAGACGAAAGAAAGATACAAGCCATAAGAGACTGGCCGAGACCAAAAGACAAACACGAATTGAGAAGCTTCCTGAGTTTACAACGTCAACGAGGCGTCTGTGTTTTAGACATAGATGTCAGTAATAATGGTATTGGAGTAGGGTCACTGGATCTAGTAAGCTAAGCTTACTAGATCCAGTGACCCTATATTGGAGCCTTACTATCACAAGAACGAGATGGTCAGGGATAAGTAATCTAGTTCTACAGCAAAGTACTGACTAAGTCAGAAAGGAATTATTGCGTAACAAAAAAAAGAGCTACTGGCAATTATCAAGGCTGTAGACCACTTCCACAAATATCTGTACGGAAGAGAGTTCCTCATCAGAACAGATCATGCAGCTCTGAAGTGGTTACTCTAGATGAAGGCTCCTGAAGGAAGTAGCAAAGTGGATTGAGAAGTTGAACCAGTGTCACTTCAGGATAAAACATCGACCAGGACGATTGCATGACAACGCAGATGCCTTGTCTAGAAGACCTTGTTGGAATACTTGTGAGCAGTGTAAGCGAATTTAACGTCGCGAAGGAATCAACCAAGTGAGATTGATGGTAGACGATAATTGGACTACAGCAAAAATGCGACAAGACCAGGAGAGTGATCCAAACGTTGCAGAACTTTTGAAATGGAAATAAAATGGAGCGGAAAGACCCACCTGGAAGGACATCTCCGATTGATCACCAACGTTCAAAGCATTGTGGGCACAATGGGATTCCTTGATTGTTGAGGATGGCCTACTGAAGATGGCTTGAGAATCAGCCGATGGCAAAAAAGTAAGTTCCCAACTGGTTGTGCCTATGTCGAGAATAGAGGATGTATTGTTAGAGATTCATGGTGAAAAATCAGCAGAACATCTAGGAGTCAACAAGACCTTGGATAAAATACGGCAAAGGTTTTACTGGGTCCAGTGTCGAGAAGATGTCGAGAAGGTCCTAAAACAAAATCAAGGGGCTAGATGAAACAATTTAATGTTGGTGCTCCCTACGAACGAATCGCCATTGATGTAGCTGGGCCGTTCTCGATAACGAATGATGGCAACAAATACATCTTCGTTGTCATGGATTATTTCAGTTATTCAGTAACGCCTTGCCTAATCAAGAAGCATCTACAGTTGCAAGAGCCCTGGTGGACAACATGTTTACAAGGTTCAGAATGCCAATATTGCTACATTCCGATCAAGGAAGAAATTTCGAATCGAATTTATTCAGGTTTGTGAATTGATGTGAATAAGCAAGATCAGAACAACTGCCCTTAACCCTCAGTCTGATGGCATGGTCGAGAGGTTCAACAGGACTATGGAAGAACATTTTTCCAAAGTAGTAGAAGAACATCAAAAAGACTGGGATCGACATCTTCAACTATTCTTGATGGTCTACCGGGCAGCTGTGCACGATTCCACAAAGCTCACTCCAGCCAGTATCATCTTCAGGAGAGATCTTCGTTTGCCCTGAGACTTGGTGTTCGGAGCCCCAAGTACTGAGGAAAAAGAGGTACAGGATTATGCAGATGAACTGCGAGACAGCTTGATAACGATACACGAAATTGCGAGAAGGAGATTGAAGATTACTAGTGACAGGATAAGGCTCGATACGATCTCAAGGCAAATACTGGCGGATTCAAAGAAGGAGATCGGGTGTGGCTGTACAACCCTCGTCGTAGGAATTTCTCCAAAACCATCACCATGCTGGGAAGGACCCTCTTCGATAGTCAAGAGAATAAATGACGTGGTGTACAGGATTCAACCTAGCCCCAGAGCAAAAATGAAGGTCGTTCACTTAGAGAGACTTAGAGTTACAATGGGGATAATGACGTATTCTTTGATCGGGACGATCGAAATTGAGAGAGGGATACAGAAGTTTCTAGCGCCATCCCTGTCGGTCATAAACGCAAATAAGTGTGACGGTTCGAAGGAAGATCGTTTATGAGCGATATCTCGTCAAGTGTGGGATATTCGATCATCGGGATTTGTCTGGTGGATTCTTCATGGGTGTGAGCGGGTATAAATATGGGAGCCATTCACCGCTTCGGCGAAATTTCTATTACAAAGAGTTCTAGTACCGAGCATTGGAAAGTTAGCGGAGCAATTTAAGTGATTGTGTTGTATTGTGATAAAGAGTTGTAATAAAAGTAGTGAAGTGTTGTTTGGAGTTTTAATCAACGAACCTAAGGAAATATCGTAACAATATATTTATATTGTTGAGGATGGAAATCTTTTGTTGAGTGGCCTTCTCTAAAGCCAAGACCAAGAAGAGACCGGAGAAAATCTTTTTTTCAAATTTTTCAGAACAATCCTCGAAAATATGGATGATAATGTTGTAGGATGACAGTTTCAACAAGGCTATCAAAACTGTCAGTTTTTTTCTCCTGAACATGCTAACCTTGCTAGCGGAAGGTGCAAAAATTATCAGTTTGGTGTTAAGGTAATTGTAATCTACAGATAGTTTCAATATATACTGAAGCGACCAATTTCATGCAAATGTATGTGTGACAAGAAAGCTAAATGCTATTGAATTCTCAATAGAGCTATATGTCTTCATCTCAGTTCAGCACATAATTACTCGTTACAGATTGCAAATTGCCATATCTACTATTGTTGAAGTTATATAATGAGTTCAGAAAAACTTCCAGTAGAACAATGAACACAGTTAATATCCAAGTAGTCAAACAACGAATACGTTGTCGAAAACGCCGTGTCTGAACGCAAACTTATCCTGTAATAATATTCTAATGTCTTTCGTGGTCGTCGGTTATGTAAATACAGCATAGCAATGAGGTACCTTTCGATTCCATTCGTGAAACTGAATCCGAACGTAGAATGAATAAAAGCGTCATGGAATGGAGAGGCACAATCAGAATGTTGATTCTGCAATCATTACCGAGTATGGAGAAACATTGTGTTTTTGAACTCTGAGTCTGAACAACTCTAATACTAACGCTTTTTATTGAAAGTTACATATAATATTTGACGCGACAACTTTTTGTCTCTTTTGGCCTCTTCAGCCGCAGGAGTTCTGCTTCAAAATTATATTTTCGTGGAGGCTGGAACTGAACTTATCACCAATACAAACCAAGCATATAATCTTTCGATTCTCTATTCAAGACTGGTTTACTTTTGGGACAAACCGTTTCTGATCTTTGAGTAGCTATTCTATTCAAAATATATTTGCAAATATGTTTGCTGGAAATTCTACTCTGGACTCATCGGGAAAAGATCCCTCAAATATCACGCCTGTCGACAGTCGATTGTCTGAGATAATTTAACTAACAATATACAAGAAATATTTTAATAGACCTGAAGGCGAATCATGCTTGCGGATCTGATGGAACTCAGCAATTGTTCTGAAAGCATGTGCAATTGACACCAGTAATTTGCGAATTATTCAACCTTTTATATAACTTGGGGTTTTTTTGCTGGAGGATAGTAGAGCCAGTTCCTAGAAACGAAAAGAAACCTTTACCGTGTGATTATAGACTAATTGCATTGCTTTCCAACATTTCCATATTCATGGAAAAAGCAATCAATACGAAGCTTATCAAATAAATGGAGAAATCAAAAATAATTATTGAATAACTCTTCCGGAGTCGCAATACAAGCTCGAGAAACAAAAATACAAAGAAACATCCACCTCAACAAATTTAACGATGACTTGGTAAAAAAAATAGAATGGGGTAACATGACGTTGGTGGAATTTAATGCTAAGAAAACCCAGGCATGTCTCTTCTCGAGGAAAACCGATCTATCATCATCTAGTATTCAGATGTCAGGAGTAAATATTCCTAAAAAGTCAAATATCTCGGTGCTAGGAATTACGATCAGTAATAATCTCTCATAGGAAAACCATGTGAGTTCGATTGCTAAAGGTGCTTCCCAGATATTGGATTTCTATTTCGTGCGAAGAGATACTTCACTTCTCGTCATCTTCTGATGATCTGCAAGGTTCAGATACGACCTGTCTTGGAATACAGTTCTCATGTGTGGAGTCCGGCACTTAAACATTCATTGAGGCTTCTCGATTCTATTCAGAGAAAGGCTATCCGTCTTGTTGGCGATTCTTCGCTCACTTCATTGGAACATCGTAGAATGGTCGGAGACTTGTCTCTCTTCTATAGATATTTTCACGGTCACTGCTCTTCTGAATTGTTATAAATCATTCCACTCTTGGCAATATCTACACGGATGACTCGTCGAGTACCTGATTCCCACCCCTTTGTTGTGAATTTCAGACCTGTCGAACCTCTCTTGCTCTTGCTGTTGAGAAAGAGAGTGGAAATATTGCAGAAGTTTCGTACGGTTTCTGTTTTTCTTTCTCTTAATATCTGTCACTACTTCAAAATCATTTGAATCCCACATCAATAATTTTTCCGTTACCATATACCTACCGAATTCATCTCAACTATTTTCATTCCATTTCATTTGCCAAGTTTATGAGCTTGTGATAGGTGTCCATGTCAATATGAATAAAAAATTCAAGAAAAAACTTCACATCTCTCTCGAATGCAAATAGAAGGAGCTGCTTTTTTTCGAACCTCATAAAAATCAGAAGCTTCGATGAAAGCAATGTAATAGTGAATTGAATGAGGAACTACCTATCTTATACGCGTGTTTCTTTGCCAATAATTGAGTTCCATGTTCGGTTAGCGGACGAGGCAACTTTTTGCTTTCCATTTAGAATACAAATTGCTACCACTTGAGGACATGGTGTGGAAACTAAAAGTTACGTCCAACCCGAGCCAAAGGACTTGGAACCTCTGTGCTCCCTGGAGTATTATAGCTGAACCGAAAGGGTAATTTAATTCATGAGTTTGGGAGTTTGTTACGCACGTCTGAAAGGAAGGTCTTCGAAGAAATAGCTCAAAATATGAATCGCATATTTAAATAACTTGTATCATAGGAAACTATTTTGGTGAAATGAAAAATTAATGGAGGTATACTTTATTCATTATTCACTTGAGAATTGAGGTAGGAAGGAATAATTAATTCCGAAAATTTACAGATCTCTGTTGAATGAGCTTTGGACAGGATATTCGTTACGTTGATCTCTTTGATTTCTTTATATGCTCCCCATTGATTGTGAGGAAAATACACCCATCCCAGAGACATGGGGATTCCACCAAGTAAGGAAGAATTGGTTCTTTGGTGCAATCAGTTAAGCTATAGGAAGGAGTAGTTGTGACTTCAATATTGGGGCTATTAATTCAATGACCGGTGGAAAATATAATTCTAGCAATTTCTGCAATCTCTCCAATCCAAAACCCATGATTTACCGGATGGTTTTGTGTGGTTTCAACAGGATGGCGCGCCACCGCATTATTTTAGCCTAGTGCGTGTTATATCGACGAAGCATTCCCAAATATTTGTTGAAACAACTTGATTGAAATCCATGATAACGTAATGAAAAACACTTCATTTTGTGTAAAACCGCGGTAAACTGATATGAAATGATATATTTGTCAACATCACCGAATCTCGTGGATGTGTATACAGGGTGAATCAAAAGTACTTTGACAAACTTCAGGAGGTGATTCCTCACAATATTCTAATATGAATTGTCCGAATAAATAAATGTCCGGAAACGCTTCGTTTCCAAGATACAGGATGTTGAAGTTTTATTTTTATTTTCGTTTTTTTCAAATAACTTTTGAAATACTGAACGTAATTAAACGAAACTTGGTAATAGGAGGTTTTTGAGATGTCGAATTCGAACCTGATGTTCTTATTGCTCTTACTCGTAGAGGGGTAATCAGCAGGAATGTTTATGGAAAAAGGTTATGGCTCTATATCAAAAATTATTCAATTTTATATCACCAGAACTGAAAATGTTTCAACGGGAAGGAGATCAATCAATCAACATAAAACGAATAATATGATATTTCAAAACCTATTTCATTAGAAAAGTCGGATATTGATGAATCACCAATACTAAAATCAACAAATTGGAACTCTGTCACTGGAGTCATAAGAACCACGTAAATGTAATTCCGAAATTGGTTCAGCTATAGGGTACTCCAATATAAGTAAATCATAATTACTCAGAATTTTTTGGATCGCAAGTGACTATTTCGATAATAGGTTGAATATTTGCTTAACCATATTCTAAATTTCAATGGGATGCCGGATGGCTTGAATGATACCAGCAGAAACGATACAGAATGAGAATGGACGGAAGTCAATCGATAGCATTCTCCTTTAAATTCGAAAACATAGCTCATGGAAATACAGGTTTCTATATTTTCTAACTATTATACTCACGTACATGTTGTCCAACTCCAAGTATGTCGCATCAAAGCAAGGTGCATTCACTACGGTTTTCCACTAGGCTTGCAAACCAACAAGAGGACAAAACACAACCATCTGTAAAGATATGTAGGTGACGTTTCATCAACACTTTTCAGTAAGTTCAGTTAAGAAACTACGTAACTCGAAAACTTCAGACAGATATAATAACAGTTTACGCCATACACTTACGATTATTCGTTGTCGGATGGCAATAGATGGTGAAGATTTGGCCTGTGATATGTGGACACATACTGTGAGATTTGGCTTATGAATCGCAAACTGAGAGTTTCGCTTTCTGGTGAGAATCTAAAACCCAGTATGCTTGATCTCTATGATCGTCATGAATAATCAGGATGTATAGAAGGATAGATTCTATGAAAATAAAATCATGATTGTATTTCAATTCCGGATGGTATCTCATTCAAGCCAACATCTCCGCATTCTGAATTGATGAATGTGTTAGAAAATGGGTTGAAATGATCAACCAGCCGAAGCATCTTAACGAAAGTCATTCCCCAGGAGTCGAATCTTGTCCGAACAATAGATTAACGACGCCTTCTGTTTTAAATTGTGAATCCCAGCACGGTGGTCCAGAGGCGGGGAATTGAAGCCCGGTTAACTGCTTGAAAGGCCAAACCTCCGTTTCATTTTCTATCACTTCTATTGATTGAAATTTAGTAGAAGTCCCATCCCTTTCGTGTGAATTTGTATATAAAAAGAAAGTGAGTAGATTGATGTTTCGAATTATATCGCTATCCTATTTCTTGGACGATAAATTGTTGCGTGACGATACCTACTTTGAACAAAAATGAATCTTCAGTGGGAGTGCTTGAATTCACATTATCGATATTAATATGATAGCGTCTTAACAAATTAAGATAGCATCATCAATTTAACTTACTATAACTTGCTATTTTCGAAGTGAAAAGGGCTCAATATCACTAATATGCAATCGATCCACGGAAAATCTCCTCCTAGTCAACTTCAAGATTTTCAATCCAAATTCACTAAAGACTGAGTATCTACTCTAACTGATCCGACACGAAGAGAAAATAAGGCATTTTTGAAAGTGTCAATAGTTGTTGACTCGATAGAAAAGCTCTCAAAGTCGTGGTATTGAAGGAGTACAAAACGTCTACTTCACCTTTCAGTGAACTGGAGGATTCAATTGAGATATCGATTGGATGGTAATTTTTTATTAGATAGATGAGGTGAGATACTTGAAAACTAATTTACAATAGAGTTTGGGATGATGCGTTGAAAGTGCGAGGTACGGAAGTTGTGGAAAAAACTGAGATTTCATTCAGAACAGTGATGCGTAGTTCCTGGAAGGAATATCGTCATGAATTTTTTACTACCAGTTGATTTAAGAGCATCCATTTGTATTTCTGAAGATTATGCGATTGCTCTTACTTTATTCAAAGGATAGGGTTCAATAAATAGTTCGATTGGAACCTTCGGTCAATTTTCTTCCCCTGAAGATAATAACTTCCCGAAGTGAGAGGGTTGAAGCAAGATACAGACAATTAATTCTGGATGAAAATGATGAATTGCCTTCCAGACATTCAGTTACTGGAGAAAGGAGAGCATTGAGATTTTAAAAAATGATTCTACAGATCGGTAACTTGTGGGCTGAGAATGCTATAGCAGGAGATTTCTCTCCTACCCTAGCAATCATACCAACAAGTGCCTTCTTCCTGTCGAGAGTTACACTGTCAATATTGGAGTTGATTAATTCCAATGGGATAATGTTTGGCTCACAAGTTTGAATCAATTGATAGTGCTCCTAAACATATGATCGCTCTTTGGATTTGAAATAACAATAAGGAGCTTGGAAACATTTCGTCCCAGATGCTCTTATCTACAGCACATGTAGCACTTCTGCCGGTCTTGACTTTGATGCCCTTCAATTTGACAAATATGGCTGTATGGATAAGCAATTTTTCCAATTAGCTTACTGGGAAAGTTCTATCACCATTGTTGATTCACCAGAAAAAAAGTAACTTCTCAAATTGATATAACTCAAAAAAAAAAACTGAAAGTTTTGATGATTCGATAGAAAGGTATTGATGAAGTACAACAGTCTGTTGAAGATTTCAATTGAGATATGGGGTTGTTTTGTATGAAATGAACAAGGTGGAACATTTTCAAATTCATTTCACTCACTGAATAGAAATTGGAAAGGTGTGAAGCACAGAAGTTGAGGAAAACAGAAACTAATAAATAAATTATTAAAGTTGTACGAGTACGAATGTATATTCCTCAATTTTCCGCTGACTTTGAAATTTCTTCTGAAACAAGTGACTTGAATTAATTGCTATCAAAACGAATTATTTTTCGTCACCGAAAAACTATTGACCCGTGTATTCCAATAACACAGTCTTTACCATTTTTTAAATTTTCAGCTGGAACTGAATTGAAATGGTATTGAGCCTAATAGACAAAGCGGAATGTTCATTAAAGAACTTGTTGCTATGGAAAAGTCAGACTAATTAAAAAAGCTGCAAATTGCGAAGAATCGAGAACTGTTTGAATAATGAATTAACGATCGTGGGCAACAGCAGAAGCGTTTCACAGTCGTAAATAGCAGTGGAATTTAATTGAAAATAGAAGTTCAATTCACACACACACACATATTGCGTAGGCCCATTTGATCCGATAAGTTCCGAAACTGACATAAGTGATTATACTTCACCATTCGATCGAAATAATAAGGACTGTCAACATTTTCTATATTATGATTCTCACATAAAGAGGTTAGCAAAAGTACATTATTTAAATCATGATTATCTTTATTTTCGAGAGAACCGTTGATCTTCAAAATGTTCTCTCCTTATTTTATTTTAATCCCATCTCAACTGTTGAACACAGAGTTAGCGAAGTGGTTTGGTTCTCATTTCACGATAGAAAGGAACTGGGTTCGATCATATGAATGCTCTTGTTGACGAAATAGCGAATAATTATGTTACTCCTGTGAAAGAGCGTACGGAGAAAGTAACAAGACCTAAATCATAGATCTCATGGAAACTCCTGAGAGTCACTCGTACAAGGATGAAGACAGTGAGAAGTTATTAATTCAATTCAATTCAACAGCTATTAAACACATATTTATTCCCCAGCACTGCATTTAGTTTTGATGTAGACTATGTGCTATTTATGCTATCTTGATGTCTTGGATCTGGATTTTTCTCTCAATTCTATTTGTATATACAGATTCATACGAAAGAGTAGCCCTGTAATGTTCTAAGAACATCGCGTGAATCATGGGACAGACGATACGAATTACCAACAGGAAAAACCTCCTCGGGCAAGGAGTTATAAAGTTCAGCTGTTCTATTGGAAAAAGACCCATGGGCTAGAGAGGTTCGACAGGCCTCCAAGCTCACAACAAAGGGGTGAGAATTCTGCACTCGTCAGGTCATCCGTGTTAATAATGCCAAGGGTGGAACGATTGACGACGACAATTCAGAAGAGCACCGACCGTATAAATATCTATAGAAGAGGAACAATTGATTGAATATGTCCTTGCATCTCTCACCATATTCAAAATAACTATGTATGAATAGAGGAGGCAATTAGGAAGTCTTGGGAGGCGGTTGCACCTCCACTCTCTAGGATGGTATTGAAGAATTAATGTAAAACTATTCATTTTCATGCATATGCTCGTCTTATTTTTCTCATTGTTAAGCACTTCTAACGTTCAATCGCTACTTATGTGTGAAGAATTCAAATTGAACAAACCAGAGCTACGGCTTTTTTCAAGATAATCAGCGGACCCTGGCATACACAAGGCTCTGCTTGCTTTCCGGGCAAGTAAAAGTTTCTGACAAGTGGAAATAACTATCCATCCATGATAATCAAAGGTGAAATTTGTACATAAAACTTTTGAGAACGGGATTTCCCTAAAGGTTTCAACATGGATTTGCCAGATTTCCAGTCGGAATTTGTATAATTTGTATGCAAGATTCGAAGTGAAAAGCATGTTCTCGTATGTTAACGATAACGAGAAATCAATTTTATTGAAAAGATGAATTCCAAATAATTTCAATGAACAAAAACAATTGTTTTTTTACAAATTGAAAAACTCAAAATGTGAATTCTGGTTTTGAGCTTCACAAAGTAGGTATATGCTGTTATTCGTGGTGATGAAACTGAAATGACAAGTGACTAGCGTTCCGTAAATCAAAGATTTTATGAACCGCTGTCGACAGCACGAAAACTACTATCAACCGATCTGGTTATCCGAAACGATTTATTGAACATATTTGAAATTCCATTCGAAAGATCTTTTGTTATAACGTCTTGAGTTATTATCCTGAAACATTCATAAATATTTATACGAGCAATTCAGAGAAAATGAAATCATGTGTGAATCTAGCATGTTTTCTGAATCTCGTACAAACGATATATATTGAAATTGGGTTATTCCATTTTATGTCTGAGTTCACACAATTTAATGGTCCATTGTTATCTTGATACGACAGTTCAACCATTCCAAATACTCATTCCGGTACGATTATTAAGTCAAGTCTGTATTCGACTCCCGGGCTATTATGACCGATTCAAATTCGATAACTACGGCCTATAAATTCACCACAATTCCCTAGCCGATTGCATAGAATAGAGAAATGGTCTGCTAGGGTTTTGAGTAACGAGACTATGAGTGGTTAATAAATTTAAATGGGTTCATCGAGAGCCATCCGTTCAGATGATGGGCAATTTATTTCAGCGGAAATCATTCTTAGATATAACTGGGCAAGCAGAATGAAGTGCTATTTTGATTACTTAGGACCAGTTTTGTAGGTTCGGTTTGAACTAATATTGAAGCTTAAACTACGGATTTGACAGGTTTGGGCGTTTTTATAAGTTCCGATGATATTAGATTAAACTCTGACGACTGTTCGTTAACGTGATCGGTGGATTGAGCAGAAGTTAAACTTTATATCAGGACTGGACATGCGTATCAGCCGAAGAAATATGTATGTAGGACTATGATAATTATGAGAAGAATGATAAGTGATACGTAAACATTTCTAGGAATTTGAAATAATCAAGGTTTTTCCACTTTGTTGGTCTTTGAACTATTCTGTAGTTTTCATCACATAAATATTATGATTGATGATTTTGAAGATATATTCGAAGAACTTCTGTCGGATGATGAAGAAGCCATCATGAATGTCGTCGAAGTTTCAAGAAGGTCCCGAATATTTAGGGACAGACAAGATGATAAGATCACATTGTTCTTTGAAATAATACAGAATTCATTACACTTTCAGAGTTTCCAAACAATCCGTGGAAATGCTGCTGCACCAAAGAGGGCATTTTCTTGAACGACCAACGAATCAGTTAAGTTGACATAATCCATTTTGATGTTTGATTTTTTTAGGAATCACAGCTTAACTCCTGATACCCACCTGTTAATAACTCTGAAGTTTTATGCTAGTGGAAGTTATTATATGTTATTGTCGCATCTGATTTTGGTGGAAGTCATAAATCAACACCTTCTCTTGTTATAAAAAAAGTATCTGAGGCGATAGCTAGTTTAGCCAACGTTTCTATTAGGAAACCATAGAATGAGAGGAAATATTAAAAACATCTCATATTTTTTTTTCAAATTGCCAGCTTCCCATTCGTGACAGATGCTATAGACTGTAACCATATAAGGATCCAATCTCCAGGTATATAAGAGTACCAATTTCTCTGAGCAAGTTTCAGAAAAAAATATTGTATACAATAATATGAGAATATAAATTGGCAAATTTTATTATTTAAGGAGGTGATGATGGCGAAAAATATACAGACAGAAAAGGATGAACGTCTATTATCCTACAATTCTGATATCAATCTGAAAATAACAAGTATAATTGCACGATGGCCAGGTGCTGCATCTGACAAAACAATATTTGCCAATTATCCGATGAAGGCTCAACTGGGAGAAGGAAGACTTGCAGACACTTTTTTATTAGGTGATCCTAGCTACACACTTACCAAATAGCTGATGATTCCACTTGCAAATCCTGTTACCAATGCCGAACAGCTCCAAAATGAATTCCAAATTGAAGCAACAAATGTTGTAGAACGACGGTATGGGGTATGGGAAAGGAGATTTCCAGTTTTATGCCTCGAATTAGTTGCTACAGCAGTCTTGCATAACATTGCAGTTGAAAATGATGACAATATGGCAGTGAACATTGCAGAAAAAGATCGAAGTCATCTTCAAATCGATGAAAATGTGAAAGGTTCCCTGGTGTAACTTCCAATCAAATACGATAAAATTTGATCCCCAATCATTTTTCATTACTGGCAGCACGGGAAGAGGAATGGAATATTCGATTTGTATCATCATACTCGAAGTTCCTATCTGATACATGAATGCTATTAAACAATTGTTTCATTGCAATACATACTGAATAGAATAATGGGGTAAGTTTTTCACGAACTTTTACATGAAGAAACGATTTTTCTCAATAAGGTTTTTCTATCTTACAATTCAAACAAGTGATTGAGAAGTGAGATGTACACTATACTCAGCTTTTTTCACAATTCTGAAAACCATTTAGAAAATGTCAAATATCACCTTTAATTTCAAATTATGAGATTTCCCAGTTTATCACTTCTTGCATTGTTGCACTCTACAGTAAACAGACACATTTATTGATCTTTTGAATAAATTATCCTCAGGAATTATCATTTCCGTGAACTCATGATTGAAAAGATTTTACTGAAGTATTAGTCTGAATGAAATGAACTGTTCACCTGAATTTTTGTATTCTTCATCCTAATTCAGAATATGTATTCAAATATCAAATAATGCACTGTATTTTGAAAATGATTTCGATTCCTAAATATGAAAATTTATGAAAATGGGAACTTCTGAAATGAATACTTTGGAAATGAAGTCTTTCAAAACAAACAATGATATTGAGTCTGAATTAAATATATGAACACATCTTTGCAAATAGACGGCATCTTACATTAAATAAACGACAGACAACGAATTTATTTCAATTTTGCCATCAGTTTTTAGTTCTGTTCTTCTTTTACATCTCTTGCGTGGAACTGAAATAAAAAGCAATCACTCAAAAGACTTAATATTTTCGTAAAACATAATATTTTCATGGGTTTAAAAAAGATGCCACTCTGAATTTCTTTTACAGATAAGCCAGGTAGCAAATTAGGGTTCCATGAATTCCACTTTGTTTTGTGAGTTCTGACACTTCCTGAAGCTAGTTCAACTGCAAAAAAATTCAATCTTCCTGTGAAATTTCACCAGTAATTTTCTCTATAATTTGTATAAGGTTTCACTGAAAATTAGAGTTAGTTCAGTTTGAACTGAAATAACAAGCCCTTATACATAAAAGCTAGAATTTTTGTACAGAATAATATTTTTATCGAAGGTTTGAAGGAACTTCTCACTTCAAATATCTTCTACAGATCAACCAGGTGAATTGTTATTAATTGTGACATATTTTCAAACATACTTCTTCAGAACTGCTGAAATTGGGTTCCTCAGTGAATTGGGGTTCTATGAATTCCTGTTCAATTTGTCACTGGTCACACTGATTGAAGCTTCTTTAATTGAAAAAAATCATCTTTATTCTACCTGTGAAATATCAAATTTTGTGTAAAATTTTATATTTGATTCTACTTAAAATCAAAGATTCAACAATTACCGGCGTCGTTTATGACTTCAGGACCAACATTTTCATGTGTGATATTGTAATTATGATCTAAACTAGGTGGCACAAACTCGCTATCAAATGTTGAAGAAGAGCTTGTTACAGCTACTCCAATTGTATCCTTGATGTCTTTTTCTTCAGAGGGAATGACAATTGACGTAGCCGGACCACTCCCAGTTTTCTACATTTCAATTTTTTCAGCAGCGAATTTCTTTTTTAGATTTTTTCAAAATTATCCCACTCTCCTCCCAAATTTTTAGAGGTTCTTTATGGTTTCGGTGCACTATCATTGACCTCGACTGTTAATTACTCTCAAGCTCTCTCTTTATCTCTCCACATAACAACATCACTTTTTTTACATTCTAAAATATTCTCATGATTTTTCATTTACCTAATCAGAAGATTCGTTTCATCTCTTGTGAAATTTTCGGTTCTCTTGTGTATCGATATTTTGAAAATACCACTCTGCACATTAGACCAGAGAAATTGGCTTTCAGGTAGACTATGGGAAATGAATGAAATTTAAAAATATACCCAAGGCAAATAAATAAATACAGATCGGTCATACTACTAGTCTGTGGCAATACTGTCTATTCAACCAGCTCACTAACCATGAATTTACTAGAAAATCTGTAATCGGAACCTATATGAAACTGGGCGAGGTTCAAACTGAGTTTAAACAAAATGAAAACTAGAGTGTAATCTTCAGGTTTAAAAAGAATACATCCCAACGAACTGTTGTTCTAAATGACAGAATTATGATGTGAAAAATGGTGAAGTTTTACCACAAAAGGAACTTGTATCTCCGAAAATAGACGTGACCGCCAAGAATTTCATGTGTATTTTTTGTAGAGGAGACGGAATTACGTAGGCTCCATATGGTAAGTGAAATCGAAGTTTTACCGGAACCCGATTCCAATTTTTTGTATCAATTATTTTTATGACTGCCGCGGTCCTGTGAGATGAAAATGGCTTCTGCTTTGATCCATCCAATTACTGTTCTGAAAACAGTCCAGTAGTAACCTTTTTCAAATTGCAAACTATGATTTTCGTTTATTGTCATTGCCAACATACTCCTAACACCGCAGCTTGGAGCTCAAGGCGAAGAATGAAAACCGATGAGTCTTTTTTCTTCATGCGGAAATATGCAACTTTTGCATAAGCTTGGATATTGGCATCGCAAAAATATGTCGAATATGTTCGTTAGAGAAGTTGGAATCACAATATTCTGAATCCATTCCTTTCACCCTGGCATGAGCTCTTGCTTCCGTTCATTATCCCATCCAACACCAAGACGTCAAATTTTCTGTAGCAGGATTCTCGCTGTTATTGTTGGGATTCCAGAACAGGCCTTTTTATTGCAGCTTCTATTTCCTTCAAGATTGCTTTTCAAGACTTGTTCAGGATTACTGATCCTATTTCACAAGACGGAATCTCATTTTTGACGAACCTCAATCACATCTGATGTCACTTTTTTTGCTTTATCTTCAATATCGGAACTATCCAGGCAATCATCAACAAAGCCCTGAATGCTTCTGAAAAATAGCTTCCAAATTCTGCAGCGTTCAATCTCATAAAAAATTGAGATGAAGTAGGTGAAAAAATTGTTCCAAAAGTCATGGCCACCATTTCGCACCTTCCTGTATTTCTTCCATCTCTTTCTTTCCCTTCCTAATAGGAAACATTGAACACTTCTTTCCTCTGGTCTAATTTCTACTAGGTGGAACATCTTTCTAATATTATTCTAAATTTGAAAATCACACCAAGAAGGAAGTTTAACAAATCAGAACCGTTGAGAATAATGTTTTTGCAGCTGCGTCGAAGAAGAATCGTATTTTTGGTGGTGTGTGGTAGAAACCATATAATTTTATTTTTTTCTTGAAATCCCCCGTCGGAAAATTTTTTGGCGTAGCCTTTTTCTGAAAATTCATTTATTTCTTTCTCATATTAAACTCCAAAGTCTATATTTCTATAAATTTTTCTGTCGATAGATTTAAATCTAGTTATGGCTGGGAACTTATTGTCTGGAATATTAAAATCACCAATTCTCCATAGTGGTCCTGTCTCCCATTTGTTCAGCGCATTTCTCCTGTAGTTCGTTCTAAAATCTCGGTTGCCTAATTTTCCTCTGAATTCTGCTGTATTTGGTGATATTGAACACCCAGGCAATCAATTATCAAGAAATTCTTAACTAGTTTATCTAAATATTCATACTGGTTATTGACGGAAAAGCAAATATTTAAGAAGAAAAATTCTCTCCAAATTATTCTTTCGATATTTCCATGTAGAACCCATCTCAATTTTGTTTTTTAACCAAACAGGTTAATTTTTTCTGCCTTCATGGATTTTTTTCAGCTATAATCCAATTAACGTTATCTTGATCGAGTATTAGTGGTTTTGCATTGAACACACACGAAACTTTAATTTTTTGAAGGTATTCGAAGTGTTTGGCTTGTTTCGATTATTGATACTCTGTACTGGAAGTGATAACCCTTTCACAGTCCTAAAGTTCTCGACTAAATTTGCTATTTTTCCATCCTTGCCACGAATTCTCAGTTTGACTTTCTTGGAATCTAGCTCTTCGGAAGTTATTACGTTTGTACATTTGCTTTTAAGCGGCTCGGAAGGACCTTTTGCACCAATATCATCTGCTAGAGATGCATCAATTGATGATGGTGGAGGCTACAGCAAAAAGTGCATGGAGATCACTCAGTATTGTGAATGGAGGAATATTACGTTTTAAAAGAGGAATCAATATGGAAAATCGGTTGACTTTTATGAAAATATATTGACAACTTCAAAAGTAACAAAATTGTTTTTACAATATCAGTATCAACAGAAATTGTTTCACGTATATAGGGGAAGTAAATAATAGTGTATTTCTAACATTCTCCCACCTTTGAAATATCTATATTTCAAACGAAAAAAACTAAAAATTCACATGAATTAAACAAGTTGCTCATGGAACAAATCGTTCTGGAACTCTCACTTCTCGACCGGATCTTGTTACTGTCATACTCCTGGATGAAGCGTCGGTCGAATCTCTTGAAGTGGATACTTGAGAATGGTCGGACGTCGGTGAAGTTGCATTGATATTTGGTTGGTCGGATTTTGGTGAAGTTTCATTGTTTTTTGGTTTGTTGGACGTTGGTGAAGTTTCATTGGGTTTTGGTTCGGAGTCAGATCCTGAAAATGACGAAGTGGAATCTCGACAGTCTGCTGCAGATATTTCCAGAGGATACAAGCGTTGAAAAGGTCTAACTAATTCTCCAGCGTCTGCTATCTTGATTCTTGCCACTCTCTCAACTTCGTCTTTTCCCCGGTACACTTCTAAGACTCTTGCCAATGGCCAGTTGATCCTCTTCATATTGTCGACTCCCAATAAAACAATGTCGCCAACTTGAATCCTTGGACCTTTCTTCGTACCAAATTGTACCAAATTCGCCAAGTACTCTTTTCGGAATCTCCCTCGCAATTTTTCTCTTATTGTCTGTAAATAACGATTTCTTCTCAACATATGTTGTCTGTCAATCTTGTCGAGGTCAGGTATTTCATTTCCTTTGATATCCTGTAGAAAATGTGAAGGGGTTAATGGTATCAAGTCATCATTTTCCGTCAAATATGTCAGAGGTCTGGAATTAATGATTGATTCACAATCACATAATATTGTCATCAGTTCTTCATAATCGACACAAGATTTACCTAAATTTTTTCTCAATAGGTCTTTAATTATTCGGACAATTCTCTCCCACCATCCTCCCCACCAAGGTGCTGTAGGAACATTAAAGATTCATCGAATTTTTTGGACAGAGGAATATTTAAGAATTTCATCCCAGTCTATTTTTTTCAATAAATTATTAGTACCGACAAAACAAGTTTTATTGTCAGAATACATTGTTGAAACTCTTCCTCTCCGAGCAATGAAACGTCTGAGAGCCTGAAGAAACGCATCTGTTGATAAAGATGTGACGAGTTCAAGATGAACAGCCCTGTACACAGCACAAGTGAAGAGCACAATCCATGATTTCTCGCCCCCTTTCAAATGAAGCGGTCCAGCGTAGTCAACTCCTGAAACTTCAAAAGCAGCGGCATCCTTAATTCTGTTTTCTGGTAAAGGAGCGAAAGGCGTTTCTACTGATTTTTGATTTTGACGTTTGCACACGACACATTTTGATAGAATTCGTCTAACTGTATTTCTACCTCTGAGGACCCAATATCTTTCCCTCAATAGGCTAGGTAAAGTGACAATTCCAACATGGTGATTAAACCGATGTTGTTCAAAAATTAGTTTTTCAACAATTTCATGATCGGAAGGAAGTAAAATCGGAAATTTGAAATCCTCAGTATCTTCTCGGAAAACTAACTTTGTCCTAACTCTTGAGATATTTTTGTCATCCTTGAAAATCTGTAAATTGTGTATAGAGTCGATATCAATTTTGCCAAAAGATTCGTTCTGTATCATTTTCAAAAGACAATTTTCACTATCTACTATCTCATTAAATGTCAACTCTCCTGTTATTTTATCTTTATAATGAGCGTTGAAACGAAATCTCAAAATCCATGCTATAACCCTTATGATTCTATTGTAACTGGAAAACTTTTCAAAAATTTTACTCGCCCTGTCTTTTTGTGGAGATACCATGGAAACAACAGTTTTTCTTTTCTCCGCATATATTTCTTCGCTAGAAAAGTTGATTTCAGTATGAGGCCAAAATTCAGGCTCTTTGCGTAACCAGTCTGGGCCTTCCCACCACTTACTTTCCACGAGTTTTCTCGAGCTACAACCTCTAGAGGGAAGATCAGCTGCATTTAAATTTCCTGGTACATGATACCAGTCTTGAGGATTACTTATGGCACATATTTCCTTAACTCTATTTCCCACGAAAGTATTCCAGTTTTCTTTTGTTTTTATCCACGCCAAAACAACCATGGAATCTGACCAATAAAAAGTTTGAAATTCGCTGAAGTTATTCAACTTTGTCACATAGTTACACAACCTAGCACCAATCACGGCCGCTAATAATTCAAGTCTAGGCAGAGTAATATCTTTCATAGGTGAAATTCTTGACTTCCTCAATCAGTTGAATTGACACATTGTTTTTGTTTTTCACACGAATAAAAATACAAGTGGCGTAGGCATGTTTGCTGGCATCAGAAAATACATGTAGAGTTGTGGAAGTTGAATCTTTCAAAGGAAATGAACAAAGAGACCTTGGAATTTTACAAAAATTCAACCATGTTATCTGTTGTAGCCATTTTTGCAACTCTTTTCTGATAGTGTCAGGCAATTGCTTATCCCATCCTATTTTTAATTTCCATGTTTCTCGAAGCAAAAGTTTTGGTATGAGAGTTACCGGAGAGGTAAATCCTATAGGATCAAACACCCTTTGTGCTATTGATAACAAGCCTCCTTTGGTCATTGAGATATTTTTCAGGTTTGTTAGAGCATCAATATCACAAGAGAGTTCATCACTTCGAAAATTCCAAGATAATCCTAACAATGGTGTTACATTTTCTTCACAAATGACATCGGAATTTTTCTCAACTGAGGAATGAATCCAACCCCTCAACTCAAATTGCGCTTGAGACATGATATATTTGGATTCCGAAATGAATTTTTCTAATTCCGACTCATTATCAACACTTGTTACGCAATTGTCGACATAAAATGATGATTTCAATTTTTCCGCCGTTTCTCTGAAAGGGGGTGCTACTCTGTCTAGATGATGGAAAATTGTGGCAGCTAATAGAAATGGACTGGACGAAACTCCAAAAACTACTCGACAATGCCTGTAGGTTGTTAAAATTGAATGTTCGTGATCTTTCCACCAGAGAAATCTCAAAAAATTTCGATCATTTGTTGAAAGACTAATTTGCAGAAAAGCTTTCTTAATATCGGCTGTCACACCTATAGGTCTCAATCGAAATTGTATAAGTGTGGAAGGGGTGAGTTCGATGAGGTTTGGACCCTTTTCTAGGCAATCGTTCAAAGAATGACCTTTTATATCTTTACAAGAGGCGTCGAAAACAGGTCTGATTCTCGTAGTGACGCTAGACTCTTTCACTACAGGATGATGGGGTAAATAATAAACACCGTTCTGACATGTTTCGTTTCGAATTTCCTCTATAATTCCTAATTCTTGCCATTCTAAAAAAATCCTGTTATATTCCGAGAACATATTCGAAGCTTTCAGAGATTTAGTGACAGTACTCAATCTTTTTTCAGCTAAAGAGAAATTATTATTGAGCTCAGGGTGTCCTTCGACCCAAGGAAGGCAAACTTCATATCGACCATTTTGATTGGTAGTTATTGTTTGTTCGAAATGATTCATAACCTCAACTTGCAAATCTTCTTTAGATTTTATTTCAAACGGATCTTTTATACCCAACGTATCTAACGACCATAGGTCCGAGATAGCTATTCGACTCAAACAAGAATAATTAGTCAAAACGTTCGATTTAGTACTTTGCTTTCCCATAATAGTCCATCCCAAACGTGTTTCAAAGGCAACTATGTGCCCCGTAAACAATGAACCAATTAGATCTGCACCAAGTAAAAGCGCAATTTCATGTATTCTGTACTCAATTTCATGAACTTTTATATTTTTATTTCTTAAAAATTCAATATAACGTGAGTTTTCGAGCTTAGGAACGTGATTACAAATTTTCTTTTGATCTAATACGTTTGCATTCAATTCAAATGATTCGTCTAAACTTTGAATCGTAATGTCGTAGAGACCATGAATATTTGGTGATGATTCTGAACCTCCGAAAACACCTTGTACAATTGTTTCCTCCCCAATTTTCGTGAAACCCATATCTTTCGCATAACTAGATAATAAATATGACCTCTGAGAAGCAGAATCCAATAACGCTCTCACAATTTTGGTTTTTCTATTACTAACAAGACGAACAAGAATTGTTTGCATCAAAGTTTCTGTAGTACGGTTGTTAGTATTGCTCGTTAGTACATTTTCGACCCCATCTGACATTGACTTCTGGCTACTAACGATATCTTTATTTTCAAAATGTTTTTTCGAATGTAACTCGGGACACATAATAGGAAAATGCTTTTTACCGCATATGAGGCATTTGATGAAATTTTTGCACTTTTTTATACTATGATTAGGTTTCAAACACCCAAAACAGCAATTTTTCTTTGAAATCATATCTTTCCTTTCATCAAAAGTGAATTTCTGCGCCCTTATACAATCTTGGCTCGAATGCATTTTATCACAGAATAAACAATTGAAATTCTTCTTACCATCTCTTCCATTAGATGTGAAAATCGTAGACGCAGTGTATAGCTCAGATAATTCATTTTGTGGTTTCATCTTACTCATACTGTGAATCTTTCCTTTCTCGCTCTCAGGTTCTCTCCCTGTTCTGCAATTCCTCTGAACATGTTTTGCTACTCCGAAGCTGGTACGGGCTAGGTTGATACGTTCTTCACTCTCGACTTCTGCTCTCAAAAAATCTAATGAAAGATTTAAATAATTAATTGAAGGATTTTGAACATTTGGATCATTTTCAACTTTTTCATTAGCTTGTTTTCTGACAATTGAACTTCTATATCTTTCCCAAGCTTTTAAAATTTCTTCTGGCAAAGCAGATTCAGCCAATGGATAAAGCATGGCTGCATATTTGTCAGTTGTTACCCCCAACGTTTCAAGAGCTCGAAGCTGAGTCTCCAATTTATCGAATAAAGTAGACAATGACATACCTGTTTTGTTGCTCATTGATTGTTTTAGAATGAGATTGAGCAGTTCCCTTACATAGACTTCAATCAAAAATTCGTCTCGTGCAAACCTGGTTTTCAGTTGTCTAACGGCCTTATTGTAGTTTTCTCCAGATGGTGGAAAACTCTCAACCAGTTCCCTTGCTGCGGATCCAACTTCAGTGGCTTGTAACAAGTATTGAAATTTATCCTCGTTGTCGATATCCTGATCTTCGTCGATTTTCTTGAACTGACCCCAAAAACCAATCCAATTTTTAACGTCACCATCAAACTTCTTGAGCTCTAGCTTCGGCAGTCGGAAATTTCTCTTCTTGCTTCCTTCTCATATCGAGCTGGTACCGTCTGTGTTAACTGCTTTCGTTTCATTCAGACAAAAATAAACTCTGGATCTGCACTGAATGAATTGTTCTCTGTAGCTTTCAACGGAGTTATATTCTTCATCCATCTCTGTATCGTCAACGTCGAAGGGAAACAGTGCATGACGAACTTTTTCATCAAGAGCAAATAGGCGATCACTCTTGTCTTCTAACAAATTGAATAGAATCGTAACATCTTCTTTCCTAGCATTTTTGTCGTTCAGTGAAATGCTTAGGTCATCACATGTCTTGTCGAAATTTCGTCTCAGCTGGTCCCTCTCTTTCTTCAGTCGATTGAAAACCTCCATTGAGTCCTGTCACGGTCGCCAAATATTGTGAATGGAGGAATATTACGTTTTAAAAGAGGAATCAATATGGAAAATCGGTTGACTTTTATGAAAATATATTGACAACTCCAAAAGTAACAAAATTGTTTTTACAACATCAATAACAACAGAAATTGTTTCACGTATATAGGGGAAGTAAATAATAGTGTATTTCTAACACTCAGTTCAACAGGGGCGATTATCAGGAGGACCTCGTTTTTTTTGCCAGTATGTTGTCCTTATGAATGCGTAAAAATATATTGTGAATGTTTATGGTATGTAATTATAGGTTCAAGTAATAATAATAATAATAAAGCGACTTTATTCATCTTCAAAAAAAAATAGCGAAAAAAACTAAAAAGAAATTTTTGTATAAAAAACAACAAACAATTAACAAACAAGGCGAAAAAATAAACAATTTACGTATACAAAGATGATGAAAAGGTGAAGTGTCAGCAATGCTGTTTTTCAACTTGATAAAAAAAAAGAATATGTAGGTTATTACTAGAGTTGAGCATGAGTGAGTTATAGATCACTGAATATCGTGAATATTTCACATTTTACTTCTCACTCCTGCTACACATTTCATAAAAAAAAGCAAGGAAAATATATATCTTGATAATCGTGTAGGATCTGTGGTTATTTGAGAGAAAACTGACCAGTTCTCAGTGATTCATTGAGCCTTTTTTTAAAATTTATCAGGGTATACAGTCTAAATTCAGAGGGTAGTTGATTGTACAATTTTGCGGCTTTATAGGAGAAACTTCTTGTATAAATCGCAGTGGAATGAGGAGGAATGGCGAGTACCCTTCTATTGCGTGTGTTCAAGTCGTTTATATCAGCAAATGTCTTCAGTTTTTCAACTAGATAACTTGGAGTTTTTGTTTGAAGAACTTTGTGAGTCAGAGTAGTCAAAGGAAAACTTCGCAAATCGCACAACCTCAGCCAACCTGATTGTTTAAATTCCGCGCTGATATGATCAAATTCCCGAATTCCATATGAGAATCGTATACACGAGTTCTGTATTCGTTGAATTCGATTTTGGTCATACTTCAAGAGGGCAGGGCCATATGTACTATCACAGTAGGACAGTTTAGATATTCTTAGCGCTTCACACAAGTCAAGTTTGAGTTTTTGAGACAGCATGTATCTGTTTTGATATAGTTGCCTGAGCACGTTGAAAGAGACGCGACACAGATAATTCACGTATTTGGTGAATCTTAGGTCAGTGTCAAGCCAAAGACCCAAGTTCTTGCTTTCATTAATGATCGACAGATTGTGTTCTCCTATTTTTATTGTTAATTCTTTTCGGCACAACTCCACCTTCTTTTCAGGTCCAAATAACATTACCTGCGACTTGTTCGAATTCAGACGTACATTATGAGCGGAAGAAAGTTCGTATAGATTATTCAAATTTTCATTGATGTTCATTTGGGCAGATCCAATTTCAGAACAATCAAAGGACATATAAATTTGACTATCATCTGCGTAGTGATGAATGCTAGCATTATGAATTGTTTCGTGGAAATCTTATATATACAGCGAAAAGAGAAGAGGGCCTAATATCGATCCCTGGGGAACACCACTACCAACCGTCAATGAGTCAGATATAGATTCATTCAATATAACTCGTTGACTTCGATGAAAGATAACTTTTAATGAACTGCACAGCATTATTAGAAAAGCCAAAGTAGCGGAGTTTCTGGCAGAGCAAAAAGTGGTCCAGTGTGTCAAAGGCTTTGCTGTAGTCTATCAATACCAGACATGTCAGATTGCCATCATCAATAGCCTGATAGACGTCGTCTGTGATTTTCAGGAGAGCTGTTGTAGTGCTATGTGCTGTTCTAAATCCCGATTGGGCCGAAGTTATCATTTGATGTGTATATGTGTAATCAGTCATTTGATCCTTTAGAACCATTTCGATAACTTTGGAAAGGGAAGGCAAGATACTTATTGGCCTCAGATCGGTGAACTCTAACGGACTGCTACATTCGGGTGAAGGGCGAATTAAGGCATTTTTCCAATCAGATGGAAAAACGTTCATGTTGATTGCTGAATTGAGAATAAAAGTAATGTGATCAATCAGATGAGACTGTACAATTCGAATCATTTTAATGGAAATTTCATCGGATCCAATCGCGTTACTTTTGATTTTACTCAGATATTTTTCAACTGTTTGCGCACATATGTTAGAGAAGGAGAATTCAATTTCGTTAGAATGATTTATATATTTTTCGATGAGTGAATTCCGAAAGTCTGTCTTTTCAAAACTTGGAATGCAATTGAAATGTTCATTTATCTTGTTCACATCTTGCAGTTGCTCTGATAGATCCCGCGATGATTTCTGTCGCAAAACATCAAGTGACCTGAGGGTATTGTACATTTGTTTTGATTGTTTTTTCTGCAAGACATGATCAAGGAATGCTTTTTTTTCACGACGTATCGCACCTGTAATATAATTTCTCATAATGGTATAACTCTTCCACGATTCAGTGGTTTTGAGCTCTTTATATTTATTGAATGCTTTCTCTCTCTGTTTAATCCCAAGTAGCACAAACATATTAGACCAATATTGGTTCAATATTACGTTAATATCAACCTCATATTGTAGATATCATATTGGCCACAAAAAAATGTGAACATTCAGCGACATTCGATCAACATTCGAAAGCAATATAAGGATATCGTTTCAACTATATTGATACAATATTGTTAATGATATATCGACGAAAAAGGTATATTCGATTGATGTCACTAATTATTTTTTTTATAATATTTGGGATTATACATATCTATTTTATCAAATAGTCAACTCGAAAATTTCACTCATCCACATTAACTAACCGAATACTAACTTGGAAAAACCTCTGACTGCTGCGGGGCTTGAACTCATGAACTTCAGAATGAAAAATATTATTGTCGACCACTATACACTCTACGGCACGGAGAGACATGTTTGTAAGAAGGAGTTGGGTGGTATAGATGTGGTGACTTCAAGTTAGTTATGTTCGAGACAACATTAGAGTGTTAGAAACTTGAGTAACAAAGAATTATATTCGAAAAAACACTGGAGGATCACTGTCTTATGTGATGGCGATTTGGAATATCAAACTTGCTGTGCCAAATGTTATGGGCGTAATTTTCTGTTATTGAAATCCACCAAATGACGATATTTCAATTTTTCAAAATTTTGTTAGGAATAATTCGTGATGAATATTGCGTATCCGATATTGATATATGTTTGAATACATTAAGTGATCACTTTCAAAATCCCGATACCCCTTTTCAGACTGTGATTCTGAAATGTCTATTTGAATATTTTCATTTTAGTGTTGAAACAATATTCAAGCAATATCAGAATTCGCATATCTATATTGCAGTATCATGCCGATATGCTACCTAATGTGATAATACAATATTTCAATCTACGCTCCCAAACAATGTCGAATATACATTAGATTTCCATGTTGAAAATTGAGTATATACAAAATATGCAGACAATATTGAAATATCTATGTTGTTAAACTGATATTATTCATTATCACCTGATAAGGTAATTCAGATATTGGTAATAAGTTATCAAACCCAAATATTATCAATATTGAACCTTACAAAATGCATTTGAAATTTATTGTCAATATTGAGGCAATATTCATAATGAGATATCGTTTTCTCAATATTGATCAATATTAGTTCAACATCAATTTTTCACTTACGATGTATCTATATTGGACCAATCTGAACTCGGGGTTCAGCCAATATTATGTGTTACTTGGGATCATCTGCTTTATACTGAAAGTTAGCCAAGGGGCAGGAGGTTTTGTCACTCTTATAGTTTTGAGGGGGGCATGGAAATCAAAAAGAGAGAGTACACCAGTGTTGAGATAAGCGACCATTTCATCCAGGGTTTGTAATTCGAAAATGGCATTCCAGTTGTAAATTTTAAGGTCCTCATAAAAAATGTTTATATCAAAGTTTGAGTAATCTCGAATAGTAATAATCATAGGTTGTTTTTTTGTCTTTGTAATGAAATATCGCAGGATATTGCAAAATGGTCCGATACTCCGTGTATATCCAGTACATTGGTTTTTGAGATATCTTCCTCATTTGATACTATAAGCACGTCAGTCAAGGTTTGGCTATGATTTGTTATTCTAGTGGGTTCATTTATCAATTGGATGAAATTGAATGCCTCCATGAAACTAAGTAAACTATCACATCGGGTAACTTTTGTTAATAAATCAATGTTCAAATCTCCTCCAAAAATAATGGAGTCGAATTCAGGTATCAGGTTGCTTATAGTTTCCTCAAGTACATCGAAGCATTCTATTATATTGGCTGAAGGTGGGCGATACAAAGTCCCAAATAAATATATCAGACCTTCCGATGTTAATGATATTCAAAACTGTTCTAAAGAAGGACTCACCTGCGAAAAGACAATTTTATAATTGAGCGATCCACGTATATAAAACGCTAATCCTCCTCCTCGTGCCTCTCTATCCACTCTAATGTGTTATCTCTCAATAGGGCTTCCACACTCCTGATTACCACTGTTGTGTGAACATCCTGGTAATGTCAAAATATAATCACAAATATCAATTGTGAGGTTAGGAATTTTAAAGAATATTTCTGAATAAAATACATTGCATTGTACTCACACTGTTTTTTTAATATATCCGACTGCAAAACAAAGTGAAACTGGCGACAAACAAAACTTCAATGACATCAAACAATGACGGGGTAGATGGTTCTGCGCTAGTCAAGAGCATGTCTGGCAAGTTTGGTTGAAATGTGAAATCCTTTCGGTTTTATGGCTACCTTTTTTAACTGTTTTGAGTATTCATCGATCAACACAATAGCATAATTGTTTGCTTAGAAGACAATAATTGCTAACAATTTTTGATACGGTCATAGCGATCGATAAAATGAAGATGTTACCAAGAGGGTGTGTGAATTATTTTATGAACTGACAACGCATGGGTGGAGTAAAAATAATTGAACTGTATTTTCACCACTTTTAATTGACACAAATTATCAACCACTATCAACATTGGTACTCCTTCCTCTTATTTTCATTATATATCAGAAGGATTTGGGCTATTCAAACGTTCCTCTGAATTACTCACGTTGATATAGTGTAATAATCGAGAATCAAATGGAATCATATCATTACAATCACATAATTATTTATATATATACCTACCATTATTATTAGAAAAATCGTCATAATCATGCAATTTCAAAATTCTTGTTATCCGCATCGACTATCTGAAGTCCTAATTTTTGGTGACTGAGCCATTCATCTAAAATATGGTGAAGGGAAAAACATATAAAGAGGCGGAGGATAAGTGTTCAGCAGAAACTAATATTGAATATAATATATATTTCTGTTACGATGGAAAACCGATTTTTAGTCTGAATCTGATGAATCACTTTTATTTTTGATTTATAGTCCAGGAAATGAAGCATTTTGGCTCGCAATTTTTTCGTAAACTATGGATTTACTTGAAATGTTCACAGAAGGTAGGAAATAGTTGAAGGATCATTTTCTATATCATGCCGCTGTACGCTAGAGCCTTGGGGGGAGATTGCCACCCCATCTCGGAGGTGGAAATTTTTTATTACATTTTAACTGTAGGAATCGACGTGAAAGTAATTCTGAGAAAAAAATCTTTCATACTTTTTTTTCGTAAAAGTAATACTTTTTGAGTTATTCGGAGTGGAAATTAACAGTTTTTGACGAAAAAATCTACTTTTTTTAAAGTTTTTTTGCAAATAACTTTGAAAATGTGCATTTTATCAAAAAAAGTGTGTAGAACCAAATTGTAGCTTTGAAAAAACAAATACAATGCTTTTTTATAATTTTTCTACAACAAATACGAACTGAGATACAGCAAATTAATGCTTAGCTTCTTTCGTCAAATATACAAATTGGAAGATTCAAGGCGGAATAACGAGAAAAAATTGCATTATTCGAAGAGAGCTCATAGATTCTTTTTTGAAGTATTCAATAAGAGCTTTCAAACAAACAAACAAAAATATGTCTCCAGCATGAAAATTGACCGACTTATGATCAAAATCAGATCGGTACCCAGATTTTCTGTACCTTATTCAAGCGCTTTAAACTCTCCCCATTTGAAAATTGAGGGATCTTAAGTAATTTCATTCACACAGTTTCATATCTGTTGAGGAGCCCTACAAAATAGTTCCTGAAAAAAAATTTCTATCACCTAAAATGAAGGAGCTATGCTTTTTTTTTGAAAAATTCGAATTAGCCGCTTCGGAGCGTAGTTATCTAACCGGTATATTCGGCCGTTATACGTTATATGTTCCACTTTTTCCAGTCATATTGGAAGACAGAGCAGAAGAAACATCTGCTCTCGTGTATGCGTGTGTGAGTGTATATTTCGTTGATTCCTCACCAGTGTATTCTAAATTCTGAAGACATATCATAAATATTTCAATGTTTTCAAGGGTAGTTGTTCAACAAGGGTAGGTCGAAACGTTCTGAAATTGTATCCTAAAGCATGACACAATCATTATTTAACTATTTTCACCTATATTTGGGTTTTTTATGTTATTTTATAAAATTTGATAATAAGGGGTAGTTTTTACCCCTAAAAAACAAAAAGCGTACAGCGGCACAACATAGAAAATGAACTAGAGGGTGAAATAAGCCTAGTCACAAATGTTTGTACAAATCAGTGCTGGACGAAAAAAATTGTGAGGTTTTACCATTTTTTCAGCTTCATTTTCTGGACTATTTGTTTTGCCGGTGCTGAATATCATTTAAAAAGGAACTCACGATCGTTGCCGTAGGTACATTCAGACTATATGCTGCTAGATACACGTCATTTGAACATGGAAAATATATGAGGAAATACTCATATTTGTTTTCGTACTGAGTGACTTATGATATGAAGGATGCGCTTATTATTTCGACTTTTCTCCCAACTTAGGCCTGTCGTCAGGGTAAAAGTTTTTTGTGTCGAAGTGTTTTATTGTGATATGAACTTCAAGAATGGCAGCATAACTATATTTTCTTCAGGAGGTTACATTTTTCACTTTTCGTGCCAGATCTGTGAAAATGGACAAAACAAAAGGTTTTCAAGATTTTTTTTTCGTAAACCAGCTGATGAATGCCAACCCTCAGAAGTCGAAACTTGTGCGAAAATGGATTCACGAGGCATTACCTTTTAACGTGTGAATTTCACTACCAGAAATCTGACATATTTACAGACTCAAATGTTTCTTTTCGAAAATTATTAATTATTAAATTCGAGAGAAATGCAAATGAAATACCCGTGATTACGGTAAACTAACATCTGATGAATTCAACGAATTATTTGTGAATATAGCTGATAAAATTATCAAATCGCCCACTGAACTTGCTAACTCAAAAAAATTCGAATTTCAGAAAATTTTCAGCTTTCTCTTGTCCACTTTTTTGTAGTGAGTAATTATAGGAACACTGTTTTATATTGAAAAAAAAAACTGCGAACCAATTGTTGAACCTCTTACAGAGGTGATGATAGTTACTAGTGTGTTATGTTGAGAATAAGTCACGCAAGAAAGATTATAAATTATAAATTGACTTAGGAAACATAACACAGGAGTAGCATACAATGTTTTATTCAACACATGACAGTTATGACTATCATTATTCATCTCATTTCAGAAAAGTTATCTATCAAATAACACATTGAATTGTTCGTTTCCGTTAACCAGCTGACGAACGTCAACCATCAGAAGTCAAAACTTGTGCGAGCAATGGATTAACGAGGCCTCACCTTTTAACGTGCGATTTCCCAGCACGGTGGCCTGGCGGGGAATCGAGCCCCGGTCTTCCGCTTGAAAGACGAACGTGCTAACCTTTACACTACCGAGAACCACAGACACACTAGTATGTTATAATCCATAACTCAATAGTGAGTGTGTTATTTGATAGTATTGTCTGAAATGACATTTATAATGACAATCATAAATGTCATGTGTTGGATAAAGTTTTTCTATAGAATGTTTCCGGATGCTTCCAAGGTTTTAAAAGTATTACCTATTTTACCAAAAAGGCCACACACCTAAGTTGGATATCGCCCTATTTTCATCATTTCAATCTTCGGCAAAGTTGAGTAAACTCAAATACAACAGTAGTATGATTATTTAAAATCATATCAACTGCTGAAAAGCCCTCAATTCGGGTTGAAATCGGGGCATTCTATAATAGAGGCAGTCAAGGAGGTAGTGAGCTGCGAAATTGAGAGTCTTGAGGAAGGCTCTCTAAAATCGACCACCCTGTGTGCCCTTTCAAATGTCTTCGATTAAATCTCTCATGGAAAACTCCTCGAAGAACTTTGACACTATGGTGTTCGAGGATTACCACTTACTGTATTGAAAGCGTACTCAGAAAACCGTCGTCAGACCGTATACTTCAGGAATAAATTTTTCCCATTAGAGTATTAGACATGGTGTCCCGCAAATCTTCTGAACTATGAGAGGAAAGATCGAAAGAGTGGTTCTGTAGCAACAAATTGGAATTAGATGAAAGTAAAACGTGAATGCCACAACTGTTCAATAACCCAAGTGATATCAACAACGTAAAGTTGCTAGGTTTTCTATGGTTGGAGTTAATGAAAACAAATGGCACTATATTCAGGAAGTCAACATAAAATTCTGCTCGTCAGCTCAAGCACATCATTAACCCATTTACTTCAAGAACAAGTTCATTTCTTTCAATTTTATTCAAGGATGAGCTGTTGCATAATTCTATGGGAAAATTCAGCGAATGCTAGTGAGACATTTCGCCTCCAGAAAGAAGCGATAAGGACTCTTGCAAATCTTTGATATAATGAGCATTGCAATCCGTGGTTTATAAAACTTTGCATTGTGACGCTGTATTCTCTTCAATTACTCAATGCTCTGATTGAATACAAGAAGAAGACCACACCTAAGTTGGATAACTATCGCCCTATTTCCATCATTTCAATCTTCGGCAAAGTTGAGAAAACTCAAATACAACAGTAGTATGATTATTTGGAATCATATCAACTGCTGAAAAGCCCTCAATTCGGGTTGAAATCAGGGCGTTCTATAATGAAGGCAGTCATGGAGGTAGTGAGCGGCGAAATTGAGAGTCTTGAGGAAGGCTCTCTAAAATCGACCACCCTGTGTGACCTCTCAAATGCCTTCGATTAAATCTCTCATGGCAAACTCCTCGAAGAACTTTCGCACTACGGTGTTCGAGGATTACCACTTACTGTATTGAAAGCGTACTCAGAAAACCGTCGTCAGACCGTATACTCTTAGAATAAATTTTTCCCCTCACAGGGTATTACACATGGTGTCCCGCAAATCTCCTGACTTATGAGGGGAAAGATCGAGAGAGTGGTTCTATAGTAACTAATTGGAATTAGATGAAAGTAACATGTGAAAGCCACAACTGTCAAATCACCCAAGTTATATCGACAATGTGAAATTGCTTGCTGATGAGTTTCCAACCAGTTTCAAATACCCTATTCGATTTCTTGACATATTGACCATAAACTTATTTTTGATTCTCTAACATTTTATAAGCCGCATAATCCTCAGAAAACTTAGTGCTATCGCAATTTTTTTTCACAATGATATTTTCATATAGAAGGCCTCGATGTAAAAATTGTCTCATTGAGGCCGAATCATTCTTTGTCATGGGTTGATGCACGTCTAACTGTTTAGCAAATCGAATGTGTTAAATAAGTGTTGTGGCTCAGATTCGGGGATTCATAAATGAGACTTTCAAGATTCAGAACAGTATGATTCTACTCCTACTCTCAGTAGGTATGTATGGTTGATATGTCTTCGAATAAATTGAATGTGTGGAACTTTTTCGGGTACTTTTTTGAGATCTTTATGGAAGTTAGAATTTTTTCAACGACCCACTTCATTTATCTTCTAGTGGTTCATTATTGGCGATAAATTTCAGCTTTTCATGAGTGTGAGATATACTGATTGATGATTATGTTATGTCCTCAATGACTTGACTCGACGTGAATGGTTTCACGTGGCGTGAATGATATCGTATGAATAAGTTTGTTCGAATTCTGAATCATAGTCATTTCCTGAAAGCATTCAATTGATAATTCTTCTCGCATTAAGGAATCTTATTTCTGTTCGTCAACTTGCACTGATGATTTACCAATTCCATATATTGAAAACATCTCACGGCGAGGCATTGCAGATTGACGAGTCAAACGGCTGCTCTGTTTTAACTCTGTCCGTAATATAAATCAGGGATGGCTTGCCAGCAGGCTACGAGGCAATTCTGGATTCTGGCGCCTCGCCTGTGTGTTCAGTACACCCTTGAATCCGTTCGGGAGAGGAGGTCGCTTGATTCCGAGAAATTATCGCAGTTTATCGAACTTTCGAACACAGTTCGGCTAGTTAATCCCAAATTATTTTGTGCAGTGAATGTTTTTGTGGTTTGTTAACGTGATTGAAGCAAGGTTTTTATATCATATGTTGGATTTCCTCTCAGAAAATATTTGAAAAGACGCCTTATACGAGGTATGTGGATTATTTTTCATTTTTGGAGAATATCGGTCGGATGAGACTTTCTCACAGACGTCTCATCCATGGATATACACCAGTAGGAATGCTGAGAAAAGATTTCAATTGAGTCCGGAACTGAATTTGGTTCAAGATCGAGCATCTTCAAACAATGATAGATGATTGCCTATCTATATGAAATATCAGTGTTGGTTTTTGCGAGAATCACTAAACGGTGGATGGTCTCACAGGAAAACATACTCATAACTGATGCTGTTTCAATAGAAATAAAATCATTTCATCTCGGAAATGTAATTTATGAAGCTATTGGATGAAATTGAAGTGGCATAAAATATTCTCGGAGCAAGAATGTAGCTCATATTTGGATTTGGAGCAACCCATGCTTGATGGCTGTTTCAATCAGAAATGGGTTTTGTGTATTTGTAGATATTTGGTATATGATTCGCATGAATAATTCTAAATAGTATCAGAATTATGACAATGCTATAGTTTATGTTACTCTAGCAGATATTTCCAAAATCTGGATCAAATATGTTTTTAGGCTTTCGCCTCGTAGATAAAAAAAATCGATAACCTAACTTCTTATCGGCTTTGAACAGATTTGAAACTATCACCTCCATATTTTAGGCGAAATAAGAATAATCTCTGCCAGTCAGTTGATGAATTTGCAAAGAACAAAAATAAGAGCATTGAATTTCATGTTACATGGAAACATTTGGCAAGCAATTAAAAACTCGTTTTAAAGAGCAGTATGAGCGTATCGGGCAAATCAGATAGGAAAAATCTAGCTTTAATCATTATCTAGCTCGTGTGTAATAGGCTACTTATCCTTCTCGTTATGTAATATACTATTTCTACTCCCATCACTTCCATCAAACTTGTGCTGTGATTTCTGGTGATGTAGCATAAAGGTTTTCGTTATCACTCATTTTCAATGCTTGAGACACTGAACGACAGTAAGTAGGTAAAACAATTGCTTGTCGATTCATGGCTATAACTTCATACAGTACTAATCCACAAACTGTTGAACAATGAATTTTCTGAAAATATGATTCTCAAGTCAATTTTACAAAGAATTCGAAGAGAAGATTCGTTGATTTTGGCTTTTGAAAAATTTAATGTATTTTGAATGGGCCATTACCTAACAGCTGTCAAATACGTTATGAACTGTTTGAATAGTGGAAATAGGAAAACTCATTACAATTTTATCAACCAAAGGGCAATACTCGATCAGATTTTTTGTCAATCTTATACTCGTGATGAATGTTTTTGCGGACACCAAAATAGAATGAATAGAAAATACTCCTTTCGGAAATCTATTATTAGTATCATGACTCCATTACTACAGCTTGGAAGCCGGAATGTTGAACAGTTCAACATTTTTCTCACGGAATAATTCACGATGTTATATAACGATAACGGAAAGTTCAGGACAACGCCAAGTACGAAATACAGGTGATTTCAATTGAAACCTTCAGTTTTCATAGTATTTCAGAACGTTTCAAAATGTTGAGCAATAACTGTCTAGACAAAATGAGTTTGTGACACGAGAAATGAAACAAATTAAAAATAATAAAATGACTCCATGAGTCAGAAAACATTCGTTCAACGTTTTTTTATGTTCACCAAAATATTATCTGATCATCGCTTCTGAATAGAAGATTATGATCGAATATTCAACAAACCTGCTCTTCAGAACAGTCCTTCAGTTAGTCTCAATAGTCCGCAATATTCATTGAAATAAAGTATGATACAGAAGTAATGGAAATGGTAGTCACCAATAACTATTCATCTGAGTTTCATTTTGTATAATGAACGCGAATTTTTCATTCTCTTACATGCAAGACCATTTGTAATTTTGAGAAAGAATTTTCTTTCGTCATTTTCGAGAAGTATAAATTCTTATGAAAACTGTGGAATTAAGGAAGGAGGAAGGAAGAATGAGATATGTTTGTCTACGTCAATAGAGAAAATCAACTAGAATTTTCAACGCTGATGCGTCACCATTCATTGTCTTGGAAGGAAGTCAACCGAGAATGCAGACACAAAAAATATACTCGAAAATTTACCAATCTTGGCGAGTTAGAGCCATGGTTCCGCATCCGACCCACGCCCACGATACGAATGTCGTTAGTCAGATTCCCCAAGAGTGCAGAGATTTTTCTCTAAGAATTTCTGTCTGTCTTGTTGGGAAATGACTCTGCCACGTTTCATGGTTGACGGGTCCGCGAATATAGTCCAGTTTATGACCATTTTCTTGTGTATTTATCCCATACAGCACCGATTTGCATGGAAATTTGGGTTCACGATCTACATACCCTATTTTTCAAAATCTACCCTGTGCCGAGGGTTGCTTTCTCCCTGGGGGTGGATGCCACCCCTTCTTGGGGGTGAAAAAATTTAAATTTGAAATAAGTGCGGAAATCAATAGATTGACTAATTCTGAGCACTTTTTGTTCAATGAAGTTTTTTCTGAAAAGGAATACTTTTCGACTTATTCGCGAGTGAAATTGTCGGTTTTCAGTCAACAAAAACACGTTTCCAGATACATTTTCGCGAATAACTGGAAAAATATGCATCTAATCGAAAAACTTGCAGAGAGCAAAATTATAGATTTTGAAAAAACAAAGGCAATCGTTCATTTTTGATATATGTCAACTGACTACAAACTGAATAATTGCTTGTTGAAAGTTGATTGGTATTTTCAAAAACCAAAATGTAAAGTTTCTACGTACAATAACCAAAAACCAATGCATGTTTTGGGAAAAACTCATTGGATCTTTTTTGAAATCCTTCAAAAATATTTCATTTCTGTTATTTATGAATGTTTCTAGCATCAAAACTGACCGAGGTATGAAGGAAATAATGTTGAATCCTATTTTTTCGTTAAAAAAAAGTGAATAACTCATCCTCTCTTCCCCCTCCCCCTTGAAAAAAATCGTTGTTACTCCATGATTCACTTCATTCACGTTCTTTTAATGAGTTCTGAGTTTTTCATCAATTGAAATTACGTAGTTTCGGAAAAAATTGAGATTTAAGAGAAAAAATCATATACGTAATTCAGCGAAAAATCACCATTTCTTCGAAATAACTCGAAAAGTATTGATCATATGCGAAATTTTCTGGAGTACAAAATTGAAGGTTATTCTTCGCTGAATATTTTGGTGTTACATTTTTTCTGCAGAATGAAAATAGACTAAGGGCCAGTAAAATATCGTGAGGGTTCGCGCAAAGTACCTTTTTTGAGCCCTTTCAGCATGAATCTTTTCAAAAATATAATCTTAAACAAAAAAGCATGTGAATGAACAAATAGGTCTTAAAAAAAGCTACAAAATACTTTTTTGGTGGATCTGATTGCTTAAAGACTAAGCGAGTTATGGGAAAAAAACAAAAAAAATTACACTATGAACATTAGTATATTGAAGAATACACATAGTAACTATATTTTAAATATATATATATATATATATATATATATATATATATATATATTATTATATTATTTTGTGTGATAATGAATTATGTTTATTGTTGAATTTTGTAATTTTTTATATAATACACATCATAATATAATATTCTCAGGGTTTTTCAAAAAAAAATTTTGTATATGAATATCGATCTCAGGGTTTTAAAATTATAAATGAAATTTCTTTTCAAGTTTAGACTCTTCTAAAAGTTTCTGCTTTACCTATCTTGGTCATAGCATTTCTTTTTACTTCAGGTGGATTCAAATCAGGAAGGAAATCCAAGACTCAAAGTACTTCATGAGAAGTTAGGAACCTTTCAGCATTTTTAAGAAACAAGAATTGAATTTCATGCTTTTTAATAATGAACAGAAATTTTGAAATGAAATGTGACAACACAGAATTAATAACAACAATAACCTATCATATATGGATTAAAATAACCTTAATCTAAAATTCATATTCTAATATACATGTCTGGTAATTTGAACTCTTTTCGTATCTACGAACGTGATTCTGTATCAAGTTCATTGGTTATACTTCGCCGGTAAGTCTGCAATATGACATATTAGTGCATTTCCGAACGTTCTAAATGGTAACTCGCGTCAATGTCAATTGTCATTCTAACTTATGTTTACTTTCACTATTTACATTCACGAAAAAATTGTTAAATGTTCTTCAGAAAAATGGGGATAAAAAAAAATTCATTGAGCTCAGGGAAATAGTTTATGTGCACAAGAAAATAGATATATGCGTTGCAACGATATATGGAAAGTGTTTACCATGCTGGTTTCCCTCGATGTGGTGATTGGCGACTCCAACAAGCAATTTCTAGCCTGCTGAGTGATTTTCGTTGCTGTGTTGAAGTTGATGGAAACGGCCTTGGTTCGGGCTCTGGAGTGAAGATTTCTTCTGGGGAAAGTTCGGATGGGACGAATGTCTTGGATTCATTGGTGATGAACCATATCACAATCACAAACACTTTGGATAAGTTTTGAACATAATTAGGTATATATTTCCTTCTATTTTAATTTAATAAAAATTTTGTCATGCTCATGCTTTGAAATGCATTTTCGAAGTCCTTGTTTACAAATAAACAACTGAATGAGTTGTTTCCCTAGCAACTTGTTGCTTCGATAACTATTCTAAATATTTACAAATTAATTCTAAATCTATTCTATAATCTACAAATTTCTAATTAATATCATTTTAAAGCTTAATTCTTCAAGTATATCCCAATATGTGTTATTTTTCCATAAAATTTCTAATTCCTTGCTTAATTTCAGTAAGCATCATTCAATATCAGAAAAAGTTGAATTCTCCTTCTCATATTTAAATTTGCTGAATGTTCTCAATTCAAAATTTAATTCTATTTTATCTATTGAAATTGATTTGGAAGTTTCTTTATGACTTTATGCATTGTTTGGGACTAATTTCATTCATTTAACTGTTATCAATTTCTTGTATTTCATTGCTAAAGTTGGTTAATTATCACGTGACAGATGTCATGTCATTTGGTGAATAACATTTCTACTCATGATATACGAGGTGTCCAAAAGATTCCTCTTGTTTGACTTCATCTGAGATAGAAAGATTTTTGCTTTTTAAAGTGAGTAGGTTGGATTTCATAACAATATATATATATATATATATATATATATATATATATATATATATATATATATATAGGTATATATATATATATATATATATATATATATATATAGGCTTCCGCGGTCAGAAATGTGCTGGCTGGAGTTGATCCGCGTCTGGAATGGTTCCCTTGTCTACGTTTCGGCTCCCAGTTCGGAGCCATTTTCAAGACTGAGTGACCTTGCGTCTAGGTCTGAGTCGAGTTCGGAGGTCGAAACTCAATCATCACCAAGAAGATGGCAAATGAGACTTTGCCGAAACGTTGTGACAATTATCCTTCAGAGGATCAAAACCACAGAACTCGGAATGAAACCCGAAAACACAATTCATCATACTTCGTCCGTGAGAATCTTCGTGCTAACATATATATATGTATATATATATATATATATATATATATATATATATATATATATATATATATATATATATATATATATATATATATATATATATATATGATAACCTTTTTTAATGGGGTAGTTTTCACCCCTGAAAAATCAAAAGCAACCCCGAGGACAGAGGTAACTTTAAAGTAGTCTCAATCTGAATTTTCATACAGTTGGGTTTCCTGGTTACTCAATAACAATTTCGAAAACTATCATAAGGGTGGTTTTTAGGGGTCGAAACTGTTTAATAGATCAGAAATTGTCTATCAAGATTAATTCAACGTATTTACAGATGACTGCATGCTCAAAACTGGTATTTTGTAATTTTTTTTGAATAGTGGTAGTTTTCACCTCTGATGAATAAAAATCAACCCCAGGCACAACCTCTACTTTGAAGAAGATGGTAGATAGAAGCTAAAACTCAAATTGAATGCAAGTAGATAGTGAATAAGATGAATAACTGCCAAATAACATGTTAATTATTATTTTCTGATGATATTCTTTCATAAGGGGGGGGGGTGTTAAGGGCTGACACTGATTACTGAACCATAAGTTATATTAAAAATTATCAATTGATTGATTTTACTAATATAAATATGATTTCAGTTTATTACATGCTCCAATCTAAAATTTTGATATTTTTTTTCGAAAAGGGGTGGTTTTAACCCCCCTCCTCCAAAAAAGCAACCTTCGGCACAGGGTAGATTTTGAAATAGAGGGTAAGTAGTACCTTTATCCAAATTTTCATACGAATCGGTGCTGTATGGGATAAATACACAGTTTACACTTTTTTTACCGTCAAAGACTGGAGTAATAACCATTTTGCTCCTGAGTTATAGCGTAGGGAGTTAGTTACAAGCCTACTTGCTGAAGGACTTCGAAAGAAGTCGATTGCGTTTGGTATATAATACCATAAATCACATTTACTACTACTGCTATATCAATCTAAATATTATTATTGCTAGCGTTCCGAGGGATAACAAGCTAGCTATAAGGAGAGTGATAAAATAATGGCACGAGCAAGGTTTTTCCGTAATATCATGAAATTCGAATAATTGTGGGGTGTAAGTGCTTGCAGAGGGGCAGAATAGCTACTTATGATATGAGTGTTAAAATTAAGGTTTTAGTTTTTGAGTGGAAGAGTTTGCGAAACGAGCGTAGCCAGTTGAGCAATTTCACCGTGTCTGTTGACGCCGAATCACCTGGTTACCAACAAACAGTATTTTTTACAGCTCACGCGTTTTATTTGAAGTCACATTCAAAGTTCTTGCTGGTGTGTAGTGTCTTGCATAATGAAGATTAATAGTGAAGAATTGTGCGTTGTGACGATATTGAAGAGGCTGCAAAAAGATCTTCAAGTGAATTGTTACCGAAAAAATCGGCTCAGCAGTACGAAATCTCATATCCTAAAGGAAATTTCAGCAAAACCGACTTCTTATCCTATCTGGAAGATAAATCAAAAATATGGAACTCGTCAACTTTGTGGAGCAAGTTTTCAATGACAAAGCCGAGTGCGCTCGTTAAAAATGGTGTTACAAGCAAATATTTCCAGGTAATAGCATTCTTAAAGCGAGAAAAAGAAGGTTATAGGCCCAAACAATCAACAACTCTTACGTTCAGAGGTTAATAAATGGGGCGCCAGATGAAAAATATTTGATGATAAAAGTTGCTACTATTTTCAGAATATACGTAGCCTGCTGGAGTGAAGAGATGTGCTATTCATTAAGAGAAGACATTGAATTGATGGATGAATCATTGATTGTTCAAATTCCGAATACAAAAACGAAAAAAGGTAGTTTTTTCTGCAGTGCCAACCCAGTTGGTGTAAACACGTTTGGGAAAATGCCCTCTACCATGGCTGAGTTTCTGAACTTCCCGGAATCAAAGGAATATACAGGTCACTGTTTCAGAAGGTCTTCTGTTGCTCGCACAATTAGAAGCGAATATAAAGGATATTAAGAAGCACGTAGAATGAAAGTCTACAACAGTAGCTGAGGGTTTCATCGATCAATCTATTATTTATAAAAAGGCTATTACCGAAAAAATAATTCCAACAGCGTTACAATATCTTTCTATTCACTTCAAAAATTGAATGTTGATGCCCATGTAATTGGCAACTCAGCTACTTAAAATGTGTTACAAGGCTCTTCAACATCCCAAGGTATTAATATCAGCAGTTGTGAATAATAATAATTATAAAGTAATTAATGTATATAATACATTTTTTGTATCTTATTTTGATTGATATTTGGTCGAAGAAAAGTGTTAAAAATACTTTTGACACTAGTGTTAAAAAAAATTGAACACGCTACTTTGTAAACATCATCTTTTAATACTCTTGACAACCATTAAAAATGTCAGTTTTGAATGTCACAGTTGTATAGGAATGTATTTTTTGTATAACTTTTTCACTGATGAAATAAAACCTCACTTCCAACACTCATATCATAAATAGCCTTTTCATCAAGATATAGAGTTACTATAAAAAATACTGAATGAAGACAATACGTGTGTTCATAGTAATCCTGATAATTTCTCCGTTCATTCTTAGACTGATCATACTTACCCATTGTTCAAAATCACATTGAATACCGGTAATAAAACTGAGTTAAATGGTATTGAATGGATCAATCAGTTGACCCGCTGACGTCCCTTCACGAACGTCAACTCTCAGTAGAACTTTGTGCGAGTTAGGTATCAATTAGGTCTCACCTTTCCACATGTCATTCTGAGCAAAGGGGAGAATGAAAGTCTGGTCTGCCATTCAAAATAATGGCGGCGCGGAATGTTGATCGACCCCTAGATACTCGACTAAACTCGACTTAACCCTCTAACCATCTCCGTCTCCATAGTTTTCACGATTAATTTTTTCCACCATGAAGTTTGTATAATGTGAAATCAGTTTATTGATGATACTTTCAATAATGTTCTTGTAACTTTCAGAAACTAATTTATCATTCACGCTCGAACTGAGCGAGGGTTTTCTCTGCCAAAAATCGGGGACTGCGAATATCGATCTTCAGCAGACCCGTGATCATTATGAAACCGTTATCAACTTCGGAGATTTTCACGCAGAAAACTTCTTGAGAGTTATATCCCCCGTTGAATCAGTGAAAAATTAAACATAACAAAAAACCGAGAAAAACTTCAGGAAAGCTATAGACACGAAATACCGAAAATATGAATGGGAAATTCAGAAATCATAAAATTCCATGCGAACGCTACGGAGTTTTGAATCTTCTCTGTCCTGATTATTTTGTGAATACCTGTACTGCTTCTGACGAATGGCATGAGAAGAAAGTAACGAAGCCTGAACTCGTAATTCGGACGAGTCTATCAAAGACGTCTTGAATTTTTCGTAGGAGAGCAAATGGTCTGGAATAAAATAAAAATATGAGGCACAGCAAACTGACTAATGATCCGGGCGACGGGTGTGCTCACTCCTTCAAATTGTGTAGTTCTATTGCCAGGACCGCAGACCTACTTGGATATTTCGGTGCTTTCAGGAAATATTCATTGTATCCATCCATCACTGTAGTAGAGTGCAATACAAATTTCATTACATAAGCAGCTTTTGTGGAAGTGAAATGCTTCTAGCCTTCAACCCGAGGGTGTTCCACCTCGGATATCAACAAACATTTCGCGAATGTATGCTGAAATCCAGAAATATCACCTGGAATCCTTGATGACAGACTGATATTCTTCTGAATATTTAAGTGAGTTAATCAACATTGACTGAAAATTCTTTCAATAAAAGCTATTATTCGGAGACTGATGCAAAAAGTGTTTGACTGATACCAGAGAGATAGGTACTGCTTCTGCAAGTGAGTTATTTCATTGTCCCAAGAAAATTTAACACAACAATGTATTAAATATAGTTTGGAGAGTAGAATGAGCAGGTGGCGTTCATAAGCTCTTCACCTCCTTTTTCAGAAGATCGTATTTTTATCCGGAAGAATTTGCTGAGTTGTAAACCTCAACAGATTTTCTGAATATGTCACGAAATATTAGTTTGAGGTCTGTGCTTCCTTCGTATTTGATAATTTTGAACAGTTGTTTTCAGTTGTGAACACCACGTTTCACAAAAATACCGCGAATAAATATCTTTGCTGCTCCTGAGGATAGTCCTAGGAGATTAATAACAATGTAAAAGGACTTCGACGATAGCGTTCAGTATTAACCATAACTTTCATTTTACTATGTTCATTCTATTATAGAAACGATCATTTAAATCATTTATCACTTCTACGATTGTGTAAATTCTCATCTACACACTTCAAGAACAATCGTAACAAACGCCTGGATCGTTTCACGTACACGATAGATTGCTGGTGGACAAACTTCGCAAATAAACTTTCACCCTGGTAAATACCAGGAAGTCAGCAGGAGATTTAGCATTATTGGTATTGAACACTTGTCTTGGATCTTACATAAATCTTTCGTTCCATTGACCCTTCTCAAGACGAGGTATAGATTGTGGAATAGCAGTAACACTTTATATCTAAAACTCGCCACATCAGCCTGGTACAGTCCAGCACTTCTCATTCAATGTTATTCAGTGTGTAACACTTTTGACGGAGGTGCTCTTCATCTCAATTGATGAAAATGCTTTCTGCAACACTCATAGATTGAAAAAACAAATCTGACTTCTGACTTGATGAATGAGAAACATTGGTTTAACAGTTTAATTACCAGCAGAAAGTAAATAAGAGTAAAATATAGATGAAAATTATCATCATATTTATTCAGCCTTTCCAAAAAACCTTACGACGTGGATGTTTTCGAAATCTCAAACAATCAACTGAGAAGAAATGGCCAAAAATCATGTTTTACATATAAAACTTCTCATAACTATTTTTCATTATTATTTCTCTTTGTCACAAACTCTCTCGAGTGCAAAAAGGCAGATCCTCATAGGGACAAGGGTTCGCTAATTGTCTTTTATGTCGAAGATTTCATGAAATGATCATTGGAAATAAGTATTCATATTGTTTATTTCATAATTTCCACTCATACAGGAAGTGTCTATAGTGAGTATTTGCTCCAGATATGGCTGATGTGGAAAGATACTGAATAAGTTTCAAATGGCCACATTTTGAAATAAGTTTAAGATGTACAAGGAGTTGCATTTTTCTGTGTGAGCAAATGATATAAATAATAAATGGTCCCATTGTTCCCTACTCAGCGCTACATTTCTTCTGCCACAATGCGCCGTTGTCAAGTTATATTTTTTCAGAATTCGGAATTGAAGTCGGCTCTAAATGAAACATATTTTATGGAGTTGATTAATGAAAGATCTGGAAATTATTTGGTGAGGTGGCTCAGAGGACAACAAAAAGCATGTAAAGGTCTGACAACTATTTATATTTATACAGGGTGCTTCAAATGTTACTTCGATTTTCGTCAATTTCAGTTGAAGTTTATGCGATTTATTCAAATGAAACACCCTGTATATCAGTCTGCCTTCGCATTTTACATGAAATTACCTATCTGGGAATACCAACATGTTATATGGTATACGAAGGCGTTAATTCGCAATTTGCCTTCAAAATATTTAACGAAAATAATCACATTAATAATAATGAATTTTCAAAATATTTTTCACCTCATTTTGTGAAAAGGGTTTAAAAAACGTGACACTTTTTGCTACTACTGACGAACTGTTATCCATACATTCCCAATTTGGAGGTCTCAACTGAATTATTGGAATCAGAGCACAATTATGCATAAGTAATGCATAATTGAGTAATGAGTAATTAATTTGAATAGTTAATTAATAATTTCGAGGCGTAGTTAACTTTCATTGAAAATGCTTCTAAAAAATAATTAATCAACTATCTCGACTATAAATTACATCTGCGGGTATAAATATCAATTAATCAGTGGAAGAATTTTGGTATTTTTGTGACATTTGTTGATGGTTTGGTGCGTGATTTGCTCAAAATTCCTAGTAGTTTATCATGAATGATACGACGAACGAATTGATTGAAATAGTGTGAGCAGATAAGAAAAATTGCTTGTTGCATTCCCGTATGCATGCGACGAAATGTCATAACAAACGGCATCCACAGGTGAAATGTTATGAATTATTGAAGGAACAAGTTGAAAGAACATGCCATGTCGAATACAAGGAGGAGAGTCGTACTTGAACACTATTGACTGATGTAAACTAATTAGTTGTTAGTCTTGCAGTCGTAGAAAATCCTGATGACTGTAGGGAAAATAATCAGCGATTTAAATATATCGAATTCTTCAGTTGCCAGAAGTTTACGAAATAACAAATTACACCCTAAGCACTTGCAACTTCACAAATAAGATTACTGAGGAGCATCATGTTCACCGACTAAAACACCTTCAACAGAAATTAATTTGTCAATAGGGGCATTTACCACTGTTATAGTACCAAAACTTTTAATAACGTTTTTGCTGACGATCATTAACATAATAAGGGGCGTAATGTATGTTCGAAGGAAAGTTGAATAGACGAAAGTTTCTTTGATTCCTTCCTAATCACATCGAAGAAGGAATGTAGCTTTAGTTAGATGGGACCGGCACATTTTTCGGGAAAAGTACATAGGGAGCTGAATGCAATGTTCCCAGATAAGTGGATTGGGCGAGAAGGTCCTATTCCTTGGCTTCAGAGGTAACCAGGCCTAACACCAATGCCTTTTTATCTATGAAGAACAGCAGAATCGGAGAGATTCAGGAAATGTATAAAGTGAAAAATGTTCTGGAAATGTATTATGAGTGTGACTATAGTCGATCCTTCCATTTCAAATTCAAAATGTTGAACATCTAGTTCTTTCCTCAATTTTTTTTATACATATGAACTCCAACTGAAATAAATGAAAATCAAAGAAAGATTTGAAGCGCACTGTCTAAATATAAATATTTCTCACATCATTATATGCTATTTTATTCTTTGAGTCACCTCACCAAATAATTTTCAGATCTTTCATGAAACATTTCAATAACAGCTCTTTCATTCAGGGCCGGTCTCACTTCCAAATTCTTCAAAGAAAAATATAGCTTGGTAACAGCGCATTGTGGCGAAAAAAAAATCCTGCGCTGGGTATGGAACTATGGGATCATTGTATTGACAGAAAAAAACGTTTTTTTATTCAAGAAAATAATATAATTTGCTCAAACGGAAGAATGTAATGTACCTCCGAAATTAATTTAAAAATTATATGATATTGTTACGAATCAACTAGCGCTCTAGTAGCGGCGGCCCTGACGAGATCGTAAACGCATATAAGGGATTGCGTCGTAGCGAACGTCATCTTCCAGGAACCGTTTATTGCCGCTTGGAGAATTCGAGACACGTCATCGGGGCTTTTCTCGAGGATTCTCGATAGGTACGCAGGTATATATACGGAAGAGACTTCGTCGCGGGCAGAGCTAGTTAGTCGGAGAGTTTGTATTCAGAGCTAAGTGAAGCGAGTTTAGTAGAGCTAAGTGGAGAGAGTTTTGTTATTGCTAAGTGCAAGTAGTGACGTGTAGAATTTGTATAATAGAGATTTTTAGTATGTACAGAGAGTTTTGGTACCGAGCATAGGAAAGTTATCGGAGCGATTTGAGTGATTGTGTTGTATTGTATTGTGATAGAGAGTTATAATAAAAGAAGTTTAGTGTTGTTTGGAGTTTTATCAACGAACCCAGAGGTATATCGTAACAGTGGTGTCAGAAGTTTGGATTTTTTATTTTATATCGTAACAATATCATGTAACTTTTAACTGAAACTTTTTTTGTAGCTTTTCGGATCCTCCATATATCGAACAAATACGCATTATTGTTAAACTCTGTATCTTTAAATCAATTACCCCAATTGTTCTCAAGGAAAAGTTACATGTTTTACACCGAAGGTTCCAATCTCATCGTTTATTCCTATATCTACAAGTGAAGAAAAAAGTAAACAATTTCCATTTTTCAGTGACGCCCTTCTCATTCACATTGCATTTTTTTCAACATCAAAACTTGCACTATGTTTTCAGTTTGATATGATTCTTCATCATAATCGTTGTGATTGGAACTTTCTCCTAAAAATTCTAGTTTTGTCAGCAAAACGCGTTTCAAGCGCCAATGATATCAGTTTGATGTGAGGGTAACTGATCTCTATAAAAAGGTGAGTATTCGAGTATGAAACAATCAATATCAATGTTACTGAAGAGAATGAAAAAATAGCATATACTTCAGTATGTCTTTGTTTTCTTCAATATTAGTCGAAAAAAAAGCTTTCGAAACAAAAGAGAAGGAATATTGAGTTTCCTTATGCCTTCGTGATTTCACAGAACCCTTCAAGATGTCTTGAAGGGCCTTTGAGAAGTTATTAGAGTTATCATTCAGTAAATCTTGGTTAATTTTGTAAGTGGGTGTATATCATTTTATGAATGAATCAAACGTCTTTGAATGATATACACGTACCTATTAATAGATGCAGATGTTACCTATAGTGATATTTCAGACCATTTCATGCAGATTATTTCGCTATATTCAGAAGTTGAGGAACGAAATGAGACAATCGTATATGAACGTTTTTTCAACAAACAGGAAAATATCAATAAATTCAAAAATGAACTTTCAAACATCGAATGGCCTTGTTCACAGTTTGATGACTCTTTTCAAAATAAATTCAACAGTTTTCTCAATACTTTTATGGAAAATTTTCTATACTGTTTTCCATTAGAAAAATATTCAGCGAATAAGAACAAGAGAGGGAAACCTTGGTTATCTTCAGAAATAATTAATGAAGGACGATTATTGAGAAGTATATTTGAAGAATATAAAATCTCCCAAAATGAAAATATTCATCAGGATTATAAGAATCGGAAACGAGAACATGTTAAGAGAAGTTCTGAATCAAAAAAAGCCTATTACAACAGTTTGTTTACGAGATCGAATAACCAATCAAAAACGTCGTGGCAAATAATAAAAAAAGCCCCCAAGCTACCAGAGTTTTTTATTGATGATAAAAACGAACAACTTACCAACCCAAATGAGATTGCCGAAAGTTTTAATAATTTTTCAATCAACTCGATAAAAAATTTAATGGAAAATATGACTTTACCTGAAATTTCCAATTCTAGAACAAATGTACAATCACTTTTTTTAGCACCATACACAGAGCAGGAGGTATATCACATCATAATATCAGCATCGAGGAAAAATTCATCCGGTTTTGATAATATACCATGCTCTTTATTAAAACATGTGGCATCTTATGTCGCTAGTCCTCTCACTCAGCTAATTAATGATTCATTTTCGGAAGGAAGTTTTCCTGATATTTTAAAAATGGCTATCATTCAACCATTTCATTAAAAAGGGGACGTTCACGATATTTCGAATTATAGGAGGGTGGCCTTGTTATCAGTATTCTCCAAAATTTTTGAAAAAGCATTCTATCATAGGTTGGTAACATTTCTTGACAATAATTCTTTTTTCAGTCCATTTCAATTCGGTTTCAGAAGGGGAATGTTTACCGATCAAGCAATCATAGCATTGTATAATGAAATTCTTCGAAACATAGATAAAAGTAGGTTTATAGCCTGTATTTTTTTCGACTTGCAGAGAGCATTCGAAGTAATCAACATCGAACTCCTATACAAAAAGTTAGAAAACTATGGGATACGAGGAAATGCTCTTCGGTGGCTTGGGGGATTTCTTCAAATCGTACGCAACGTGTAGGATTACTACTTAACGATATTCTGTATTACTCTGAACTAGAAGCGGTAAACAGTGGAGTCCCTCAAGGGAGTTCGCTGGGGCCTCTGTTATTTATAATTTTTGTTAATGACATAACATACAAAAACATGTCTGGAACTCACATATCGTTATACGCAGATGACACTTCTGTTGCCTGCTCTGGTGAATCACTAGCAAATTTGAACAACACATGTACTGAGGCTGCAAATTATATCAATAATCAATATTGCCGAAAGAACAACCTTATATTGAATCAAAGCAAGACTGAATTAATCATGTTATCCTTGAAGGATTTGAATAAAAGCTTCATAATAAAATTACATGATGAATCGATCGAACAAAAACAAATAGTAAAATACTTGGGAGTCTTAATAGACTCGAAACTTTCATGGACGTATCAAATCGATAACGTTTTAAAAAAATTAGCGAGACATTCTTTTGTAATCTGGCAACTTAGATCAAGAATTGATCACTATCTCTTGAAATTGTACTATTATTCATACGTTTATACCTATAACTATGAAAAATGGGATTGTAGCCTGGGGCAACAGTTTTAGGTCTAATGAAGTTTTTATTCAACAAAAAAAGATTGTACGTAACATGATGTTCAACCCAGGACATTTTCCTGTCGCCAATTGTTTAAACAACTTGAGCTTTCAACGTTCCCTTCTCTTTTCATTTATAATTGCATACTATATATGAAAAATAACCCAGTTATTCTCAATCAGTCTCGTGAAGATGTATACAACTTAAGGCAAAATTTTAATATCAATATACCATCCCATCGATTGTCAACTGTGGCTAACAGTCCATTGATTCTGCCGATCAAATTATATAACCACTTACCAACTAGGCTCAAAATATCATCAAGTGTGAATGTATTCAAATATGAAGTTAGAAAACTTTTAGTTAACGGGGTTTTTTATTCAGTTCCGGAATATTTATGTTGTAACCTGGTATAACCAGCTTTACATGTACATTTTCATACACTATTTTATAAATACTTTTATACAGTTTTTTTGTCTCTATATACTATTCTTTAGATATATTATTATATATTACATTATTATATCTGTATACTGTAATGTTCGTTTTTTCAACAGAGTATTTTAATTTACTTGACAATATCCTACACTTATGTATGTATAAGTCTGATTGGAAATAAAGAGAATTGAATTGAATTGAACAGAGAGTGTTTGTAAATTTTTCATCGAATTATTATTCAGTTATTTATAGTTCATTGTTTCAATTGAGGAAAATCACTCCACTTATGGTAATTTCATTTTCCCTGTATAATCTCTTAGCCTATCAGATTTCGGGAGAGCACCCATCGCGAAGATTCGAATGGTGGTAGGATAGATACTTTCGAAACTAACTAACGAAAAATGTCGTATGTGAGTCCAAAACCATAATCCCACTCTGATCACTCTAAAATCTCTGCTACTGAGCCACCCTAACCAAAAACACAGTGCATCCCCGAGGAGGAGTTAGAAGACCATGTTCCTTCAGGAAAACACCGGAAAACTCCAGGTATGTAAAAACCGATGTTTTGATTGACATCCGATCTCTTTCCTCCAGTGTCGATGTAACAGAAGTTGATTCAGAATTTCGAATTTCAAAACTATCAGTATATCAATATAGAATATAAGCTGTTTGAAACGATTGTGACCAAGGAATATTCGAATTTTATTTTTACTTTTTACTTTAAGTTGAATGTTGAACGAGGTGAATGTTGAGATGGGTGATGAGAGTCTTTCGTAGGGGGTGTTATTTGAATCCATAAAATATTATATAAAAACTGAAGGATTGAAAGGAGAGATTCAAACTTACAAAACGCATCATCATTGGTATAAACGAAATGTGACATCAGACATTGGATTTATCGATATTCTGTTTTAGTGGTAAAATATTTCAAAACTGTAAGTATTCCTGTGGTGATTTCTATTTAATCCTCAATCGTAATGACTCTAGGACGATAATTGACATTGATCTTGTCCAAAGACAATTGAACAATTAACCTAAAATAGATACATTCATAATGACAGCATATTTTGCATCGAATCTCGATTTTACGTACGCAAAGATTCAAGAAGTGAAAGCTGCGTAGTAATCATTATGTTATATGTTGTATTTGAGTCAATAACGTATTGACATTGATATTGATAGATGCCCCCAGCAGAGATGTATATTATAAATCGATGTTACTATATGTGTTTTAAATACGTTAGGTTATTTTAAAACCGAATTTCACACTGCTAAATAGCTAATGCAGAACTCACTCCTAACTTATTCACACTGAGCTGTATATCAATATAGCATACTTACGTTAAAATGATTTCCACAACATTATAAACACGATTTTGGAAAAACATCATCCACATGATTGTTTTTTTTTTCATCGCTTGAAATACGGATACTTTTGATTGAGTGTATTTCTATGTTCGCACTGCGGTACCATACAATACTTATGGAACGTCATCCAAAGCACGCGCTGACTGGTGGCGATGGAACGGCTCAAACTCATTAAATGTTCAAAATTTGACTTCAAAAAATAGTCTGAATCCTTTCGTGCCTATTTCTATTTTTTTCTAACATATAAATGGTTTTATGATTAACGGATTCCGTATGACTCCAAATGGAAAAGTTATTGTGTACCAAGTGTGCTACCCATTCTATTGAATGTCGCCGACCTATCCATTTGTTCGAAAACGTTTGGGAGAGCCACTCTCTCATTTGTTATAAAAAATCGGGAGGTGCCCCATCTTGCTGTAAATGAATGTTATTTGTCAATATTTGGATTAACATCATCATCAAGATTCGTGTGAACAGCTTTCAATATAAGTGGTTAGATCAGATTCAGCAGCACATTCGAATAAACGGCACCAATTGAACTACCTTGGACAAAAAATATTGGGCCAATGATTTCATTACTCATAAGTTCTGCCCACACATTCAACTGTCGGAGCCATTGTGTGTGCTCTTCTCTAAATGAGTGAAGGTTGTTCTCACTCCAAGAGCAAGAGTTGTGTCTATTCACTAACAATCATCACCGAAGCAAATATGCCTAATGAATCCATGGTTCCTTTGAATGATCCTTGTTACATTTCCGACATATTCAGTTCGTCTGCCGTAGTCATCCTCATTCAGTGGATAGTGAAGATGTAACTTATACAGATGAAGTTTGTACAAGTTTAGCACTCTCGATATGCTTGTTATTCTACTTAGTTGCCGTGTAGACAAAGTTGAGTCGAATACAACTAAGACGTTTTTTATTATTATTATTTTACAATTTGTCCTTAAACTACCATTCGGATTCATACCTGAATTTTGCGGAAATGTAACAAGGATCGTACAAAGGAACCACGGATTCATCAGTCATATTTGCTTCAGTAATGATTGTTACTGAATAGAAAAAAATCTTGCTATTGGAGTCAGAACAACCTTCACCTACCTAAACAAGAACACACACAATGGCTCCTCAAATTTAATTTAAGGGCAGGGATTCTAGATATTGCAATCATTGGCCCAATATTTCTCATCTAATGTAGTTTAAATGGTGCCGTTTGTTTGAATAAGCCGAATCTGATTCAACCACTAATATTGAATGCTGTTCACACGAATCTTGATGATGATGTCAATCCAAATACTGACAAATAACATTCATTTCCAGCACGGTGGGGCACTACCCGATTGCTTGTCACAAGTAAGAGAGTGGCTATCCCAAACCTTTTCGAACAAATGGATAGGTCGGCGACGTTCAATAGATTGGCCGGTACGCTGGCCGCACTTGGTACCCAATGATTTTTTTTGGATCATTCGTCATCCGTTATTCATGGACTCACCTGAACGATTCGATATATATAAGTATATAGCTTTCGTTATGTCGTAAATTGATTATTCACATCTTTATTATATAGAAAAGAGTAGAAATAGACCCGAAACGATTCAAACTATTTTTCAGAGTTGAATTTGAAACATCGAATGAATTCGAGCCGTTCAATCGCCACCATTCAGCGCGCGCTTTGGATATCGTTGCATAAGTATTGTATGGTGCCGCAGTGCAAAAAGACTCTTATAAATACAATCAATCAAGCAAAAATCGACGTGTCTCGGTTAATTTGGTAAAATCATTTTCCAGGGAGTTATTGAGGGTGGATTGTCATAAGTGGACCACTCGGTATATTGTAAACTTTTATTAAGCGTTTTCGGAATCTTCAACGTATGAGCTATCCAAAAAAATTTGCTCAAGAATGTGAAACAGTATAATCTTGGGCTATGGTTCTTCATTTTGTAGGAACACTTCATCAAATCCTGTTTCTCATCAAAACTTCGATTAACCTCGCGATGAACTTCTAACAATTCGATTTTATGCACAAGAGGTTTGGTCGATATACTCATCACTCCATCACTTGCACCTGAAAGATTGAATTACAAAAAGTTAAGTTCTCTACTAGCAAACGAAAGGTCGCGGATTCGATTTCTCAATATGTCAGGATAGTTTCCCTCGATAATTTGTCTATTTCAACAAAACTCAACAACGTTCTATACGCTGCTCATGAGTGTAGAGTTTCACTAACAGGGCCTAGCCATAATTAATACAAGCCTGATGAGAACTTTGATTAGCAGCTGTGTTCACCGTATGGAAAACGTCAGCTATTAGATTAAACCAGAAGACTCGAACTCCAAACACATCAAGTGATGACCTCTATCACATACAACCTGAGGAGAAGGATTAATTCACGTTAACCACCTTCTGCTGATTGTCGGATTTTTGTTCTATGTAACATTCTGTCGAAGTTTTAGCTTCCTTGACGAGTGGATTGAACAGTTCGAGAACGATTCTCGCTTGCGACAGTTCAACTATGTTAGCTTGGCTATACAATGAGGTCCCCATCACTTCTTGTGTTTGGAATTTTTGTTGAAGACAATCGACTATATGAGAGAACACAATATATGCTGTATCACTACTTTTATTCGGGTTTGAAGGCCGTCGTTTTTTGGAATTTCTTCCTGACGTTTCGTTGGCTGGAGTGGCTAGCTTCTTCAGAGGTTCATTCATCTTGGAATTCACTCCGATGACTGGAGATTGTTTCTTCGCAAGTTGTATTTATGCCGATTCAGGTAGTTTGCGGTGCTAATTATTCCATTCGGATTCGGGGAATTGTCATTAATATTGATTACCTTGTTTACTTCATGTGGGTTCGGAGAATAATCATCATTATTATCTGAAGAACTACCTGCAGTTATTATCGATTTTCTTAAAATGGGATTCCATATTCGGTTGAGATTGACAGCTTCTTCTTTTCTGTTGAAATTATCCGTGTGTTTGTGGATTTCTATTGCCTCTCGTACCAGTCGGCTATGGTATCCCTGGTTGGGTGCAATCAGTTTTGCATTTTCAAACAGAATCCTGTGGTTTCCCTCACTAAGTGCGTGTTCCGCCACAGCCGACTTGTCAATTTGCCCTAGTCTGCAGTTTCTCTCATGTTCCTTTAGCCTAGTTCCCATGGATCTTTTGGTGAATCGGCATAAATACAACTTGCGAAGAAACAATCTCCAGTCATCGAAGTGAATTCCAAGATGAATGAACCTCTGAAGAAGCTAGCCACTCGAGCCAGCGAAACGTCAGGAAGAAATTCCAAAAAACGACGGCCTTCAAACCCGAATAAAAGTAGTGATACTGAAAACCTCGGCCGCGAAAGCCTCAACTATTTTGACAATATATGCTAACCTCTACTGCAAAGTTATTTCAAACCATTCATCTTCAGGAGACGAAGTGACTAGCTTTGTGTATGTACATTAAACACGTTTGAAAAAATATTGCTGGAAGAAAGAATATGAGATACATGGAAGATTTATACCAAGCCTGTTGTAGATCACTGAATCAATAGTTTCTGCCAATTTAGACAGGGGGACTTGAGCAGTGGTGGGTGCTCATTGAGTTACATTCTCTAATAGAAACAATTTCATCTCTCGAATTGAAGTAGGGGGTAAAATGAATGGAAAAAGTTTTCGTTTTGAGAATCAGCATCCCTCTGTTTAGAAAATTTCATTGATTAATATAAAAATCTATGATATCGCTCTGGAATTATTTCAACCTGGAAGTAACTATTGAGTTATTTTTCGGTATTTTAGCTATCCGAACCAGATGCAGCAAAATGTAGCAGGAAGTGGGGTAAATTTCATTCAAACACTATGATGAGTACTTTTGAAGAATTTTACTGCTCTTGTCAAATTCGGTTGTAGTCCAGGAGAACACAAGGTGTAACACAAGGTGTTAAGCTTCACAGCAATTTTATCTCAGAGGTTTCTGTATACAGAGTGTTGCCTATTGAGTTGGATACAGTTTGACCATGAAAAAAAGACACCTTTCAATAGCGATACTCGAAAGTCTAACAGCCGATTGCACCGACTATTTGTTGTGAGACCATTAACGAAGGGACTCTTCAAGTTAGGTGAGGCTTTATCAATGAGTGTTTAAGGATCTCTCCAACTATAATGCAATCGCTGCATGGCGTTAAATGACCTTCAATGGCACATTAGTTTATTACTCCTATAATAAAAAGTCGCTGTAATAGGCTGTAACAGTCTTAGTTCTATGAAATGTTTCGTGTGTAAGTATACAATGCCCTTTTTCTGACTCATGAGATACAAATGAATGGGATATAGTAATAAACGATCTTCCTATTTTAGTGGAACAAGTTAAGATAGAGCTCATGTGTGTGAGTCCCAAGTGTAGCGCTCCGTGGCCTTTGAGACCGAAAAAATGTCTTGGATCAGGTGGGTCCTGGTCAATGTAAAATACCAGACTCTTCATAATTCTCCTCTCATAAGTACACCAGGGGTAGCGAGCCAAGGTGGATTCCAATCGAACTCCTTGTGGTACAATTGTACTTCTCTTCCTTCAATACCTACCAGCTTGTGCATATCGAAACTGACAAAACCCACCTCGATCGTGGATGGGAGTATCAACTCTGACGAGCTGGATATAGCAAATTCTGGAACCAGAAACGATTTTTTTCATTATTCCTTCTTTTGACGAGAAATATTCCAATTATCAATAGCAGAATCGACAAGAATCCGCAAAGCTGCGAGAATCGTTTTCCAGTCTTTCTAGAACAACACAGGAAATAACTCATCTAATTTCCTGTTTTTATCCTTCTCTTCTCGAGTAAAAACCGTGAAAACTTCAGAGTTTTTCTTATATTAGTTGCGTTTTTTACAGGCTGGGAACCGTTCTGTGGATTGTGAAGTTTTTCAGTAGTTCTAATGAACACTGGTATTACATTCGATGTGATTTCAGAGTTGACAAGAATGAAGGATTTCAACCTGAATTTGGGATTGAAACTAGATTCGATTTACCAGCTCAGTTTAAATATAAAATGTTCTTGAATTGAAATGCCTCATCTTTCTCAACTACTGAAGTTGCCTGAGTGAAAAGAATATGTGTATCTTTTTTGTTTCCACCTTCCGCGTGAGCGAAAACGTGAGAAGCCTGTAACAACTAATTGAGTATACTCATTTTTCGAATACTGTGAGACCTCTCAAATCTCAAGCTCGCATAGTTTCAATTTCCAAGGCCAACGTTCGTAGGATAACGTCAGCTGGTTAGCTGAAAAGCCATTTCGAACCTCTCTTTAGATATAAAAATACTTCTCAACTGATTGTCTTCAGGGGTGATTACAATTTTTGAATGGAAAAAGTTCCTCTTTGATATTTCGCCACAGCTTCAATTCGCAGTTTGAACTGAAAGATTGTTCCTTTGGTACTTAACACACCATTCGCAAGTATGACTTTTCCGTGTACCTATGGATATTTTATGTATCACTTTTTTTAAAGATGTAGACTTGAATTATTCTGCTCCTGCTGAAAAGTTGTTAATTGAATAATTGGGGGCAATTCTTACAATAAAATTTCATGAAATTGATCCCATCCTTCTGCAACTTCTATAAAGTTGGATAGTTTTCGAATATAGTTTTCCAAGAAACGAACCAATTACTCCCTTCATCTCGAAATGATTCGTAGGCGTTATAACTAAGCGTCTGAACTTTCCAATGTGTTTTTCTTCTGAATTTTAATTGATATTGAAGGGAATTATTTCCTCATTTAGATGCCTTCCGGCAAATCAACTCAAAAAACTGCCAGAAAAAATTACTCGTTCTACGGACTCGTAATTTTTTCAGAGGCAGTTTATTTCGTTGAGTTGCCAGGCAACAAAATTCTCATCGAAATGTCAAGTTTACTTCGACAAAAAAAAGCTGTCGTGTAATTATAAGTGAAAATTTCACACCAACAGTTTCCGAATAATGAAGTGCGTATTTTGTTTCGCGTTACCATGGAGCCGATGGCAACTCAGGTATTTTATAAGAATTTTTTTCCAGCGAATTATGGTGGAAATTTTTTTTGACATAAGCAGGGAATGTTTTGTTCGACATAACATGTCACTTACCCACATTAACTAAAACAAGTCAACTCATACTTTTGATTTTCTTGATCTTCTACGATACCCAATTTTGGTGAATTCTTTTTAATTCAGGTCCGTACTCAAAAGTTTATTAAGAAATTCGTGATGATGGTCGAAAAAGACCTGAAACGTAATTTAATCCTCATATGTGATACATCATTGAATTCAGAAAAAAAAACTTCAAAAAACAGTATTTTTCGAAATAGGGCCGTATTTAAAAAAAATAAGTTGATGATGGTAGTTCGATAACGAAACGTTGGAAATTAAATCTAATATCATCACAAGAAAGCTTATGAAGAGTTTCTGTGAAGAAGTGTTTTTTATTTCGTTCCAACTATGACGATAATACCAGAAAAAAATAAAAAAAGAAATTGAAAAATTCAGTTTTTCCAAAATAACTTGAAAATTAAAAATATTTTTTTAAATTTCATACTTCCATATAGATGACCCCCCTGTTACGCAACTTTTTTCCCATTTAACCAAAACTGTATCTATTGCCGTTTCGGATATCCCCATGGTGGACAAACCTTATCTTGGACTCACTGTATATTGAAGTTGCTTAAACCAATTTCCGCATCATAGTAGGAGCTCGTTAACCATGTTTCAGTTAGAACAATTATATCATAATTGCAGCATAGGATAGAGTTTCTGAATTCATCAAGTCTAGTTCTTAAACCACCAACATTTTGATAATATATTTTCAACTTTTGGTAAGAGTCATATATCAGTTTTTTGATTATTCAATTACAGGAATGCCTTTTCTATATTTGATAGTGAGATTCTGCTCACCTCGATCTCGACGCTCAGCTCATCTTGAACTTTTGGTTCTGTCTGAAGCAATTCTGAATTTTGTGTTGAGAAACCTATTTTTGAGTCTAAGAGCATGACCGACTGCATTTGAGTCTGATAATATCATCTTATTAGGAATTTTGTGTTAAGAAACCTATTTTTGAGTCTAAGAGCATGACCGACTGCATTTGAGTTTGATAATATCATCTTATTAGGCCTGGGTTTATTACCTTGTCGACCTATGCGGATCACTTTAGTTAGATCGTTGCTTTCAACCCCAATAGACTCAAGTACTTGAATAGCAATTATTTTATCATCAGCTATTTTGGCATTCAAAATATCAGTGAACTCGAAAAAATATCCGGAAATAATTCGAGCACTAAAGGTATTACAAGTGACAGTAAGTGGTCTATTCAAAGAATATCGATTATGGCTACCTGATAATGCTTTTATTCAGAATTTGAATCTTCATATGATAATTTATCGACAAACTATGTTAGTAAATAAAGGAATTATGTTAATCTCCTTTCCAAGCCTACCAGTGTTCAAATTCGAATTCTGGGCTAACTTCAAGTCATTCCAAAATTATCATAATATATGTATTATTTTGATTTCGTTAATTTATTAGAGTTTTACAGCGCTCTGAAGTTGCTCATATTCTCAAATACTCCTTAAGATACATATGTGTGCAAATGGTTTTTGCGCTTTATCTGCCAAACTATCCATCCAAGAGAAAATTTATGCGAAAATTTCTCCTTGAAATTTTCTACAACTTTGATCCATTTACTTTTTATCGCAAAATCGGAAATGATAAAATAGTTTTTAAACAATTTTTCTCTTCGGCACAATGATTTTTTTCTTGTCATTTCTGAATAAAAAGATATCGGATCATTTTTACAGATGGGGTTTTGACGAACAATTTCCACTATGAATTTTTGTGATTCCGTTTATTTATTAGACTTTTAAAGCGCTCCGAAGTTGACCGTATTCAAATACATGTATGCGAATGGAAGAAAATAATCACTTCTTGATGGCGATGTACAACCCATGAGTTTCACATCCATTCACGACGAGAGTACAGCTATCTAGATACTCAGTTAGGCCAATGTCCTGTCCTTTGAGAACTCATCAGTACAGCTCCATAACAAATTATATTTCGCATGCCTGCTCTCCAATATATAACACAATGAAGTATATTCCTGTTCCACCAGTGTCCACAACGTTCGAAGATCTGATTTTCCACCCCGTATATCCCCGTATCGTCCCTCTGAGACCCATCACAACTCGGTATTCTCATTATTTGTTATTGTGCGAAAGTGTTTCAATGTGCGCTGTAGGATGCCAAAATCAGTGACAACTGCTCGCAGAAATGAACTCACTGAGAAGTTTTTAGAAGACCTAGGCTCCAATTCAGAAGGAATGTCTGAAAAATAAAATGAGATTCATTTCAGCTTTTCCCGGGTGAGGATATTAGAGCTACACATTAATCGTACTTCATGTCGAATATTTCCATCGCATGTTAAAAATCCCATATGAAGCGGGACATTTTCGATCAAGTACAGCGAATATTTCCATCGTATGTTGAAAATCCCATATGAAGCGGAACATTTTCGATCAATTACAGCTATAAATTCCCGGCGGGACATTTTCGGGCTGGTAAATACCCGGTAGGTATCGAAAAATACCCGCTCGGTCCGTGTATCTATAGTAACGATTGTTAAAATGTACATTTGTCATCTTGACAGGCATAAATACTGAATTTTAAACGTCGTTGTTTCCACTCCGGAATTATTCTACCGAATCACACTCGTGCATCGAAATAAAACTGATAATTTTCCATTCAAGCATGTTGTCGGTAAAAAAAACTGCATTCGGTTATTTTCATATTTTGCTAAAAGAGCCCTCCTCCTTCGGAGTCGGGCTCTTTCGACAAAATATGAAAATAAACTCATGCAGTTTTTAGACAACATGTTTTCATGGAAAATTATCGGTAATTTTGAAGCACCTGTGTGTAATTACTCCCGATTTTATAAGAAAATATTAGAACTGCGATTCCATGTAGCACAGGGTATCACTTGGCTCCAAGGGAAATTGGATAATATTGGTCGAATGTTTGTTGAGGAGGTGCAAATATTCTCGAATCCATTTTCTAGAAATTATCTCCCCTAGGAATGAAAATGAAGATTATGTAAATATAAATGTACCAATTTGCTCAAAGAACAGATATTATAAGCAATTGGAGCTTTTTCATTTTCATTTGTAGGGGAGACAAAACTCATAAAATGAGTTCCAGAATATTACATATTCTACCATTTTCCCAAAATTCATCCCAGGGAATTCGGGTTCGCATTGGTTGAACCTTATGTCGATTATGTGAGTGAATATAAAAACTGCCACCTCATGTGAAACAGAGTATTGCGTAGCCCTATAAGTAGTAATGTAGGGGTCAGCACATTCGCCTTTCAATCGGACGACCGGGGTTCGATTCCCCACCGGGCCACGGTGCCGTGTAATCGCACGTTAAAAGCTAAGGCTACCTTTATCCATGGCTCGAACATGTTTCGACTTCTGAAGGTTGACGTTCGTCAAGTGGTTAACGGAAACGAACAACAATAAAGAATATCTCATGGATTTTCGTCAACTTAAATCCAAGCATCTTGAACGCTGAGTCATGGCGAGTCGGCCAACATTTTGCGTTATCGGTCTTTTTTGTGGCTCGTTTTTCAGATTGACATCCCTTCATCTGTGATGGAAGTTCCATAGGACTCAGCATATAATATCGATGTGCATTTTTTCACTGATATATTTTTCATGATAGACCTCGAAAGGCCATACTTTATGATGACCTTCTCTATACGGAGGGACCCACAAATTGTCCACCGACATTCACAATCAATAATTTTTCATCCATAACGAGCTACAGGAATTCCAATTCAGGCAGGAATTCTCCAAATTCCTCCCTAGAAAGTAAGGCAGACCAGTCACCAGCAACTCGTCACGTACATGAGGCACCTGACATTGCGAAAATATCAGCTCCAGATGCGCTATTGACTACTGTTCTGAGACTCGGAAATACTGTGGGGCCCCCGATTCATGAAGAACTAGTCAGCAGATTGATTTACTACCTTACTAAAGTGGTGGAAGAACAAATCAAAGACGTCTTCGAAAAATATTATTTTCCTTCAAATTTAGAACTCCTTGGAGCACCAAAAATGAATCCTAAAGTGATGATATCGCTCTCTGAATCACAAAGAAAAACAGTTTCCCACCTTGAGAATATCCAAACCACCCTAGACAGAAGTCTTTCTGCTAATGGAGAAGTTCTTACCAATCAATTATCTCAACAGGCGTAAAGTGAAACTAACGAAAAAATTGCGGATGCCTCTAAGTTGATAGGCCAAACGCCACACGCCATAAGTACTCATATATTTTCAGTCATAAAAACATCATGGAAACGAAACCGGTTGATAATTTTCTGATGGGGATCGATTTTTACGAAAAATACACAAGAACAGACAATAAATTGAAATGTCCAGGCCTCTCAACACTATTTCAAATCTTGATTTGAACGCCAAGCACCGCAACTTCGGACAAAGGAAAAGGTCAGCCGAATTCTGAGTCGACAACAGAGAAGAATACAACAAACAACGCGAAGTGTACTGGGCGAGCCAGAGAGACAAGACTCAATCATCGGCAAGAATGAGCACCCTAGTAGGAAAAATTGCACGTCGTCTACATTTCTTCTCAATGCCCGAAGGAATTCAACTGACTTGCATTTCATTCAAGAGTATGAAATCTCATATGTAACGATTCCAAAACAAAGTTTTGGAACCACCTCAGAAACATTTTTCGATAGCTGAACAACACATTTTCTCTGAATAACTTAAAACATTGTTACATAGGGGAGCTATCGAAATATGTTAATTTCAAAAATGACACTTCATTTCCAGTTATTTCTTGAGGAAAAAACAGATGGTTCTGCTAGATTCATTTTTGATCTCAAAAAAAACACATATTGAATAAAAAGATCACTGAGTGGTGTAACATTTATTGTACAAAAATTGTTATATGGCTACAATCGATCTACAAAATGCCTATTTTTTATTCTAATTGCCGGTCAGCACAAGAGAATATTTGCAATTTATTTTCAATAAACCATTATATGAATTTCGGTCCTAATGTTTTGAATTGAATGTAGCCCCCTGTATATTTACCGAAATTATTCAGACTTTGAGATTACATAGCATAGTTTCTGTCATTCACCTTGATGATTTTTTCATCCTGAGCGAAACGTTCAGAACGTGCTCAGATAATGTGGTATTTGCAAAAAAATTACTGGAACAATTGAGTTTTATGATAAATTTTCGGAAGAGTTGTTCATTTCCATCACAGGAATGTGAATTTCTGGGATTTATATTCAATTCACGCAACTTGTCCATGTCCTTGCCAGATGACAAAAAACAAAATCTAGCAAACCTTAAGGAATATTTCAGGGCGAGGAGAAGATCTGCCATAAGTAATTTTTTTAAACTTATTGGTGAACTCATTTCCATCTGCCCAGCCGTCACTTATAGATTCATGCACACTAAAAAATTCGAAAGGGAGAAATATAAAGCACTTGGAAAGGGAGAGGGGGGCTATACTATTGAAACGTCATCAATCCCTTCTTTCTAGCACGAATTCCAATGATGGTTATTACGTTTAGGAAACTTTAAAAAGTATTTCAGAAGTCCTGGATACAATTTCCACGAATGCCTCAATCACAGTGTGGAGGCAGTCGCGAAATCAGAAAGTACTGATGGGTTTTGCACCAGGTAGGAAGAAACAATGCACATTAATTACCTTGAACTACTCGCTGCTTTTTATCATATTGAACTGTTTTGCTAAAAATGAACACAGCTCTACAATATTATGTCCCTAATCAATCGATGGGTGGCATTAAATATTATCACTCCAATGATATATCATTCAAACTTTTGAACTGCTGTGAAAAACGAGAAATCATTATTTGTGATTTGTGATAGAGAATTTTTTTTCTTGCGGATAAGGCATCGCGATTGTTGAACGTAGATACAGAATTTTCACTGAACAACAACATATATTAGAAAATAATACAAAAATTTGGCTATCCTAAAATTGATTTGTTCGCATCAAACTCCAATAAAGAGTGCGAAAATTACTTTTCATGACACACAGAGATCCCAATTCAATAGCTGTGGGTGCATTGACAGTATCTTGGTACCACAATTTATATTACGCTTTTCCACCATTTGCGCTTATTTTCCGAGTTCTAAATAAGATTATTCAAAAGATTGTTTTAGAGAGCCTTACTGTTGTGGTAATAGCATTCTGGTCCTCATAACCTTGGTTTCTTTCCTCCCAGAGGTTGCTTGTGTCAAATGTTGTGGCAGGGAAATTATGCAAAGATCTTTCCTGTTGAAGGGCGCTCCTGAATCAAGCATTTCAAATATAATATATTCACTGAGTGAGAGTACACAAAAACAATATAATGCATTATTCGTCAAACAAATCATTCTGAAGTAAATTAATTCAAACCTTCATGTAAATAATTTTTTGAATTTTTCATAATAGCATGGGATAAAGGAACATCTCACTTCACACTCAATACCCATCTCTCAGCACTAGCTCTCCTTTTCGGTTTCTCAGAAAATGAAAGGACCTCATAAGTAGATTGCTGAAGGGTAATTTTTTTAACAAAACCGATATTACCAAAATATTCTTCCACTTGGGACCCCAGCCAAGTTCTTTCATGTATTTGAAATCATTTCCTCTGTCCAAGATAACAATAACTGACCTTTCCCTCAAGCTCAGTATGCTCATGGCATTTACTTCACAGAGAGTGCAAACATTGTCGAAAACTAAAGTTTCAGATATACACACGTACGATAATATAAAATTCATATTTGCGATACCAGTATTCTGAAAACCAGTGCACCGAATCGAGATCCCCCTTTTCTTGAGTTTTCCTTTTTTCAAAGATAATCCAGAACACTGTGTGACATCCATTCTCTTACATTATCTGCACACGAAGCCATCTCGAACTAATACAAAAAATAAATTTCTATTTCTCACTTACAAAAAAACATATCATTGTCTCACACGATTAGTAGGTTGCTAAAATCTATCCTTCTGAATAGTGGTATAGACATAACTATTTTTGAGGGGCACTCGACCTGACATGCTTCAACATCTGCGGCGGCACAATGGAAGTGTGAGACCTAATTCCTCCAACGAAATATTATTTCTACCAACATGAAATTTCAAATCGGTATATCTGTACTAGTAAGTGGTAGTTGATTATATTAATATGTTATATTATTTGCATTATGTTTATCTTTATACATTATTAATTTTATCGATCGATGATAAAACTTATACATTTCAAAATATTTTTTGATAGAATAAGTGCAACTTATACAACTACTTTGTGCTATATGTTGGAGAGCAAACATGCGAAATATAATTAATGGATTCAACGACTTACCTTGAATCCCAATTATGTGAGCATGCTTGCTCAACAACATGTAACCTTCCCACCCAAAATGACTCCTTACAGGTTTCCCAGTACCCAATTAGCGATCTGTTATCGGGACAATTAATGAGAGTACAGAGTTGTGATGGGCCTCAGCGGGACGATACGGGCATATACAGGGTGTAAAATAAGATCTTATAACGTTGTGGACATTCGTGGAACGAGAAAGTACTACATTGTGTTATATATTGCAGAGCACACATGCTCACATAATTGGGATTCAACTTCCTTAAGGTAAGTCGTTCAATCCATCAAGTATCGCCCTGACCTATTTGCCACATCTTGAAAACACCCTATCGACAGCCGATGCATTAGAATTGCAACTTATGAGGATGGTGCAAGTGTGGATTCAGTTGGGTCCTGACCAGCAAAGTCTTCCATTTTCGGCCGACTGGGGATGGGTTCAGATACGGCTTTTGTTAAGGAAGGCCGTGTCCAGAGAATGGCAACGCCGCATTTCATGCAACCGGGAGTACGATTTCGCTATGCTGACGGAGTACATAATTTCGACTTTGTATAGGAAATTGTCAGTGAAATAATTATTCAAATAGTTGAAAAATGATTGATGATGAATTGAATTGAACTGAATATATTACAGTTTCCTGTATGATTTCCACTTACAATGGGTTTACAAAACCGCGACACGTGTTTCGCTATTACAATAGCTTCTTCAAGCAAGATAAATGATTTATCTTGCTTGAATAAGCTATTGTAAGTGGAAATCATACAGGAAACTGTAATATATTTTTGATTGATGATGATTTTCTAAACCAAGCATACATGATTACATGAGAAAATATACAGGAGCTGACAAAAAACTTCACCTCAATAGTGAATTTATGTTTTGTTTTGATAAATTAGAGTAACGGTAGTTTCTTTCTCGTTACTTTTTTTAATGGGTAGTCCGTAAGCCCTATTTTCCTAAAGAGAAAAACAGAATATAAACTCTAGTAAATAGATGAATAAATAGTTTCAACAAAAAATAAAGTTCTGAAGTAATTGTGGTTCTCGGTAGTGTAGAGGTTAGCTTATTCGCCTATCAAGCGGAAGACCGGGGTTCGAATCCCGGCCGGGCCACCGTGCTGGGTAATCGCACGTTAAAAATATCAACGATTATTCAAAGTCCCTTTTTGAAAAGATTTATTTTACTTCGAAGTTACAAATTTATAGTCGTGAGCGATGTTAACAGTATGGATGCAAAAATCTGACTGACTTTATGAAAGAATGAGTTAAACAAGTGAATTCTGCAGAGTCGGGATATACTGCTGAGTTCGCTTCTTCTCTGGTGGCGGCATGGCATGACGTCATTCCTCCCTTCGCAGATTCAACTTCGGAGGGTTAGCGAGGAAGTTGAACATCGTGAAGTTCCAAAGATTCCTGCGTGGTTTCTTCGGGCTTCGAAGTGGTCTGTTTTATTCCCCTGTAGACAATGTACAACAGGAAGACTACGAAGATCCCGTAGATGATTATGTTCCATGCACTGGGGATGTATGGGATCCAATCTGTTTGGATTTCGGGTTGATTTTCAATTATCCTTGTTCTGATGTCGTGAAGATCATCCAAATCGACTCGGTCTAGGTGGAGACTGAGGTTCAACTTAGATCCATTTAGTAACTGAACATCTATTTCAGGAAACAAAATGGGCTTGCTCTCTATTTTGGAAGGAATTTCATTGGAAATGATTTCTCGATATGTTGTCAACTGGCAGTCATTTGGGATTTCGATAAGATACGAGCCCATCAACTTGATGAGTTCTTCTTGTTGATGACACATGACTCTAATTGTTTCTTCGGTAGGTAGGAGGCCAATCCATTGGTTGGACTCTTCTAGGCGTTTGAATAATGATTGGGTTAGCTGCACATGTACTTGCAAACAGCTGGATGGATTTTGGATATCCAAAAGTTGGATTTCATATGGGTTGGTGTATCTCGTTTCGATGAGGTTGGCTTCTTCGCAGATGTACAGTTGTGGACGTATTTTCATGCAAGCGTCGCTCATGAATGCGTAGTACAATTCATTTTTCAGCAAGTATTTGTTTTGAGGTAATATTGCCTTAAACTGACCCTCACTAAAGATAGGAGCTGAATAAAGGTGGTAAAGGTTCATTTCGAAGGGGTAGGTGATTGGTATATGGAGAATATACGTGATTCTATTGTTGAAGATGTAGCAATCAATATCAATTAATTTCTCAAGTGAAAGAATATTTTCTAAACTCATTTCAATGGGAAACTGATCTTTCTTGAATTTCGACTGGAGAAATTTCATCTCATTTTTCAGTTCACTTGTTTTCATCAGGCTTGGATGCATAATTCCGATTCTTGCAAAAGATATTGAATTTTCAATATCTTGAAGAATTGTGGTGATTATTTCGAACATATTGATTATTTGATTCATTGTGTCTTCAATAACGTTGGCATTCTCTCTGTAAGCGTGATTCTGAACTATTGTCGAAATTTGATTAATCTTTTCTTCTAATCATTTCTCATTGTGATTTATTTGCTGAAACGTTTTATTGAATCTATTGATCAGTGAGACAGCTAAGGTATTTTGCGTGTGAATAGCATGGGATAATTTATTTTGATTTTGCTGTAATTTTTGTATTAACTTTTCGTAATGTTCACCGTCGTTAGAGTCTAAGTTGCCGCTGATGGCTTTGAAAATCGATCCTAAGCCATTAATCAAGCCTCTTTTACTTCTCTGTGGATGTGGTAATATTTCAATAAGTTTATTTTCGGCATTTTCCTCAATAAATTTCATGATTTTCAGATAGTTCGATGTATCTTTAGTGTACTCTGCATTTTTGGCAATTTGGTATTGGATATTATATGATTGTATCTTCAATTTATTAATTTCAATGATCAATGGGTTCAAATCATAATAATGAATGATCGAGTGAAAGAACTCTCGAACTTTTGCTGATCCAAGATTCACGGGAATCAAGCCGGGATTATTTTCAAGGTTTCAAAGTGTTATTGTCTCTCGAGTAGCGAGAATTCCGGGTAATCTGAAACGATAAAGAAACACATGTTTAGTTGTCGAAAGAGTAGATTCTTCTTAATGGGCGTTTGGCATTGTCCATGTGAATCTTTGCTTGTTTCGCAGTTGATATAACTTTCCTATCTCGGTTCACAGTTTTAATTTTGCTCGGTATCGCGAACTTGTTAGCGTTCTTTTTGCGTATATGACTTTTTACAAAGGCGTTTTGTTTGCGTTTGAAAATTTCTGGAGAGTCTCTGTTTTCATTCCGCTTAGAAATAGTTTTTTCTTTCGTTGCGATAAGATCTGAGTTTATCTTGGAATACAATAATTTTGAACGTTCTTTATGTTGGGATACATAATCATTTAGTAAGATTTGGTCTAGTTTCATATCGAATGGTTCATTGCTAGTTGTATGCCCGTTGATGACGTCAATTGGTTTTAATTCCGTAGCAGAGTTAATAGAATGGTTATAGGCGAGAATTGCATAAATCATTTTCATTTTGATAGGGGTTTTCGAGAATCCTTCAGTATTGAGCAGGCGTAGGTGTTCAGATATAGTCGAATGGAATCTTTCAACGATTCCGTTTGATTGTGGATGGTTAGGGGAACAAAAATGAACTTTGATTTTGTGCAGAGCTAGGAGTTCTGTAATTACCGAGTTCTTGAATTCACTTCCATTATCTAGTATAATTTGTTTTCGGATACCATGATGTGAAAAGAAATTGATCAAGTTATTGGCAACTTCAGTACTTGCTACAGCATCTAGGAAGTAAGCCTGGGCATATTTCGAAAAACTGTCAACTATCGTAAAAAATTTTGAAGTTTCGAAAGTGAAAACGTCTATATGTATTATTTCGAAAGGACCTACAGCTGTTGGTGTGACATTCATTTGCATTTTAACCGGGTTTCTATCATATTTGCATTGTTGACACAACTGGCATTCATTAATGAACGTTTGAATGGAGTTTTTCATATATGGCCACTAATATTTTTCCTTTATTCTCTGGAGAGTTTCGTCCATGCCCCTATGATTAGATTTACCTTCGTGATAATTTCTGATAGTATCTTCAATATCTGATTCATTTGTCACATCTGAAAGTTTTTTATTACATTTTTTCAATTTCAGTGAAGCACTTCTGAAATAACTCTGCAATACTAATAAAAAAGGTTCATAAAGGTCAGGATCTTCGAAAAAGAGATGATATTGAACACCTGGTAAAACATATTCTTTGACGAAATCAATCACATCTTTTCGAAATTATTTTTAGAAAATTGAACAGTAATTCTTTTCTTTTTCTCAAATAGTATTTTAATTTTGGGTTTAGCTGGTGAATGTAGAACGGAAGATATAATGATTTGATTTTGTCCATAGTTAACGGCGTAATTCACTATTGGAATGTCGACAATAGGATGTTCGTCAGCATTTGAATGAACAGTATGATTATCGGACAGTTCTTGGATATTTTCTGGACTTTCTTGGCAGTTTTCTGCAAGTAGTTCGTTATTTGTCACGGTGTTTGATTGGGTATTTTCATTTTCGTTGGTATGATTTGCACTAGTATTAGTTTGTTCATTGTTTTGTCCGGTTGTGTTGGTCGCGTCGATATTGACTATCATAGAAATATCGTCCATGTCTCTTTTAAATTCGCCAATAGGTAGAATATCTTCAGATGGTTGGTAGTTTGGGGTCTCAAGGCAAGGGTTTACTGAATTTGGGTTGCCAAAGGTAACTGATGGGCCTGCTAGACGATCTGACTCTTGAAGTATGTCATCTAGTTCATCCCGAAATATTGTCTCTTTAGTATGCACCCCAATGCGTGACAAAGCGTCCGCGTTTGTATTGAGTTTGCCTTTTTTAAACAATCGATCGCCAAAAGCTCTTTTTCTATTGCAGAATACCTCTGCTCCGATTCATTTAGAGTTCTGGATGCATAGGCTACAGGTAGGTCTTTACCTTTACGTTTGAGGCATCCGTAGTCAAATTGAATGTTTTAGAAAAATCGGGATACTGTAGTATCGGTTCGTTCATCAGAAGATTTTTACAAGTTTCGACGCAAGAGATAAATTCATTGTTATGTTCAATTTTGGCACCCTTTTTTTAGACATTTGGTAAATGGTTTGGTGATTTTAGCAAAGTTTTTGATAAAACGACGATAATAGCATAACAAACCAAGGAAGCCTTTGATTTGATTTGTAGTTTTGGGAAGGGGAAAGTTTTTGATTGCTTTGATTTTATCCGGATTTGGCTTTACACCATCCGGAGTTATAATGTGGCCCAAGTAGGCAACCTCCTTCCTTAAAAACTCTGATTTATCAAGTTGGATCTTGAAATTCGCATCTCTGAGCCTCTGGAACACACATCTCAGTCGTTTCAAGTGCTCTTGAAGCGATGTTGAAAATACGATTATGTCGTCTAGATGGGCGAGTCATTTTTCGTTTTGGATTCCACGTAAAATATTGTCGATTACACGTTCAAACGTCGCCGGAGCGTTCTTTAAACCGAACAGCATACGCAGAAATTCGTAGTGGCCATTCTCTGTGTTTTTTCAATGTCTTTATCTTCCATCTCAATCTGATGGAAGCCACTAGCTAGGTCCAATGTCGTAAAATACTGACATTTTCCGAGCTTGTCCAAAAGATCATGGATATTTGGAAGTGGGTACTTATCGTCAATCGTTTTCTCGTTGAGTTTCCGATAATCGATAACTACTCTCCACTTCTGTTGACCTGATGCGTCAGCCTTTTTGGGAACAACCCATATAGGAGACGACTATGGCGAATTACTTGGCCTTATTATTTTCGAGTCTAACATTTTTTTGATTTGCTTGTCAACTTCTTGTTTATGAACGAAAGGGTAACGATACGATTTAGAGTAGATAGGTACTTCGTCTGTCGTTCGTATTTGGTGTTTAATTTTGTTTGTGAAAGTCAAAGGTGTTTCGTCTTCGTAAAAAATATCAGAAAATTCTTCACAAATTTTGAAAATCTTCGATTTTTCTTCTTCGTTCATGTGATCGGTTCTTATTTTTGAAAGATCCAATTTTTCATTGGTTGACACATCAAAATTATTCAAATCAACTTGTTGAATTTCGTTTCTATCAAATTTTTCTACCAAAATGGGTTTCGAAAAATCTAATGTTATTATTGGTCTAACAGTATTATTCAAAATAGTTGTCAATGCAAAACCGTCTTTAGCTATGCTCAAACTTTCCGGTATCTCGCAATTGTGAATTTTTTGGTGTGGTATTATTATTTCACCGTTATTTATTGACGTTCTTATTTTTATTACTTGCTCTGTCCTCGGAGCAATTGTCAGTAAATTCAGTTCATTACTGGTCTGATGAAAAAAAAGTTTTATTTTTGTGAAGGGTGTTATCAAATATATTTTATCGAAATCTATACTAGCACGTAGAATTTTCAAGTTATCCAAGCCAATTAGGCCGTCAAATACGTTATGGAGCTTAAATAAAAAGAACTTCAACTTAAGTGAATGTGGCAGGTTGAAAATTTTTGAGGAAGGAATTTCGGCACTGTATTTATGCGCTGACTTTTGGAAAACAGTAGATACTATAGATGGGTCGTTTTTGATCGAATTTGGAAATAATTTGTAAGCGATTTCGGGGGCAATAAACGATTTAGTAGATCACGAGTCAATTAAAAGTTTCAAGTTATATTCGGGAAATATGATGTATGATAATTCACTTGAGTTTTTGGCACCTTGAATATTAACGAAAGCTTTCCCATTTCCTTTCAATTTAGAAATAATTGAGTTCAACAAATGAATATTTTGAAAATTATCAACATTAGTATAATCGTAAGAATTTGTAATGAGGGATTCACTGATTGATAAAAATCTATTCAGGTCATTCGGATTGCCATCAAATTCCGACAAACAATTCAAATATTCGGCTTTGAAGTGATTCATAATTGGCTGTGTTTGTTGATTGTGAATTTGTGTCTGAGATGAATTGAGAACAGGTGGTCTCAGAATAGAATTATTTTCGGATAAAGAAGTATTCGGAGGATGTTGTGAGTCAGTTGAAGGAATATTTAAATTCAAATTTCCTAATACATTCATCAAATGATCGAGCGACATTAAAATTGTACTTACAACAAAATGAGGACGACTTTGAGCATGTTACTCATCCACTATAAGGGGTTACGTCTGGATCAGCTATTCTGTCTTCTCCAGGTCGATGCTCCTTGCAGAATTGGGAAATGTTGGTCCCAAATCTCGATGACTGGTTGTTGTCGATGATGACGGGTCTGCCATAGACGGGGTTTTCTGAAGTTTGAGAAACCGCTCTGTTATCCAAAGTCCACACAACGAATCACCACGAGTTCGATAATCGTAAACACGAAAATTGCACGATCGATTCGTCACAATCCCGATTATCCTACTGACTGCGCCAAAAATATCAACGATTACTCAAGGTCCCTTTTTAAAAAGATTTATTTTACTTCGAAGTTACAAATTTATAGTCGTGAGCGATGTTAACAGTATGGATGCAAAAATCTGACTGACTTTATGAAAGAATGAGTTGAATAAGTGAATTCTGCAGAGTCGGGAAATACTGCTGAGTTCGCTTCTTCTCTGGTGGCGGCATGACTTAATTCGTTAAAAGGTAAGGCCTCGTTGATCCATTGCTCGCACGAGTTTCGACTTCTGAGGGTTGACGTTCGTCAGCTGGTTAACGGAAACGAACAATTTCAGAACAATATTCATTCAAGTACATTGATACTTATATATTCTAATAAAAAATGTATTACATAAAAAACTCTCATTACCAAGATTAAACAACAAAATAAAGAAAAATTATTCTCATTTGCTGTTGGAAATCGGTGTTTTCGGCTTCAAGAATCAAGTTGTTCTTATTCTTGACATAGCCATTCAATATGGAATTGGCAAATATGGACAACAGATGACACAAGTTTTGTTTATATTGTTACGATATATCGCTGGGTTCGTTTATTAAAACACCAAGCAACACTAAACTTCTTTTATTACAACTTTCTATTACAACAATACAATACAATCACTCAAACTGCTCCGCTAACTTTTCAACGCTCTGTACTAAACACTCTGATAAACTCTGTTGTACAAATTCTACACTTCGACTAATTGCACTTAGCAATAACAAAACTCTCTCCACTTAGCTCCACTAAACTCATATACACCAACATTCCGAATATAGAATTATCAATTTTATTATTTATTAGATGAAATATTCCATTGCCATAATAGTGATTTTTCATAATCTATTCACACTCAGGGTGCATACCAACTTTCACGTCATACTAGTGCGTTATTGTATCAAAATATGAATATTTGTAAAGAAAGCAATAATTCTATTCGATTTTCAGTATATATTATGGTTGAGGGGGGAACACAGTGAACATTGAAACGTTAAGAGCTCAAAAAATGTTGTATCTTTATAGCCGGTGCGGGCCATAAAGTGAACTGTATACCCGCATGGAAATAAGGTACACTGTTATCTAGTTAGTGAATAAGCAATGAAAACACAATAAAATACTAATATGACATCAAAAGAGGATATATAACTCTTCAAGATATTTCGTTTATTGAATAGAAATTCCCAAACAACACCAAACCTCTCGCAAAACACACACGAAAAAAATTCTTGCCAAAAATGGCAGTCTGCTTCGTCGCTGCCTCAACGTATCGTTGCCGCGTCGTTTCCGGATAGTGTGTACATCAATAATCATTTATTTGAGAAGAATGGTCCTCGGCCCTTGCCGTATCGTTGCATGTCTGAAAACGAGAATCATCTTTGAGTCACGTAGGTTTTGACGACCCTTTTCCTGAGTCCAAGCGTTATGGATATATTCATCTCGTTTATGGGCAGATGGCGCCTTATTTTCCTGTTGTCAGCTTCAGTGCTTCTCGAGGATTCACATAGGTGCCAGAGAACAACTTTGGTAGTGAAAAACCGAAGACTTTCGATTTGTTCCTAACTTTCACTGATGTGGGCCAATAAGCACGAAACCGGTCTACAAGTGTGCATTCACCAATAATTGTAAATTTATATTGGCGTTTCTTCTCCGAAGAAGTCTGCATTGGCGTTTTTATGACTGCACATATGATAAGAATATAGATTGTGCTTGTGAAATCTGATTCTGAAGAAGATTCGAAGAATCAATATACTTGATTTAAATTCTACAGTCACTCAATATTTCAGTTCTATTATTGAAACCTTCAATTTCTCACAACTAATTAATGAACCCACACAAATAACGAACACTTCTGTATCTCTTATTGATCTGGTGATAACCATTCTGAAGAATGTAACTCTGCTGTGAAGAACAGTCAAATATCTGATCATATGCGTATAAGTTGTAATTTCAAAGTCAACTTCGAGAATATAAATATTAGAAAAAAATCACATGAAGGGCTCTGAATCATATAAATACTGAACTTTTTCAATACGAACTAGAAACTTTAACTTGGCAAAATATTTTTCTATCTGATGATGTGGATGAGAAGGTCGAGCTACTCAATCAAAACATAAGAGGATTACTCAATATGCACCTTGGATAACATACAACATCAAGTTGATGCAGAAAATCAGAGATAAGGCATTACAAAAATTCAAAAGAACTCATTGGTCGAAACAATTGAGAAACTTCACGACAAACGCCATCAAGGCTGAAAAAAAGCATACCTTGATTTCAAACTTGAAAATTGTACAACGAGAGAAAAATGGAATGAATTCCCAAAGTTGAATATAAGTATGCGTAATAAGAAGGATATTTCGGACTCTTTGAATAATGTAAATGACATGAACAAATATTTCATTGATTCAACAAAAAATATCACCACTGTTAGTAATGAGTTATTAGAGTATTATACAAATAATGTGAAAGACGGAATGAACCCAACTTTTTCATTCAATTTTGTTTCTGAAGATAATGTTTATGATATAATAAAAAATATTAAATATCGAGCTTTTGGCAGTGATGACATGAATATCGAAGTAATTCAGTTATGCTGTCCCTTCATTTTGCCAATTATAACTCATGTAATAAATCAGTGTCTACTGAAATGTTATTTTCCCAGAGCATGGAAATTTGCTAACGTTATACCTTTGCCTAAAAATCAGCACCCAATAGAATACAGTGATTCAAGATCTATAAGCATTTTGCCTACTTTCTCTAAAATTATCGAAAGAATAATGGAATCGCAAAATAGGATGTTTTGGTCTGATAACAATATCTTACCAATCAAACAATCAGAATTCAGAAGTGGGTATAGCTGTGCTACTGCTCTCACCGATGTTGTTGACGACTTAATTGAAGCTATTGGCAAGAGTTAAATGAGTGCGCTCATTCTCCTCCACTACTCAAAAGCTTTCAACTTGATGAATCACAACACGTTATTGTCAATACTACATTATTTCAGATTCAGTAATTCAGCTAGTTCTCTCATGAGTTTTTATTTACGTGACAGATTACAAGTTGTGAAACTTACCTCTGGAAGTTATATCAGGTGTTCCTCAGGGAAGTATTTTAGGACCTCTTCTGTTCACCGTATATACTTCAACCTTCGTTGAGGTCCTCAAATTTTGTAAAATATCATCTCTACGCTGACGATACGCAGATTTATTCCTCATTTAGATACACGGATTTGGCAGTTGCTACGGAATCTATAAATCATGATTTGATGTCTTTACACAAGGTATCTGTTGATCATGGACTGAAAATTATTAAGTCGATGGCTCTACCTTTTGGAAAAGATAATGCCTTAGAATTCCTTTCCAATAATGTTTCATTCAAAATTGGAGACGAAAGAATACCTATTGAAACTTCTTGTAAGAATTTGGGACTCACAGTTGATACAACACTTCGTTTCAAAGAACACGTTACAAATAAATTGAGAATCGCATATGCTTCTCTGAAGCTAATTTTTTCTCAAAGACATTTTTTATCGAAAGACCTCAAAAAAATGTTATGTGACTCTTTGGTTCTTTCTCATTTTAATTACTGCGATGTTGTTTACAGTTCTTGTCTAAATCAAGTCGAAATTCGTCGTATACAGAAAGTAAAGAACCCATGTGTTCGTCTAATTTGTGGTATCAAAAAATTCAGTCGTATTTCAATTACTGATAAACTAAAAGAACTGAAATGGCTATCTATGTACAATAGGAGACATCGTCATATGGCCTGCCAGTTTCATAATGTATTCGAATCCAAAACTCCACCTTATCTACATGAAAAACTCACTTATAGAACTGACACACAATTTGAATATTCGTAAACAAACCATTCTCACCACACCATCACACTGTAAAGAAATATACAAACGGTCTTTCTCCTACAATATGGCGGTCTGTATAAATAATTTGCAGAAACTGGATGAATCATACCTACAACTATCGCCGTTGTTATTTAAATCCAAGTTCAGAAACTACCTTCTTAGTATTCAGTGAAGTTTTGAACAAATCTATATCTCAAAAATTGCTCTGCTCTCTTCCTCTCAACCTTATCTTCTTTTTCTTTCGTTTTTTCCTCCTTCTCTTCTCTATTCAATCCTACTCATTTATTTAGTTATTTTAATGTTTTTTCTGCCTGTAAAAAATGTAATATCTCTATTGGCATTGGTGGAAGAAGGGAAACGGTTCTCAACCGTTATCTGAACCAATATGTTCAGCCATTCATTCATCAGAATATTATTCAATAACACCACCATTAATGTATATTCTTTTTTTTATGGGTAATAAATGTATTATTATTATTAATTGGTTACATATAAAAAATTATGTTGTGAAAAAAATTATGAAAATTCATAACACTATAATAACCGTGATACCTTATCGAACTTAGCAATCCCACAGACAATGAAACCTCACTCGACGATCACACTACAACGAATAAACTGATTCTGTGCTCAAGAGATCAAGTAAGACAGAATTTTCTGATAACAGAGTGAATTATTATGGTCATTAATTCCGCCACAAGAGTCTTTATTGAAATATAAATTCAATTATACTTCGGTTGGTCCCATCCGAATAGATCACCTTGTAGCAGTACCTCTATGACTGAAATGCGCAAGTTGAAAGAAAGAATGATTCACGATGCCCCTATCTCACGAGTCCTCACCCGAATATCCGTCAATATACTTCTTGCGCTGAATGTGATAAGTTCGAAAGTGTAAATTAGTTTAAATAAGTGAATTGAAGAAAATTTTCCATATGTACTATGGGAAACAAAACAAACGATGCTCAGTGAAAACAACGTAGAAACTTGGCGAACACTACGGAAACTCGAGGAAAAACTCCGTTCCTACTCGTTTAGTAAGTAAGATTGTTTTTAATGTTTTTTGTCATGTTTTAGAAAAACCAACGGAATGAGTGGACATATAATTGGAAATAGATGAGACTGACAATGATTTCTGATCATTGATCATCGGCAGGGGCAATCTACCTTGTAGATCAACATACGGCTGAACTTTATTCATCATCCTAGGCCGTTTTCTGCCCTGCATACTTTTTGAGTTATGCCAGCCGAGTGTCTCGCGCCCAAAGACAATTTCTCTTTGGTTGGCGCAGGTCCGTCTTCAGATTTGACATCGGAATTTTCTACCACCAACAGTGAATCTTTCCGTAGTGATAACGCTGTTACTACTATACTGGGAGATGATCCGACTGAAGCAAAGTTTTACGGTAGTGATATCCAGGATGATTTCGCACTGCAGTGGTGTACCTATCTGACACAAGCACAAGAGAACGACAACGAGGAACCTAAAAACACTCGAGGACAAACTCTGTTCTTACTCGTCGTAAGTAAGTTTGTTTTTCATATTTTGTCACGTTTTAGAACTGAACCAAAGACGTGAGTGGACGTATAATTGGAAACAGCTGAGACTGACAATGATTTCTGATCATTGATCATCGGCAGGGGCAATCTACTTTGTAGATCATTCTACGGCTGACCTTCAATCATCATACGCCGTTTTTTTGTCCCGCACACTTCCTGAGTTGTGCTCGCCGAGTGTCTCGCGCACGAAAACAATTTTTTTTTTGTTGGCGCAGGTTCCAGGCCATTACACTACCTCATATCCACCCCAACTGAATCTGGTAGTTCAGACTTTTTTTTTCGGCATCTGAATTGAGGTTTTCTACTGGACCCTCAAATTTCGTTGGGCAAAGGTTTCTCAGCCCTCAGTATAGCTACGCCTGATGAGTGATCGATATGCTGGAGCATTCAAGACTACTTTGTCTGACAAACCGGTGCTGATGAAGCATTATGCAACATTCCTTCCTCGATTTTGAACCACAGGAGATTTCTGCTTGCACTAGACCTGAAGGTACAACCTTTCCCTTCAAAACACCTCGAGGGCACTGCTCATCGAAGTCAATGGCAGTCTTAGAAAAATCAACAGTGGGGGGACACCTCAAGCAGACAAAACAGAGGATGGTGAGAGCGGTTCACGACGTACAACAACAAATGGGCGAAATAACATATTTGAACTTATACGCTGGTCGCATTAAATATTTGACAGCACGTGGCAATCTATAACAAGCAACTCCAACATTTTGGAATGGATTCAGAGATATAAAATCCATTTTTATACTCTACCTTATGTAAAACTGGCACCTGAACCCCGACAATTCCACCCAGCCGGCTAAACCTATGTTGTGAGTGTTTAGCTATATTACTGGAATTTGACTACATTGGACCAGCAGTCAATGTCAAGAATAGATTTCTTTTGAATCTGAAACATTTGCATGAATTCATCACAGCCCCTCACTTGGAGCTGTGAAAAATCTGATGTCTGAAAATTGTTTTTTAACGTCAGTGGATTCGACAGATGCCGATAAACATAAGAAGTATTTGCGATTGCAATCTAGACACAAAATTTTTGAATTTAAATTTTTTGTGTTTTGGCTTATCTTTGCACCTTATATATTTACAAAAATCTCGAAACGGTTATACTTTTTTTGAGTTCAGGAATTTTTTGTATCTGTAGCTATTTAGACGACATCTTTTTCAATTAGTATTACCAAGATGGAGTGTTCAGGAAACATCCAACAAATTTGAGGTATCTTGGTAATCATTACGATTCAATATTAATGGAAAATAAATCCATTTGACACTTGATTTCGGTTTGCCTTGTGGTTGAATATAGGTGGCCGTCTACAAAATTATTCGTAGGGCACCGATGTATAACCTTGCTGTTCAGGAAACATCCAACAAATTTGAGGTATCTTGGTAATCATTACGATTCAATATTAATGGAAAATAAATCCATTTGACACTTGATTTCGGTTCGCCTTGTGGTTGAATATAGGTGGCCGTCTACAAAATTATTTGAGGGGCACCGATGTATAACCTTGCAGACGGATCGAGGAGATTTTGACAATGTAAATTTCCACCGAGTTACAGTGACTTTTTCATGTTAGGCAACTAGAAGGTAAAACTAGGCCTGAATTTTCCAGAATATTACATGCAACAACGAGAAAGCCAAAGGTTTCAGTGAAGCAGGCCAAACTTCACATTAATGTTCAAAACCTTCAGACAGTTCTCCTCAAACTGTCACATTTTGTCGCATAGAGACAACAACACCGTCAACGCGCAGATCAACCGGATGTCTGGAATGAAGCACCCAACCTCAACGGACTGGCTGGTGATATTTGGAAGTGGTGTGAAGAATTAAGCATAATGATATTCAGGAACTTGAGTTTCTGGTGGAGAATATATATGTATATGTGTATACGTGTGTATATATATATAAAATTATCAACTAGTGATGTTCGTCTCATAAATAAATTCGAAATATGAGTTTATAGCAGATCAAAGTCCATGATGTGTCACCTTCGGAATGCAATATCGAGAATACGCCTTCCAAGAGCGGGCCAAAAAATTTCGATAACCTGAAGTTGATCTGTTTACTAACTACTCTAACACATAGGGTAAAACATTTTTATCTTTACAGCCAAACCTCATAAGTTATGCAACTGATGCATTACATTAACTTGGTCTTACACAAACATTTGTAACAAAAAATATATTACAGTTTCCTGTATGATTTTCACTCACAATGGGTTTACAAAACCGCGACACGTGTTTCGCTATTACAATAGCTTCTTCAAGCAAGATAAATATTTATCTTGCTTGAAGAAGCTATTGTAATAGCGAAACACGTGTCGCGGTTTTGTAAACCCATTGTGAGTGAAAATCATACAGGAAACTGTAATATATTTTTTGTTAATATGGATTTTCATCAAGTATCGGCCAGTTCAATTCAACAAACATTTGTGTTTTCCCAATCATCACCACTTCCACATTTTCCTAGAATATTGAAAATGATCGTAGGGGACAAAGTAACATGTTTTGTGTTTCTGTTATCGCAGTCCCAAACTTGGTTTCCACAAATTGATATCAATTTTGAATTCCATTATATTGTATTTTGAACCACAATACATATTTTTTTCAGTTTCGTTTAAGCACCTACATCCACTGTGGTGACATCTTTCCCTGGGTGAACCGATTTTGTCTGGCATCCATTTTCCAGGAGAAAAACTGAGGGGTGAACCTTCAGCGATTCTGATGGCATCACTGATTGCAAATACGATGAAACCATACAATTTATTTTCGTCTCATTGGTGGATATTTGTGAAGGAGATGTGGATAAGGTAGATCGCCCATGGGTGCAGCTAGGTAAAAATTATTGTACTAGAAAATTACATAGATCAGCTTGAAATCTGATATCTCATGCATGTAACTATGATACAATGGAAATGTTTTAGAGGGGTATTTTCAAAATACGATCCACTTTTTTTCCCGATATGAGAAAATCTGGGACCCTTACCAAATGTTGACCAAATTAGAAAAATCGGAAAACCTCATTTTGAAAAATATATCACAAACTTATTGTTATGGTTGCTCTAAAGCTTGCTGAAGCGTAAAAATATGATTCAAAATCAGAATGAGTAGCATTTTTATTGTATGATCAGCACAAAAAAAAAATCGTTTACCGGTTGACGAGTGTCGCCCTTCAGAAGTCGAATCTTCCGCAGAAAATGTTTTGACGAGGCATCTTGCCTCTTGGCGTGTGAGTCCCAGCACAGAAGCTCGATGGAAAGTTGAACCCGAGTCTTCCGCTTGAGGGGCAGACGTGCTTGTCTCTTCACTGCCGAGAACCAAATTATCCACAGACGACCAAGAGAGCAACAAATACAAACATGTATATATTTTTTTTTTCACCATTTTCCAGGGTGAAACGTGAATTGTGTATGACATCCACGATTATCAATTAAAAAACCGCACACATTCAATTAGGTTTTTTTCTCATTTTTACTTATAAAAATCCTCATCACCCAGCTACACCTCAGCACAAGACATGCTGCCATTTCTGCGGCCAACCAAATCGATATGAGCACGGACACCATACGATCAAATGAAGGCTAAAATTGTTCTAAAAAAATTGTTCTAAAATTGTTCGTTTCCGTTAACCAGCTGACGGACGTCAACCCTCAGAAGTCGAAACTTGTGCGAGCAATGGATCAACGAGGCCTTACCTTTTAACGTGCGATTACCCAGCACGGTGGACCGGCGAGGATTCGAACCCCGGCCTTCCGCTTGATAGGCAGATATGCTAACCACTACACTACCGAGACCACGGTCTACAAAATTATTTGTCCAAAAATAAAATACTTTCGGTAAATTCTACATAGACCAGTAATTACAAATGGTACATTTGCGGATTACCTCCGCAATTTCATTAAACGAGTGTAAGTTTTCTGGTTATTTGAGTTTTGCAACATTATATTGTATTAGCATTCAAATACTGTCTGTATCAAATTCTTAGTTTATAGTGGTGAATCAAATGACATAAACAGTTCATTTGGACTACTTCATTAGTATGAGATCAGTCTGAATAAAATTTTGATCGCCTTTTAATAATTCTTTGAACATCTACAAGGTGATCTATTCGGATGGGACCAACCGAAGTATAATTGAGGATTAAACGACTTACCTGAAGGAAGTTCAATCCAAATTATACGAGGTTGGTCACATCCGAATAGAGAGACACCCACCCATCTCAAAAAAAAAAAAATCCAATATATTATTTGTTCTGTCATCCCGACCCAAAAAGGCGATATCATCGCAAGGTATATTGACGGATATTCGGGTGAGGACTCGTGAGATAGGGGCATCGTGAATCATTCTTTCTTTCAACTTGCGCATTTCAGTCATAGAGGTACTACTACAAGGTGATCTATTCGGATGTGACCAACCTCGTATAATTTGGATTGAACTTCCTTCAGGTAAGTCGTTTAATCCTCAATTATATTCAGTCAAAAGGTTCGATTGGCTAAGAAAGATACCGCTTGTAGTGATATACCAATCATTTCTTTGTCATTTGAATAAAAAACTGACCGACAAATAACTAATTAATATGTTTCCGCAGAAATCCCTAATTTGATAACAAACGACATGGATTGCAGTGATATAACACTCGAGTGAACAAATGACCAACATAGAATACATTTTCCCATTCATGTGATTTCGGCAGCAGTCCTGAACTCTGCCACTCGAGATTTTCATATTGAAGGAACACAATTTAAGAGACAAAAACAGTTGAGTCAGTTAATTGAGTCACAGTGAGTGACAGTACAAGTTATACAGGGTGTCCCTGGACTTCCTCTTTTCCTTTCGGGAATGTATAGATGGGGTGAAAATATCACCAGTACTTCATATAACTTTTTTTCCTAAAATCCTTCGTTACCAAGTTACGGGCCCTCGAAGTTACAAAATGAAAAATGTTTTTCTTTGATAACTTTTCAAGTGAATATTCAAAATCATCCAAATTTTGGTAATTGACTAAACAAATGAATTCCTTCGATGAGCTTTCATGCAGGAGTCAGTTGTTTTGCTACAAAGTCAGGAACGGACTACCCTCGATGGTCCACACCCCAAAACTTTGAAATGACAGATATTTTCCAATATTTTTCAACAAAATAAGGTTACTTGGACAATTTTATGAATAAAAGTACTCGTGTGGAAAGTCGATCGGAGCAACGAGTCTTGATAAAAATGTAGTTTTACTCGACGACATCAAACCCGCTCGTCCACCATTATTTGAAATGAATAATTATCAAAGCAGAAATAATAATGATAACGTTAATTCAACAACATTTAAAACAGGAATAATACAAAGTATGCTAAAATGAAGTAAACAAAAAGTACAGTACCTATATGGAAGTTTAATTCACAATTGTGAAAGCAGATATTTTTTCAAAAGAAATATCAAGTTCTGTACATTCGTGGTGTTTTTAAACTAACAAGCTACTCTACTATGAAATATTGAATTCATCCCATATTTTGTATGTAATACGTGTGGAATAATCACGTTTCGTGTTGATCAGTTATCTGAATCTCATGAAACTCAACATTTGAATGTTTCAAATTCTTCTTCACAGCTGAACTGTTGAGGAGTTTCACTGATAATTATAATTTTATGGGAGAAATTCTTCAACACGAATCTAAATTTAGCTGAAAAAACGCACATCGGAAAAAATATTTACCTATACTAATAAAAAGCAAACGAATGAACTACAAAAACGGCTTCACATGATCAGGTGAAAAATATCCAGGGAATAATTATGTTCAATTTCTTTCACAGATGTTGACAAAAAAACCTTTTAGAAAGTTTTGATAAAAAATGAGAAACTGGAATGCGATTTTGTTTTGTTGAGTGGTGCGTTATCATATGACTATCATTGTATTGTCAATATTCTATAGGATATTTTGAATTTTTTTGATATGGCCGAACAGTTTACATTCAATGAATATGCAGATATGCTTGTATTATATGAACGAGCATTTTGTAATGCTGCAGAAGCTCGTCGTCTGTATTCCGAGCATTTTCCCAATCGAACGGTACCGTCAAGGAAAACATTCGAGCGTGTCGATCGCAGCTTGAGGGAGACAGGTATGTAATAATTGATAACTATTTTGAGCACGTTGTTTTATTTCGATATTATTGTAGGTACAGTTTTGCCAAAACGAGGTGGTGAGGGCGCTCCTAGGACTGTACGTACCGTTGTATTGGAGGAAAATATTTTGGAAGCCGTCGCTGATGATCCTTCAATGAGCATCAGAAATCTATCAGAACAGTTCCATACATCCAAGTCCACTATTCATAGAATATGACTTAGATAGGCAACATGGCAACCAATGAGTTCGCTCTCGAATTAAGTAAACTCAAAAAGGAATTTTTAGTGGAAATTATTGCGAATAAAAAAGTACCGACGGGTGTGAGCGTGAGTGAAGGCTTGAGGAAACACATAGAGAAAGAAGAAAATCATGAAGACCCAAATTCATTACAAGAAAATGGAGCAGTACCAGCTGAGAAAGTTAGGTTAATGGAACTAAAACATAAAATAGAACTCCTGGAGCTTGAATTAGGAGGAAAAAACAGGTTAGTTGTAGAGCTAGAACGCACTATTAGCAACCAGGAACTACTAATAGATATGTTTTAAACAAAATAAGAACAATAAATATGTAGGGAATAATAGGTCTGACCGCAACGTTGCCAGTGCATCTTATCAAACCGGAAATACAGGAACTACTTCTAGTACCCAGGAAACCAAGAATTCGTTCAGTACAAATATAAAGCAACCAAAGGCAGCCAAACCTAAAACGGATGAAGATTCGGAAAGGACAAAAATAGATACGGATCAACAAAACAATCAGAATGACGGAGGAAAATGGCAGGTTGTGGATTATACAAAGAGACGTCAACGATTGACCTGTATAGGATCAAGTAAAGAGAAGGTTAGAACACTGAATGCGGTTCCTAAAGACGTGTCCCTGCATGTCTATAGATTAGACCCAAAAACCACAGAAAATGATCTTACAGACTATCTCAAAGACGACTTTCCAGAGGTCGTGTGCTCACTGATGCAGTCTAAATATCCTGAAAAATATGCTTCTTTCAAGGTAACAATAAATGAGGAAAATTTTAAAAAGGCAATGGATCCTACATTCTGGCCATTTGGAACATGCGTCCAACGTTTTTTACATTTAAGGGGGAGGAGAGCCAACAGCGATTAATATTTAACCCAAATATACTTTTATTAAATGTTCAAAGTTTATGTCTTGATAAAGTAAATGAATTGGAAATTGAAATTTCACATTATAAAAGTTTGGATTTCCTTTGTTTTGTCGAGACTTGGGAAAAACTGAATTCTGTGAATTTTCTGTCTATTAATGATTTTAATTTGTGCACCTCTTATGGTAGGCTTGATTACAAGGGAGGAGGTGTGGCTATATATGCAAGAAAAAATGTTCAATATAAACGAATTGATTTAAAAAAATACTGTATAGAAAAAACTATCGAAATATGCGCGATTTCAATTAAAGTGAACAATATAACAACTTTTATAATAAATTGCTATCGTTCTCCCTCTGCAGACCTCAATATGTTTATGGAAGTGCTGTATAACATTTTAGATAGTTTGATCAAACCAGACTGTAGATTTGTTTTGACCGGAGATTTTAATGTGGATTCTTATAGTTTCAGTAAAGATTTCGAGTCTTTTTTGAATATTTTACAATGTTTTAAGTTGGATTATCTTGTGAAGTGGCCTACAAGGGTTGGTGAAAGTACAATAAGCACAATCGACAATGTATTTGTAAATTTTGAAAATAATGGTACCTGCTGTGTTTTTGATAACAACATCTCAGATCATAGGACTGTTCTGTTAGAGTTGGAAACGCCAAGACGAGAAGATAAAAACCTTACTAATTTTTATAGAAGATCTTTCAATGAAAATTCGATGAGAGAATTCGAAAAATCACTTTCTGAAGAGAGTTGGTATCAAGTCTATGCCACAGGAAATATTGACAAATCATTTGAGCACTTTTATAATAGTTTCTTATACTATTTCAACTTTTATTTTCCTTTGAAAAAATATTTCAGTAGTGATCAGAAAAATAAGAAATTATGGGTTAACACGCAGATCAAAGAATCCAGTATTAATCTAAAGGAACTTTACAGGCTTAAAAAGAGTTTTCCACAGCTCACTGACAAATATAGGGAGGAAAGAAAGAAGCACTTCAACTTGATAGGCAAAACGAAAAAAGCTTATTATCAAAATAAAATTACAACATCAAATAATCCTATACGAACTGCATGGAAGGTAATTACAGAATTGTCAAATGAAAAAAAAAGATTTCAGTAATATAAAGATTAAAGAAAATGACATTCTGCAGACAGATCCCAAAACTGTGGCAACAATGTTTTGTAATTATTTTATTCAGGCACCGCAAGATATTATTGATCAAATTCCCGTGATAAAAGAACCTATAAATTTACCCGTTAGACGGAACGTAAATACCATGTTCTTGCGACCTTTTACAGAGCTAGAGTTACTCACTTTGCTAAACACAAAACTCAAAAATAAAAAATCTGCTGGAAGTGATGATATACCCGCTTTTCTGATAAGGAAAATTTTATATCTTATTATAAGGCCACTTACTCATTTGATTAATTCTTCTTTTGAAATTGGATGCTTTCCTCGGAGTTTGAAAACGGGTAAAATCGTACCCTTATTCAAAAAAGGAGATCCTGAATGTATAGAGAACTATCGACCAGTAACATTACCGATAAATTTTTCAAAAGTTTTTGAATACTGTTTTTTGAATCGCTTAAATGACTTTTTAAATGCTCATAAAATACTTAGTGCCAATCAACATGGTTTTAGGTCTGGTTTTTCCACTAATACTGCTTTAACTTCTTTTTATGATGTTCTTGTTGATTACATTGAGGCGGGCGAGTGCCCTGCTGGATTATTCTGCGATCTTAGTAGGGCATTCGACTGCGTTAACCACAACATTTTGTTTGAGAAGCTGTACACTTATGGAATTAGAGGCAATTCTTTAGAGTGGCTAAGATCTTTCTTGATAGATAGAGTACAGTATGTGACACTGAATTATGCATGTCCTGAAGGTTTGCGGTCGGTTAGTTCCGAAATTCAAAGGGTTGCAATGGGCGTGCCACAGGGCTCGGTTTTGGGGCCTGTGCTTTTCTGTTTATATGTCAATGAGCTTGACTTGTTGTCCCGTAGTGCACATTTTTCTTTGTATGCAGATGATACATCTGTTGTTATTTCAGACAAATCGAAAAATATATTAGAGAATAAGTGTAATGAGTTGATTTCAGATCTTAGTAAGTGGTTTTCACAAAATCTCCTTTATTTCAATTTATCAAAAACTCATCTAATGAGATTTCATAACAGACAGAAGTCTTGTGATAGTTTGAGTGTTGCTATCAATAACACACCTATAGAGCAGGTGAATACTTTAAAATTTTTGGGAATTCAGATGGACGAAAACCTAAACTGGAAAGCGCATTGTAAGTCACTTTATTCGAAATTAAGCTCGCTTACTTATTTATTTCATAATATGAAAAGAATATTGACTCAGAACCAGCTCCTAAGTGTTTACTTCGCACAAATAGATTCAAGGCTTAGGTACGGTATATGTTTGTGGGGAAATTCTACATCATTACACGAAATATTTCTAGCCCAAAAAAGAATAGTAAGATGTATCTTCAACATTTCTAGAATGACTTCTTGTAGGACATTTTTCAGGAATTTTAAAATTTTAACTGTAGTGTCTCTTTATGTGTATGAAATGTGTCTTTATGTGTTCAATAACAAAGCCACTTTTATTCGTAATAACGAATGTCATCGTTTTAACACCCGACAAAGAGAAAATTTTCATGTACCATTCTCACGTTTGAAAGTAACATCTGACTCCCCAAAATGTATGGGCTTGATTTTATATAACAAGTTACCTTTCGATATCAAAAATGCTGGATCTACAAAAATGTTCAAAGAAACTTTGAAAGATTACTTGATAAACGAATGCCTGTATAACATAAATGACTTTTGACGTGGTATTTTAATTTTAAGTTAGTTTTTAGGTTTTACTACTTAGTTGCTTCTTCCATGTACCTTGACGAATCCTATACTGTTGAAAATGGTCTGAAAGGAAAATATATATATTTATTTATTTATTTAATTAGGGAACAACTGCTCCACCCATTTCACATCCAGAAGGTACATGCCATGACACCTCAAGATTTTCCAGCACGACTGGAATATGCCAATTGGTTCATGGATAGGCAAAGAGAGGATATGACTTTTATTAATCGAGTTTTATTCACTGATGAAGCAGGTTTCAGTAGAGATGGAGTTATCAACTCTCATAATCTCCATATATGGGCCGAAGAAAATCCCCATGGGATATTGCAAACCAAACACCAACGGAAATTCAACGTGAATGTTTGGGCTGGTATCATAGAAAACCATCTTATAGGACAATTCGTTCTACAGGACCGATTGAATGGAGAACGTTATTTGGAATTAACAATGTGTGGTGGTTTTGATGCGTATTCGGCAAAGTAATTTTGGAGAATGTCGAATTTTTGATGGCCCTTCACATAAATAACATCGAAATCCGTTAAAGTTTGCCAAATACTGTACAAATCAGAGTATTCGACGAAACCATCGGAATATCGCAAGCCGTGCACATTCTGTTCGACATATCTCACTTGACGTTTCTCTCCAGCAGAGAGTGAACTATATGGCTTCGGAGGTTTAATCAAAAAATAATTCGTCTGCGTCCCATTGGTTATGGAAATTTCTTTGGGGTAAAACACACCACTCAAATCAAAACCTTGAATGTCTACTGCTACAAGCTTCATCTTCGGCGTCTCTCATACAACTGATTGTAACCTCTCAGATCTCTTCAAGATAAATGACGAACAATCTCACTCAAAGGTAAATTTTCTATAACCCATTTTTAGCTTCAATATCGAGCTTCACATCCACCGTACTCGATTTCACAAATTCAGCTCTTTTCGAAACGTCTATCACGAAAATGGCTCGATTTTTGAATGTTATGTAATCGAGTAATGGTTGTTTTCTCGGAGTGTTCATGTAGCTGGAGTAGAAGTCTGTGTAGGTGCGATGTGCCTCAACGAAATCGCACTTTTCAAAATCCAATCTCATTCGCTCGTGTGGGTAGATGTCCATTATATCAATATTATCAAAGTATGTGGGATCTTTATGCAAGTTGTCCACACGGCCTGTTTGGAATACAGTGATGATATATCGAGGGCTCTCCATGGCAGAAGCAGTTTTGACAGCCCAAATTTCTTTCGTTGATCCCTCAGTCAATGCTGGTAGTTCGTGAAGTTCCCATTTTCGAAAGGGTATCACTATAGGTGTATCAGCTTTGATAGATTGCAATAGGTTCAAACGAATTTCATCATTAGGGAAAATGTGCTTCACTTTCAATTCGATACCTTCGATTTGCAATTTGGCTGTAGTCTTTCCAGGTGCATTGGCAGCATCTTTGATGAATATGCTGTTGTTATCGTTGCGTGCACGAACCAAACGTAGAGACTGTTTACCGCATGTAGCAAAAGTATAGTCATTGAAAATGCCCAAAAGGTGTCTGAGGGGAATGTGAAAGGTGAAAAATCCATCAGCATCATTTCGTAGAGATCCATTGGGATAATTCCATCCAGATGTACACATGTGGCTGGTATCGTCTGCACTATAACACAAGTATCCTCTGAGTGTACTCACTATTCCAGGATTACGAACTGTATCCAATTCTTTGCCATTGAGCTCGTAAGATATGGAATCGAAAAAGAAAGCTGGTGCATTATTAACAAAATTAACAGTTCCATCTCCAGCAGTTTTTTTCATTGTTCCTCTGATACTTATCACAGCATCGTACATGAGTAACCATGTTTCACTTTGTTGAATGGAAATTTCAACAATATCATTATTCTCGAAGGATTTCACATATGGGTAATGAGTTCTAGTTTCCAAACGTTGAATCGATTCGTCGAATTGAGGTCGGCGGTAGATGTCGAACACGTGCCGAGACAACATTGTAACCCAATGATTGTAGAAAGCGACGATTTGTAGCGGAAAGTTTGGAAGTGACTGATCTGCTCGGCAGCTTCTCCACTACTGGTGGTGCAGAGGTGTGAGCATTGAATATATCATCGAAAACCAGGCCCATTACAATTTTTTCAGAACCAATCTTATGACATTAAGTTCACCTCTGAAATCCACCGGTGCGAAATCTTGATCGAGAATGTGTACTGTAATATTGTTTATTTCACCTTTGCTCGACACAGGTAGATAGATCAAATTTAGTGGAACTTCGTCGATGGCAAAACCGGGGTCGTCCCTAGGTGCAAACTCGTAGATGGTATGTGAAGGCCGTCCGTTGAAATATGCACCTGCAGTTATATTGCAATCCAGGTGAATTGTTCGAACTTTAACAATTTTCACAGGTAGATCAGACTTGTGAATTTGACCAGGTGGCAGTAATCTCTCTGAAAATCCCAATAATCGTCCGATACAGTCGTCAGGTCGAAAATCAATAGCGTGTACTTTGCTGTATATTTCACACTCTAGAGTATTGAGGTTAGCTTTCAGAGAAAATACTTTATCAGTTATATCTTCTTCCTGTTCGTCGTTTTTCTTCCTCTTGATATCCTGGGGTTTTTCTATGAATTTCGTTAGGAATTTGGCAATGTTAGTGATTTCGTAGGAACCAATGGGAATATTGATGATTTCTCTCTTGGTCGTATCAGCGTTCTTGAAATAGTAAAACTTTCTATTACCCTCCTCTATGTTGGGGATGCTGTTGTACGAGTGAAAACCAATCAAAACCAAACCGTATTCAGCGTCAGGGTCCAAGGAAATCGGATTGGTAAAGTCACTGCTAGCCGTGGAAGTATGACTTGTCAGCGTGACAATCAGAGACATGACTGAACCTCATTATCGGCTGCTATTAGTTTTATAGAGGAATTCCAAGCACAAGTGTCCACAATTCGTCTCATTGAAATTTTGATAGCAATCATTGTTGTATGAAATTTTGACATTTTTCCCAGGTATTGCACCAATTCCACAGGTGGTTTCAAATTGCCGAAACTGTCGAAATATTCCACCTTATTGCCATGTTTGCAGTAAGCTACCCAATGAGTTCCTTTGTTCTTTTGCAAATCCAAATTAACGATGGCACATTCTTTGGCTGCTGGTGTGGAGTGTGCGAGTTGATCACGCATGAAGACTCCCTTGAAATGAGGAATTTTCAAACGTTTCGCATATCGTCTCAACTCCACATCGTAGAGGGCTCTATTGGGTAGCTTCAATGGGAGTTTTTTTGTTTTCGAAGGAAAATTCCATAGCCACGACGACTTTTTCTCAAAAATAATCCTGAGCCCTGTTTTCCGATCTCTTCCATTGCCTTGTTGTGTCGATGATCCTCTTCAAGTTTTTTCTTTGCATTCTTGGCATCAATCACAGTTTTGGCAACTCCTGCAGCACCACCAGCTAAACCACCTAGAGCGCTAAGTGCAGCAAATATTGGTATCAAAGGTAGAATACCACCACTTTTTCCTTCGATTGGTATTATTCGAGGTACCCGAACCTTCTGACGACCACCAATACTGTTGATGTGATTTCGTGCTGTACGCATAGCCAAAATTGAAGCTTTTCTCAAATTATTCTCACTCATATCAGACAGTTGATGAGGTTGCAATTGTTTTCGCAATGATGAGGAAATTTTCTGCACAATATTCTTTTTGAATGATGGCTTCTTCACACCCATACCGAGTTTGCGTTTGGTCTTCATGGCAGTAGTTACGAACCAAGAGGCTGCTTTCTCTCCCAAACTAGCGTCCTTCGATTTGAATCGCTCCCAAGCACTGTTCTCCAACTCCAAATCAGCCTTATGACGATCTTCCAAGGACTTGTTTTGAGAGTAGGCTATGTCGTGGCGGCGGCAGGCAGAATCTAGACCATTTATGCCCTTTTGACCAAGAGCTAACCTCTTCTGCAGTTGTGTTCCAGGTCCGCAGTATTGATATCCAGGCAAGTGTAATTCGAATGGAAGTTTATTGATTAGAGTGTTCACAATACCACCACCTTGCCGTTCGAAGGTTAGCATTATACTGACAAATGTGCTCAGAGAAACTGTGTATAAAGAGATTCAGTCCCAGAGGACGGTTGAATCTGAAAGCATTAGTCGCGTTCAACGAAGCGTTAGTCGCATTTAACGAAGCGTCAGTCGCATTTAACGAAGCGTTAATCGCAGTTAACGAAGCGTTTAACGAAGCGTTAGTTGCATTTAACGAAGCGTTTAACGAAGCGTTAGTTGCATTTAACGAAGCGTTAGTCGCATTTAACGAAGCGTTAGTCGCATTCAACGAACCGTTAGTCGCATTAAACGGAGCGTTAGATGCTTTTTCCACAGTTTAATGTGAGCCGCCATGAAGGTTACCCAGCAAAAATGTGCACTACCTATTGAAAACTTGGATTTTGTGAAAGTGTCCGGGAAGAAAGGCAAACATGGTGAACTATTACCCGATTCTTTCCGAGCTATATTTTGCGGTCCAAGTGGATGTGGCAAGACCAATGCCATGCTGAGTTTGTTATTCAATCCGAATGGCGCTAAATTCAAAAATGTCTACGTCTACTCGAAATCATTGTACCAGCCCAAATATCAGCTACTTCAAGATGTGTTGGCAAAGGTGAAAGGTATGGGCTACTTCCCCTTCAAAGATAACGATGAAATAATCGACCCGGCTGAAGCTCGAGAACATTCCATATTCATTTTCGACGATGTGGCTTGCGATAAACAAAATAAAATTAGGGAATATTATGCAATGTGTCGGCACAAGTCAATCGATGCCGCCTACCTTTGCCAAACTTACTCGAAAATTCCCAAACAATTGATACGAGACAATTGTAATATCATTGTATTATTCAAGCAGGATGATATGAATTTGAAACATGTCTTTGATGAACATGTCTCACCTGATTTCACCTACGATGAATTCAAGACAATGTGCTCGAAATGTTGGAACGAAAAATTTGGCACTTTGGTCATTGTCAAAGATTTCGATAGGAACAATGGCAGATATCGCATGGGATTTGACAAATTTATAAGAGTGTGATGCTGAGGTAATTCGTCAGTAGGCATCATGCCATCGACAAGTATAGATGATCAAATTACTGATGCTGAACGTAAATCAAAAATAAATCAGTTAGCAAAAGGAGTGCGAAGGAAATACTTGGCACTGAAATTGGGCAAGTCTGAAGAAGATGAAGCTATTCAAAAATTATTCCAACCCATAACTGAACCGCTGAAACAAATTGCTGCTCACTCAGCACCCAAACGAAAATTGAAACCACCCCCACTGAGACCATTCAAATCGAAATATGTCAAACAATTGATAAAAACAGAACCTGAAAAAGTGGAAGAAACGCAGCAGCATTTAGAACCCACCAAATTTCTACAGCTGGAAGAGGTTGCTGCTGCGGATGCTGAAGAAGAAGAAGATGAAGATGAGGTATTCGATAGTTTGGAATCAAATCAAAAGATTCCGGAGGATGTATTGAATGATTATCTAGAACAATATCCAACAATGTCACGGGAATATATCATGGAATATTTGGGTAAAAGTGAGCAAATTGATATGGTTTACGGCCCTATATACGACTTTGTTTCTTCAAAATGGTTCCTAGGGGGAAAGGAAATTGATTTTCGCGAAGGAAAAATCATAACAGAAGGATATAATTTCAAAGAAACACCAGGTCTGTATCAATTGCTATTTTATGATTACCCCAAAAAATATGAGAAGGAAGATTTGGAAAATTATAAAAGGATTTTGGAGTTGACAACACCTCATCTGAATAGTCTTGGACGTATGAAGGGTACTATCAAAAATAAATACAAGCATATCATCAGACCTCTCTTCCGACACCACACTACTGGGAGTGGCATTCCAATCGATAGTTTGACATTCAACGAAAAACCAGTTGAATATGTGTATTGGGATGATGTCAATGAGCTGGTCGACAGACTTCGATTACTCATGGCTGCAAAGGCTGCTGGAAATACATCTGTCGACAATGAGATCGTGGCAATAATCAATGAGTTGAAGGAGGCTGGAGTCATCCAATAAATTCAAATGTTTCACCTGTACTGCATCAGTCTCATTATGAGTATCAACAAGTTCGGTTACTCTGCCAAATCGGCATCTGATGAAGAGCCGCAAGGATCTTGTGAGTGCTCAGGTATAGTCTTAAATTATACTCACGATGGAAATATTGATGCAGATTTTTTGAAAATAAGTAATGTCAAGATGCCAACAGATGGTGAAGATGTGGCCAATAAGAAATATGTGGATAGCACCTTGGATAACTTGCTTGAACAAATTACACGAGAAGCTTTGGAAAGGGGGAAACTTGCCTCACTTTGTGCACAGCGAAAACAAGATATAGTAAATGCTATGAATTTGAGAAGTGAAAATATTCGAGAAGCCATGTTACTTATCGATAAACGAATTGCAAATACCGATGAACAACTTGCTGATTTCAAGATGAAAACTACCTCTCAAATGGATAATCTACAGAACGATTCGGTTGCACATACCAATGACATCGATCAATTAACAGATGAACAAACCACCTTGAGTACTTATATAAAAACTATTGCAAAACAATACAATGAAGGTTATACTCTGACTGAGCAAGTATTGGCTAAACATGAAAAGGATATCATCTCAATGAAAAAGGATACACATTCGAAACTCACGGCAGCCAACGCTGATATCACCAAAATAAATTCAGCTATACTTGAGGTAAAAGCTACCATCGATGCCTTGATCGAATCGCAAAAAGACCGTTCGATCACGCCGAAGCCAAAATTCACAGTATAGTATGTGCCATCGGAATGGAAGGACATTCAAAAGAGAAAATTCAGCTGGTAAATGAACTTCATAGGACAGTTCGCAAAAACTTTCCACGTCGTCGCACCATAATTAAGGGTTTGGATGATTTGTGGCAAATGGACCTTGCTGATCTTCAAAATTATGCCAAAATCAACCGAAACTACAAGTACATTTTGGTTGTCATCGATACCTTTTCCAAATACCTATGGGCTGAGCCGATCAAAAGTAAAAAGGCTGCAGACGTCACCAATGCAATGACCGAAATTTTTAAAAGGAGTGGGGGACGATGTCCCAAAAATCTACAGTCAGATTTGGGCAAAGAGTTCTACAATTCAACGTTCCAAAATTTAATGAAGAAACACCAAATCAATCATTATAGTACGTATACTGTGAAAAAAGCAGCTATTGCCGAACGTGTGATTCGAACTTTGAAAGAGAAACTCTTCAAACACTTCAGTTTGAATGGCTCCTACAAATGGTTGGATATTCTGCCGCAACTCGTTCAGAATTACAACAATCGCAAACATCGCACCATCAACATGAAACCCTCGGATGTTACGAAAGCCAATGAAAAACACGTTCTCAACACTGCCTATAATTTCATCAAAATTGCTACTGGACGAAGAAAATTCCAAGTCGGTGATATGGTTCGCATTTCCAAGGCCAAACATATTTTCGAAAAAGGTTATGTGCCCAATTGGACGTGTGAGATCTTTCGTGTGGCTAAAGTCAAAATTACCAACCCCATTACCTACTTGTTGGAAGATTTGCATGGACGTCCGATCAGTGGTGCTTTCTACGAAGAGGAATTACAAAAATCAAAAAATCCCGATGTTTATTTGGTGGAAAAAGTCCTTAGAAAGAAGGGAAATAAGGTCTATGTAAAATGGTTGGGTTTGGACAAATCACATAACAGTTGGATTGATGCGTCAAATCGTTTGTAAATGGAAAACTAGCACAAATATTCAGTTACATGAGGGCCTTTCAAACCAATCAATAGCCGGATGTGCACTCGATGGTATAAATTCATTTTGATTTGATGAATTATGATCAGTTTCTAGCAATCATGCCTGAAGAGCGTAGTGAGTCACCAACTTCTGATTACGGTTCCTCCGACCACTTTGACTATGATGGCGAATTGGAACGTGTCTGCCAAATTTACCAAGAAGCCATCAAATGTGAACGTTTCTATATACTCAACTCAGTGTTCAACTTTGGTGCAAATTTATTCAACTTGCATTGTGGCCTTAGTCCTGCACGAGGTTTCGAACCAGCTGTCAAGATGGTGTATTCGCTGAACGCTGATTGCCAAATGTCCTTCAATACCTACGAATGGGGTGTATTCATCAGTTTGCTGAGCAGATTATCGGATACTCCTGCTGCGACCATGACCCTAGATTGCGGTGACTCCATCCATATTACTTTGAAGTGCAGTGAAGATATAAAATTATATGTTATATCCAAAGACATTGAAATGTTTCATTTGTTGGAGAGCGATGTGTATGAAATTTTGCAATTAGATTCTCTGATTACCAAAAAATTCAGCATGTTGTCAAAAATGAAATTTTACGAATATTACCATAATTTTTTGCAAACAGCTGCCAAAATTTCCAAACAATGTACTTCAGATTCAGAAAGTATTATATATGCCTTATGTGATTTATGTACTAGTTGTGAAAGCTATTGTATGCGTGAATGTATGTATTTCATCAGAGATAAAGTTTCAATTGATTTTGATAGAAAAAAATTTGAATAAATATATTAGAGGACATCTTGCGTTTCATTTCAGTTGTGTACTGCAAACAGTATGGAGGTGGAAGCTAGAATGCAAGTGAATTTCAACACCTATGTCGATAGACTTGAAACTTTTCGTGATTGGAGGTCTGAATTTCCAAAAGATAAACTTGCTGATGCCGGATTCATTTATACTGGCAGAGATGATGTAGTTGTGTGTCCAAAGTGTCACATTGAAGGATTTAGATGGGAGGTTGGAGATGACCCTCTGATGGATCATTTCAGATGGCAACCTGATTGTCAATTTTTTGATGATGAAGGAGATTATGTGAGACGAAAAAGACGCCCCGTATATAAAGATAAAGTTAATTTTGAGGCTCGATTGAAGACGTTCGATGACTGGCCTGTATGTATTCGACAAAAACCACATGACCTCGCCGAGGCAGGATTCTTCTATACCGGCAGAAGTGATCGAGTAAAGTGCTTCTACTGCGGACTCGAAGTGAAAGAGTGGATGCCTGAAGATGAAATTTGGGTTCAACATCAAATCTACCATGATAAATGTGAATTTTGGAAACTCAAAAATCCAAATTTTGAACTCAAAAACATTCAATCTCCATCAGACACTACAGATCAGCATTATACTTGTAAAATTTGTTTAGAAAATGAAATGAAAGTTGTATTCATGCCATGTAAACATTTAGCATGCTGTGTTGATTTTTCTATTGTAATGAACTTGGATGGGTATTCAATTTGAATACAGCGTCGCACAAGTGAGATGCTAGTAGACTGATAGCGTCGCGCATATGAGACACAACTCGACGCCTCGCGCAAGTGAGATGCTAGTAGACTGATAGCGTCGCGCATATGAGACACAACTCGACGCCTCGCGCAAGTGAGATGCTAGTAGACTGATAGCGTCGCGCATATGAGACGAAAGTCGACGCGTCGCACATTCGAGATGAAAGTTGACGATTTCCATGAATCGCCTGACTTTCTCCCCCCACCAAATTTGAAAACTTTTATGTCAAATACTTGCGATAATAATATTCAGTTATTGCTTCGCAGTCGAGCGCTCAACAATGTCTTCTCTCATGAAAGTAGTTCGTGATTTTGATGTGAAACAATTGTCTCAAAGTCTAGTGAAGGTTGACTTAAAAGATATTTGCAGAAAATTCAACATCGATATCGAACATGATCGACGGAATGCATTCTTTTGGAATATCAATGTGACCAAGCATGTGAAATTGACGGAAGATTTGCTGGATTGGCTTGGCTATACCGGAACATATTCCCAGAAAAAGTGGCAAGTGACACGATTATTGAGGAAAAATGAACATGTTGAATACAGAACAGTTAACGACGAGTTGAATCCTCAAAAAAGTTATTATATTTTGGATGCCATAGATTTCGAAGGGCTTCTTATGCAGATGCGATCACCGAAAGCCATCGAATTACGTGAACTATTTTCTCTGATGAAATTCATTGTTATCAAGTATTGCGAGTACGAGAAGTACTTTGAAAAGCATCGAGCAGAATTTTTAAGTACGCAAAATTCTCAACTCCTCAAATCTGTCAACGAGTTGAAGGAAATTTTATCGGTGGAAGCCCAAAAATCTGAGATAGATAGAAAATTAGCTTCTCAGAGATTTGCGGAGGAGCAGAACGAAAGAAAAGCAGCTGAATTAGAGCGACAAAGAGCGGAAGCTAGTCGGCGGAAGCTCAACACACAAATTGAAGAGAACATTTCAATTTTGGTGGAATCAATTGCACCAAGATTGACTCCCCTTCCGATTAATGTGAGAAAGCGTAGGAGTCTCGGTTTATATGAGGTAGAGCATGAGAAAGAATGGTATCTGATGAGACGTCAGGAAGATGGTTGGCATGATGCTGAGAAACGTCTTAAACGAAGAGGTATGGTTCCATTGAAGAAATGGGCAAACGTCTCGCACCCTATTGCTTTCAGTAACGCTGTTAAACATCATTTGCAAAAAGAACATTTATTCAATACCTTTGGTAACAAGATTCGAGTGCGAAAAGAAGAGGATCAAATACCGAATGAATATATTGTGAAAATTGTTGATCAAACTCTACACAATGATAATACTGCACTTACACTTGCACAGAAAAATGAACTTATTATACAATAAAACATCAATTTACTGTTTTCGTTTTATTTTCACATACCATTTCCCATTTCGAATTTATTAATTTTTACTTCTAAACTAACTATTTCACTGAGTGCCCACCCACTATCACGTTCTTGGAATTCTGAGAGTTTTTTGGAAATCACATCGACAACATGTTCGAGAAACCATTCCTTCAGATCAGTTCCCAAATCAATGATAACATTCTTCGAATGGAAATATTTGAATTCCTTGATTTGAGCAGTAACATTATTCTTGATGAATTCTCCGCAGAAGGTAGTGTTGACTTTCATTGCAGGCATTTGTCTCAAGAGTCTGCTAATTCTGTTCTTGAAAAGGGGGAAAGCGTCCTCGAAGAATGGAATGATGTCTTTGTGTTCAAAATTTATAATCACAGCTGTACGAATACGTCCATTGAATATTGATGTTACTTCCTCCCATTTGACTCGGTGAGATGTCTTCTCCGTTAATGCTCCACCCACAGTGTGTGAATTGCCAGATCTTTTCAATTGATTTCGAAAAGTTTTCAGGTGACCTGCATTACATTGAAGTTTCACTTGAATACCATGATTGACTTTTCCTTTTCGAATTGTTTTATTAACTTTTCTCAAATTTTTGTTAATTATTTTTACAAGTTCATTTGTGGATTCTTCCGAATTTTTCTCAAGTTCCGACAGATTATTTTGAAAATATTTAACAAGTTCATCACTAGTACGAGCAGTTTCACACATGATCTCTGTATCAAGTCTTGTGCGCAACTGAACTGAAGAGTCAAATTACATACAATTGATACATCGAAAAATTTGATTTTTTCGAAAAATGCGTATGTTCCCCACCATTTTCTGGATTTTTTGACAAGTAATGTAATATGATATTCTCAAAGTATAAAAGAAGTTGTTTAAAATGAGTACACGCAGCCGTCTGTACGACCCCAAATAACGGAGATAGCCTGTAAGGCCTTTTAGGCATCGGAAATTGCTTAATTATGTTTCTTGACTTCAAGACGAATCCACTGATACCGGTTTCATCGAAATCCGACGACCAGAAGTTGGAACCTGAAGTTGCCATATTTGGACTCTCCTCGACTTGAGTATAATTTGTTTTGCTCCACGATGAATTTTAGCATAGCTGAAGTGAGTATTTTTCGATGAAACATGAAAATAATCGATATGCCCCTTGTGCCTTTTTGACACTTCAGCCCAAAATTTCCACCAACGCCTTTTTCTCCCCAACTGTATTGGTAAATTTTACAAACGGCAACACCTACCTTTGATTTATTTTAAAACCGGCAACCGCGCGCCCTGTTCACTAAGAATGAATGATGTATGTTACACCCACATTCTAGATAATTGAAACATTCATCTCAACGACTGGAAAAATCCAATTGCTCATTATTATTGAATTAATTTTCTTATCACAGTTGCATGTAAAATCCAATTTTTCTTATCTATTATTACTTCCTGTCAACACGTCTGGAGCATGCTGATAACGAAATTGAATTTCCTGTTTGTTGCAGAAATTAATTTTCTTATCTATTCTGCACTTCCTGTTAGAGCGCCAATTGATATGATTATCTCAATAAACATTCATCACCGTTTGGAAAAACCCATAATTTATCTCTCATCCATTCGAATGAATTGTTGAATTTTTATTAGTTTATGTCATGTGTTTCATTTTATGGTTGAAATATATTGGTTCGACTCTGGCGGCATTTTTTTTTCATCAAAGGACGTCCGAGTGAACCAGCCAATGGTTAGCAGAGCCGCCGCAATGACCAATGACAGCCACTAGCCTTGCTTTTTTCAGCCAATGGTAGCAGAGACGCCTGTTTTTTCTTTAATGACCAATCAGCCCCACTAGCCCTGCTTTTTTCAGCCAATGGTGAAGCGTCACAGCAATGACCAATGGCAGAGCTCCAACGCCCTGCTTTTTTCAGCCAATGGTAGCAGAGACGCCTGTTTTTTCTTTAATGACCAATCAGCCCCACTAGCCCTGCTTTTTTCAGCCAATGGTGGAGCGTCACAGCAATGACCAATGACAGCCACTAGCCCTGCTTTTTTCAGCCAATGGTGGCAGAGACGCCTTGTTTTTTCTTTAACGACCAATCATACAGCTTCACTAGCAACGCCCTATTTGTTCTTTTCAGCCAACCAGAACCACAGCCAATGGTGGAGCGTTTGCAGAGACGCCATATTTGTTTTTTCTTTAATGACCAATCATATAGCTCCACTAGCAACGCCCTATTTGCTCTTTCCACCAACCACAAGCCACAAAAACACGGCCCCACTAGCCCTGCTTTTTTCAGCCAATGGTGAAGTGTTTGCAGAGACGCCATATTTGTTTTTTCTTTAATTACCAATCAGCAGAGACGCCATACTTGTTTTTTCACATAACAACCAATGGCAGAGCTCCAGCGGAGACGCCATATTTGTTTTTTCTTCAATTACCAATCACAGAGCTCCAGCTGAGACGCCAGGAGTGACTTTATATAAGGATATCATTCCTTCCAATAGATCTATGGCAAAAGCGAAGGAACGGTCACATTCGTGATTTTGATATCTGAAGATGCTCAGAAGAATGGCTTAATAATCGCACTATCTATAGGTAAGAACTCATTTGCCTCATTCAGATGAGGAAAATTTTATAAAGTTAACTTCTTAGACCCAGGAATCATATTATAGCATGGTGTGGACACAGAAAAAGAATATGAAGCAGATGAAAATGCAAGAATGATGCGAAATGTTGAAATGCAAGACGAAACGGAAATCATGAAACTTGATGAACCTGAAGAACGACGAGATATTGACTCTACCAGCAGTAAGTTAGACAACCAAATAAAGAATAATTTCAACGCGCATCCTGCTTGCGCAACCATCGACAAGATTAATAAATACAGCACTAATGGTCGGTTCATACACCACACTTTTACTTTTAATTTATCTTTTCCTTTTACCTTAAGAATGGAATTGGACCGTTCATACACCAGTGTTAAAGTAAACAGGACTCATGCGCAGTGATCAAACACAAACGAAGAAGAGGAAGTAATCGTGGGTTACGTCATTATTTTGATTTGCAACTGACCAGTGACGACAACCAAATTGTATCGGATAATGACAGATATTTCACAGAACACCCATTTTATATCATTTCTATAAAATATTCAGAAGAAGAACAGGGCTACGTTTTCCAATAATGTTGGTGGCACTGCTTGCTGTGATGACTTCACATGCACGCATTAAATTATCTCATTCCTAAAGTAAAAGTTCTCATCCTTAAACTAAAAGTAAAAGTGCCGTGTATGAACGCCTCGATTGATTTACATTGTGACAACTTTCTAGAAGTAAAAGTAAAAGATAAAGTAAAAGTAAAAGTGTGGTGTATGAACCGACCATAACACTAACCCGAGCGCATCAAAAACGTACAACCCTAACTCAGGTAGCACAGAGCGCGCAAACTTGGCATCCTAACGAAAAATCAAAACATACTATAAGGAACCTCGAGAAGCACCCGAGGGATAGTATTCTAATGATCTCCCCAGAAATCAAATGATTAGCTAGAAATCAAGAATAGAGATAAATCGAATGTGGATACAGACAATCGGGAACCATTAAAGTGTCTCATAATACCTTGTCGGAAACGACTTATGAACATTGATGATTATCGCAGAGTTGTTTAAAAAACATCTTACACGCGTCTAACGGTTATGAGACTTTGATTTTATGACCCGTTATGAACTTTAAACTTGGTAAGGGTGTCTTACCAAAACCCTTGAAAATTAGTTACTCAGTTTCCGAACGTCGTCGTCACGAGGGAACCCCTGAACAGTCAATATTAATTGCCGCGAGTGAACTACTGAGTCTCGGAAATAAACAGACATTGAAAACAATGAATCATTGTCTTCAAACGTGCGAACTCGTCCCCCACTACTCACGAGAGTAAAAGTGCTTCCACTTCACTGAGTGGATAAAAAGCCATTCTCAGATCTGCAGTACCAGTCACCGAGTTCCAGTATCGTCTCTGGAGGTTTCAGGCCAACTTTTGGAAAATTTCCCTAGTTTTCCCCACACAAACATCAACCCTACAGGAAATATGTCAGCTGTGCCAGGAGAAGTATAGACTCCAGCCAACGCAGGATCCCTACTAGACGAGAGAGTGCGTAGACAACGAAGCCACAACGCCGATTTGCCCAGAGAGTTCGTTGAACCCTAGTTAACGACCATCCAAAGTCTAGGCTGAGGTAGAAGGAGGCAGAGAATAACCGAATCCCTGAGAAAGCAGTTATGGATAGTACCCATCCCGAAATCTGCTTCAGAGCAGCATCATGGAATAAAAGTTGCTAATGTCACCATGGAAACCGCATCCACGATGAATTTTAGCATAGCTGAAGTGAGTATTTTTCGATGAAACATGAAAATAATCGATATGCCCCTTGTGCCTTTTTGACACTTCAGCCCAAAATTTCCACCAACGCCTTTTTCTCCCCAACTGTATTGGTAAATTTTACAAACGGCAACACCTACCTTTGATTTATTTTAAAACCGGCAACCGCGCGCCCTGTTCACTAAGAATGAATGATGTATGTTACACCCACATTCTAGATAATTGAAACATTCATCTCAACGACTGGAAAAATCCAATTGCTCATTATTATTGAATTAATTTTCTTATCACAGTTGCATGTAAAATCCAATTTTTCTTATCTATTATTACTTCCTGTCAACACGTCTGGAGCATGCTGATAACGAAATTGAATTTCCTGTTTGTTGCAGAAACTAATTTTCTTATCTATTCTGCACTTCCTGTAAGAGCGCCAATTGATATGATTATCTCAATAAACATTCATCACCGTTTGGAAAAACCCATAATTTATCTCTCATCCATTCGAATGAATTGTTGAATTTTTATTAGTTTATGTTATGTGTTTCATTTTATGGTTGAAATATATTGGTTCGACTCTGGCGGCATTTTTTTTATCAAAGGATGTCCGAGTGAACCAGCCAATGGTTAGCAGAGCCGCCGCAATGACCAATGACAGCCACTAGCCTTGCTTTTTTCAGCCAATGGTAGCAGAGACGCCTGTTTTTTTTTAATGACCAATCAGCCCCACTAGCCCTGCTTTTTTCAGCCAATGGTGAAGCGTCACAGCAATGACCAATGGCAGAGCTCCAACGCCCTGCTTTTTTCAGCCAATGGTAGCAGAGACGCCTGTTTTTTCTTTAATGACCAATCAGCCACACTAGCCCTGCTTTTTTCAGCCAATGGTGGAGCGTCACAGCAATGACCAATGACAGCCACTAGCCCTGCTTTTTCAGCCAATAGTGGCAGAGACGCCTTGTTTTTTCTTTAAGGAACAATCAGCTTCACTAGCAACGCCCTATTTGTTCTTTTCAGCCAACCAGAACCACAGCCAATGGTGGAGCGTTTGCAGAGACGCCATATTTGTTTTTTCTTTAATGACCAATCATATAGCTCCACTAGCAACGCCCTATTTGCTCTTTCCACCAACCACAAGCCACAAGAACACGGCCCCACTAGCCCTGCTTTTTTCAGCCAATGGTGAAGTGTTTGCAGAGACGCCATATTTGTTTTTTCTTTAATTACCAATCAGCAGAGACGCCATACTTGTTTTTTCACATAACAACCAATGGCAGAGCTCCAGCGGAGACGCCATATTTGTTTTTTCTTCAATTACCAATCACAGAGCTCCAGCTGAGACGCCAGGAGTGACTTTATATAAGGATATCATTCCTTCCAATAGATCTATGGCAAAAGCGAAGGAACGGTCACATTCGTGATTTTGATATCTGAAGATGCTCAGAAGAATGGCTTAATAATCGCACTATCTATAGGTAAGAACTCATTTGCCTCATTCAGATGAGGAAAATTTTATAAAGTTAACTTCTTAGACCCAGGAATCATATTATAGCATGGTGTGGACACAGAAAAAGAATATGAAGCAGATGAAAATGCAAGAATGATGCGAAATGTTGAAATGCAAGACGAAACGGAAATCATGAAACTTGATGAACCTGAAGAACGACGAGATATTGACTCTACCAGCAGTAAGTTAGACAACCAAATAAAGAATAATTTCAACGCGCATCCTGCTTGCGCAACCATCGACAAGATTAATAAATACAGCACTAATGGTCGGTTCATACACCACACTTTTACTTTTAATTTATCTTTTCCTTTTACCTTAAGAATGGAATTGGACCGTTCATACACCAGTGTTAAAGTAAACAGGACTCATGCGCAGTGATCAAACACAAACGAAGAAGAGGAAGTAATCGTGGGTTACGTCATTATTTTGATTTGCAACTGACCAGTGACGACAACCAAATTGTATCGGATAATGACAGATATTTCACAGAACACCCATTTTATATCATTTCTATAAAATATTCAGAAGAAGAACAGGGCTACGTTTTCCAATAATGTTGGTGGCACTGCTTGCTGTGATGACTTCACATGCACGCATTAAATTATCTCATTCCTAAAGTAAAAGTTCTCATCCTTAAACTAAAAGTAAAAGTGCCGTGTATGAACGCCTCGATTGATTTACATTGTGACAACTTTCTAGAAGTAAAAGTAAAAGATAAAGTAAAAGTAAAAGTGTGGTGTATGAACCGACCATAACACTAACCCGAGCGCATCAAAAACGTACAACCCTAACTCAGGTAGCACAGAGCGCGCAAACTTGGCATCCTAACGAAAAATCAAAACATACTATAAGGAACCTCGAGAAGCACCCGAGGGATAGTATTCTAATGATCTCCCCAGAAATCAAATGATTAGCTAGAAATCAAGAATAGAGATAAATCGAATGTGGATACAGACAATCGGGAACCATTAAAGTGTCTCATAATACCTTGTCGGAAACGACTTATGAACATTGATGATTATCGCAGAGTTGTTTAAAAAACATCTTACACGCGTCTAACGGTTATGAGACTTTGATTTTATGACCCGTTATGAACTTTAAACTTGGTAAGGGTGTCTTACCAAAACCCTTGAAAATTAGTTACTCAGTTTCCGAACGTCGTCGTCACGAGGGAACCCCTGAACAGTCAATATTAATTGCCGCGAGTGAACTACTGAGTCTCGGAAATAAACAGACATTGAAAACAATGAATCATTGTCTTCAAACGTGCGAACTCGTCCCCCACTACTCACGAGAGTAAAAGTGCTTCCACTTCACTGAGTGGATAAAAAGCCATTCTCAGATCTGCAGTACCAGTCACCGAGTTCCAGTATCGTCTCTGGAGGTTTCAGGCCAACTTTTGGAAAATTTCCCTAGTTTTCCCCACACAAACATCAACCCTACAGGAAATATGTCAGCTGTGCCAGGAGAAGTATAGACTCCAGCCAACGCAGGATCCCTACTAGACGAGAGAGTGCGTAGACAACGAAGCCACAACGCCGATTTGCCCAGAGAGTTCGTTGAACCCTAGTTAACGACCATCCAAAGTCTAGGCTGAGGTAGAAGGAGGCAGAGAATAACCGAATCCCTGAGAAAGCAGTTATGGATAGTACCCATCCCGAAATCTGCTTCAGAGCAGCATCATGGAATAAAAGTTGCTAATGTCACCATGGAAACCGCATCAGAAATCACGGTCACCAGTGTCGTCCCTACCTGGGCCTTGATATCTAATAGCTACGGCAGCTCTGTAATATCACTTACACCATTTTTTTGTTCTCCTCTAATGAGGATTAACATTTTTCAAACTAAGAAATTTCATCTAGATGAATAATGAAAAACTGTCATAGCTACAAAGCACAACTCAAGTTAGCCCCTGAAGAATATGCAATAAGTGATAAATCACCTCGCCTCTAAAACTACTGACAGGCATCAATTTTCTTCTGAAGATGCTAACCTTGTTAGACAAACGCACGTCGAGTGCAAAAATATCAGCTTGGTGTTAGGGTAATCGATCTCTAGGAAAAGTTTCAACTTTCACACCAAAGCAAAGGTTCCAAACTCATCGTTTATAACAGACAGGTAATTAGAATATGTAAATGTGAATATAGTATCGAACTAAAGATATACCTCCATTAAATATAGGTGTCGTTTTTTTCAATGACACGTTTTTGTAAAAAACAAATCCTTATTTTGTCACTATTCGATAGTCAGAAATGCGTAATAACAATGAAAAATAATTAATTAACATTATCTCTTCCATTCACGTTTGTCTTGTTACTGGTATCGTATTACATGCCTTAACCTCTAATGGAACTATGAGAGTATGCTATCTGATTGAGCAAGTTCTGAAATTGTGGGACGATTTGTTTTATTTCATTTGGAGTGTTATACCCATGTCCAGGATTATTGGATTGCTTTACGGTGAATTGATATATCATGATCACATAGAAATAAAACAGCTGTTTTATATCTATTTCTTGACAGTCTTTATAGATTTAGTAGAGAAATACTTTCACTTTTTGGATGCAATGCTTTCACATGGATTCGTAGTACTGTACCTACATTGTATACTTCATTGATTGCAATGCTGAGGATTAAGATTTCCTACACGTTTGAAGATTTGTTTGGAAAAAAGTTGTTTTCCTTTTTTTTCAAATTCATCTCAATAGTTCTTGAAACTTTTCATATCTCTTTTCAAATCCACAGTGCCTTGTGCGGACAAGCGACATTTGATATTTTCATTTACGTGACGCGTTCCGGTGAAACAATAGTTTTCGTTGGGTGCAATCACCTATAGTCGGGCCGTTCAAAAGATAGAATTCACGGACGCGTGAACAGTGAATGCCTGCATCTATATATAGCCTACGCGGCGTACGATGCCACGCCTTCTAAACTGACATAAATGAAGAACTGTTTACACTGTACTGTACTCATTTGTGCTTTGTATTTACGTGTGTTACGTTAATTCAATAACGTGATCATTCTATCTTTTCAGCGGCTACACTATAATATTCAAACTGTTTACACACTGTGAAACCCAAAGTCCTAACTAGTCAGTTGGTGTATTCGATATACCCATCGTTCCACTAAAATTGGTATTTGAGCAACACATCACATATTCTCTGGTTGCATGCCATGCGGATTCGCCTCGGCCATCATATTTCAAGTGAACGTAGTATACATGAATTTCAGGCACAATTTGAATGTTTCAAGAAGTTCCACAAAAATATGGAAATCATCCCGAGAGATATTTTTTCGACTCATCCCGTGTCTAACTCATCGTATATTTAATTGATGAAGGAAGCTCTTCATCCATCCAACTCGAACCATATTTCAACATTTAATCCATTTCGTATACTTCAAAGGAGTTCTAAGATCTTCCTTGAAATCGTCGTAACCGACATTCGCGAAGAATGGAATAATTTAGGTCTCGTTTATGGTGTTGGGATTAAACCGTGTTTAACGATCTTTTGATTACTCGGAGTGGTGGTAGCGAAATTCGCTTTGAATTAACTATCGAGTCTCATGTGGATCGGCGTTTAAAACCGAGTGGGAAAAGTGAATGAATATTTTGTAAACAACCTATTATGAATTCTTGTTTATCATTGTTGACTACTTCAAAGCATATTTAAATTTGTCATAAAAATAGCCAAGGCCATGATAAAATCATAAAAAATTCGTTAAAAAGACAACTCGAACCTTCTGGAATTTATCACATGTAATACCACTGGTGTTTTTTTTATATGCAGATTCACACGAAAGGTAAGCCCTGTAATGTTCAAAGAACACCGCGTGAATCAAGGGACAGGAGATACGAATTAACATTCACTTTGAATTTTTGAAGATTGCAAGCCTCAGGAAAGGAGTTCCAAAGCTCAGCTGTTCTATTGAAAAAAGATCCCTGAGCAAAAGGGGTTCGACAGGTCTCCGAATTCACAACAAAGGGGTGAGAATTCTGTACTCGTCGAGTCATCCGTGTAGATATAGCCAATGGTGGAACAATTGATAACAATTCAGAAGAGCACCGACCGTGAAAATATCTATAGAAGAGAGGCAAGTCTGCGACCCTTCTACGATGTTCCAATGAAGTGAGCGAGTCTGTGAGCGAAGAATCACCAACAAGACGGGTTGCCTTTCTCTCAATAGAATCGAGAAGCCTCAATGAATGTTTAAGTGCCGGACTCCACACATGAGAACTGTATTCCAAGACAGGTCGTATCTGAACCTTGCAGATCATCAGAAGATGACAAGAAGTGAAGTATCTCTTCGCACGAAATAGAAATCCAATATCTGGGAAGCACCTTTAGCAATCGATCTCACATGGTTTTCCCATGAGAGATTATCACTGATCGTGATTCCTAGCATCTAGATATTTGACTCTGTAGGAATAGTTTCTCCTCATATCTGAAAACTAGATGATGATAGATCGGCTTTCCTTGAGAGACGCCTGGGTTTTCCTAGCATTTAATTCCACCAAGTTCATTATACCACATTCTATTATTTTTACCAAATCGTCATTAATTTTATTGACGTGAATGTTTCTTTGAATTCATGTTTCTCGAGCTGGTATGGGGACTCTGGAAGAGAAAGTAGTATGAAGAGTACTGTTGTCCGCAAAACTATGATTGAACAAGATGTTTTCTCGAGCAGATCATTGATAGGAAGCAGAAACGAAATGAGCGCCAGAACTGAACTCTGTGGAACACCTGCATTTATTGGTAGAATATCAGATGATACTCCATCAACAACTACATACAGAGACCTATCAGACAAGAAAATCTTCAGCAAAGCACACAACTGAGGTGGTAGACGATAAGAAGGCAGTTTAGAAAGGAGACCCCGATGCCAAATTCGATCAAACGCTTTTGAAATATCGAGTGCAACAGCTATCGTTTTTCCGAATTAATTATTTCTGATTTCTCTAGATATTTGATGAGCTTCAAATTGATTGCTTTTTCCATGACTTTGGGAACATTAGAAAGCAATGCAATTGGTCTCTAGTTACAAAGTAAAGTTTTTTTCCATTTTTTAGGAACTGGCTGAACTCTTGTTGTCCTCCAGGACTCAGAAAAACTCCAAGTTATATGAAAGGTTGAATAATTCGCAAAGTACTGGTGTCAATTAGGGGCACATGCTTTCAGAACATTTGCTGGAATTCCATCAGATCCGCAAGCCTTATTCGTCTTCAGGTCCATTGAAATATTTCTTATATTTTTTGGTGAAAAATTATCTCAGGCATCTGACTGTTGACAGGCGTGATATTCGGAGGATCTTTTCCCGATGGTAAGTGTCTCAATTCAGAAATATAACCCCAAATTTCTTCTCATTTCAGGTTAACCCGATTCAACTTCTAACGAATTCTCTGCGAACATTGAGGAAAGTAAGTATCATAGGACTATATTAACGCCCTAAAAGCTTGTAATGCACTGAAATAACGAGGCTTCACATGATCCGTACTAGGAGCAATAAAGAAAACACATCTTTTTTTTTAAACAGAATGATAGTGATAGTGAAGTGTCAGTGGCTGGCAAAGAAAGATGAGGTTCAATATTGAATTTTCAATAGGCTGGTAAATTGCTTTAGTGTTGAATTTTAACGTAATATTTTGTTCCCTTCTGCTCAAAGTGGGTAAGTGACATGTTATGTCAAACAAAACATATTCTCCGTTTATGTCAAAATTTTTTCCTATGATTTGCTGTACTTTACTCGGCGGGAAAAAAATTCCGATAAATTACCTGAGTTGCCATGGAAGCGCGAAATAAAATTTGCATTCCATTGGTCGAACACTGTTGTGTGAAATTCTCAACCAAATTGAGTGGTAGTTGACCACTAAATTGCCGTAAAGTTCGGTCACCACTCGACCAGCAGAATAAATTATTTTAAAGAATGTTCCAAGTATATTTTATTTTATCTACAGCCGATTACTTCGAAAGAATCAATTAAAGCGATGATACCACCGATATTTATGGTATCAATACAAGTAGATTTGAAAATAAAATTAATTCGATAGTTGTCTGTTTAACGAGCTTTTCAACTGATGTAGCCAATGTCTACATGAGTACAGGTATTTTTACAGAACTTTCTGAATATAGTGAATGATATTAGCTCCGAAATACGTGATTCAAAATCTAAGGACATTTTGAGGACTAAATTGCTGATCTCTTTTTCAGTAAAGAATTTCAAAGTATCTGAGAAATGAACTGTTTTGTGATAAATTATATTTATTATTTTATTTTATTTTTAGATTTTATCACATTCGAAACAGAAAATAGATAGAAATCGCACCCCTTTTGAACGACAAAATGGTATGCCAATCTCAGGTCTTCAACAAATTTTGGAGTATAGAAGGGAAATAGTTGAGAAAGGAAGCGAATTAAGTTTCCAAAACATCAACAACGACAATACGAATATAATTGTGTGCCCGGGCTGCACATGTTTTATACGTGGCTTCCTAAAAAAAATTGGTAGATTCAACTATTCCGCTGACAATACTGTGTGAAATACAAAGTATGAAAGAATAACATTCTTATGAATTCATAGTTGACCCGTATAAAATTTAATACTTTTTTTGGGTGGGTTCATTGAATCGTAGGTCTTTTTTATACCTGATGGAACCTTTCTATCGACGTGTCAGATATGGTATACTCTCTGAAAAAAAATTGGGGATAAATTGAGACATCTAGTGGTAGAGAAACCTGCATCCTCCAGGCAATAAATGTACTCCCTTTCGGTTTTCCACTCATTGGAGACCGAGGGGTTGACCACTGAGGAAATGTGTACACTGGAATTCCCGTAAACCGGAATTCCCTCGGAATTCCCCGGAATTCCTCGGAATACCCCGGAATTTCCCGGAATTCCTAGGAATTCCTACAAAAAAAAAAATGTCAATTTTGAGAAATATCGATAAAATTTTAAAACTAAATGACGGAAATACTGAGAAATCCGGGGAATTCCGAGGAAACCCGACGAAATATGAAAGATATATTTCGGAAATTTCGCACAAAAGTTTTTTTTGAGATTTCTGAGTGGAACATAAACTTTAGACTTTTAAGTAGACTATGTCATGATTATGACCCAATCTGAAAATATCGGATTTTACATATAAAATCTTTTCACATTTTCATTGAGGCTGGTATTTATTATATCGGAAACAAAATAAATCATCTATATAATGCAAGTCACAATCGTAAAATAAAGGGAACGGATCGTCTGATTCCACTCAGGTTTGTTTTATTAGCATCATTTTTCCTGAGATTTTTCCTTATAGAATCAATTTCTGAATCCAAGCCCAAAAAATACAATTTGTCATTAAAAAAAAAACGGTATTTTATGGACTATTGAGTTAGTTCTATTATTTTCAACCGCTAAATGATTACGGGATACTCATTCTGTGGAGAAAATCCTTTTTATACGTTTTTGTCATCGCTTATATAGCGAAAATAAACTGTTTCCTAATAACGTATATTCCATAATATCAAAAATTGATAATCCTTCAACATTACCTACTAGGAAAATAAAAAAATATTTTTCACCGGTGTGTTCACCCTGTATTAACTCAAATAAGAACAGTTGACACTGAACCACAATATATCCGATCATCTTTTTATTACAAACCGATAAATTATATAAAACCGTCCAAATAACATGATGGAGCTGCAAAGAAACTTATTATTATACTTATTATTTCGAAAAACTACCCCCAACCACACCCCTCTCGAGGCCGCACAAACTATAAAACAAAGTTTTTTGGGTTGTTTCCCATGCTTTATTTATATATTCGAATCAGAATGAGGTACTATTTATACTAGTTATTGACTCATTTGCAAAAACTTTCCCAACACACCCCTCCAGGGACATATCAGATTATGTCTATCAGATCATGAAGATTGTTGTCATCAGGCTTAGTTTTCGCTAACAAAATGTATTTCAAATTGGAAATTCGCCACAAACTCTCTCAAAACAAAGCTCCTAACTTTCTTCGTCCAGTGGAAGTGGATTACTTCACAACGGTGTTTTGTTTTTGAATTATGATTTTATATAAATATTGAAATTTTACTGTATGCTTTTTTATTATTGCGCGAATAAATTTAAGTTACCTACTAATAATCCCAATAGTTTCTTTATAAATTTTTCGGAATTCCCCGGAATTCCTCGGAATTCCCCGGAATTCCTATCAATTGTACACCGGAATTCCCATGTGGTCAACCCCTCGTTGAAGACAGAGATTCTCAATATATTCCCTCGTTTTGTAAATATCAGTGGTTAGCTCCCGAATAAAACTAACATCTCAATTTTGAAAGAGACTATCTGAATGATCTGAAATGACAAATGAAAGTTTATCACATCATTAAAAACTATGTTCCACCTATCTCAAACTGTTCACAATTTCATCAAATGTAGATAAAAAAAGTGCGAGTTTCATGGTTGTGAAAAATTCAACACTAGTTTGAAGCCACTTTAGAAAAATCGAAGTTCTTATACTTCTCTCATCAACTTTTCCGATTTTTCCAAATAGTGACCCAAGTATCATATTCTGCATCAAAATTGTTCAACTCATACTTTATTATCACTGTTTGTTTGATAAAATTATTAATGAATATAAAAGGGAAATTTTCGTGTCTTAGGTCAGAATAGAAACACACCGATCAAGTTCTTGAATTTACTCATGAAAATGAAACAACTTCCAACTCAAAAATGAAAAACTCATCAATTACTCTCAACATGACACCTCCATGTCAGTTTCTCATTCAATCAAAGTCATCAAAGTGTCAGGTCCGGCATCAGGAGGTTTGTTATAGTCTCCCCCCTGGTCTTGAATTCGCCCAGTAGAGAGACCAGTACTACGTGAAACCTTCTTTTTATTTGGTGGTCGACCCTGCCTTCGAAACCCAATAACAGGTTCTTCATCTTTACAAGAATTAATTTTGGTAAGTGAAGAAATATGATGAACTCCCAATGGTACTTCAAGACCATTGGGTTTTACAACTTCATACCTGACTGGGGATATATTTTTACTGACAATATAAGGCTCATCTCTCTTTGGATTGAACTGAGCTGTAACGCCTTCACAAACTCTACTCGTGCCATGAGTTCAAACCCACACAAGATCTCCAACTAGGAAAGAAATATTTTAGCATGTTCGTGCATCAGCGTACATTTTTTGTCGATCTTGAGCTTAACGTGTGAATCTTTGGCTTCCTGCCACATATCAGAAATCCTCCGCAGATGAGGTGTAACTCGTGGTATGAAATTTTATGTTTGAGTAATTATTCTGAGATCTGAAATGATGTCATCAAGAGTACGTAACACTGGTCCGAAGCTGAGAAATGTAGCAATTTTTTCCTCAGTTCCACACCATACTGAATTCATTGCGAACCGTGAAGGTGCGAGTTTTTCTGGCCAAGAACGATGATCGGTTTCAACTAATATATGTCTTCGAATGCCTGTTTTTTCCCTCTACCATATTAGCTGAGAAATGATACAAAGGTGTCCTTGATTCCTAACACATAAAAAAACTTGTTGCATAACGGCAGAAACAAACTGGACACTATTATCACTGATGATTTTTCTGGGCCACCCATAATGCAAAAATACTTCTTCAATCAACTAACGAGCGCTTTTCTCCGCAGTTGCTATCTCTTTGATTCGGAAATATGTTTAAGCGACAACGTTGGTCGTTTTTGAGCATGGTTCCTTCATGAGAAGGCAGATTGTCACGCCAGAAATTTCTATCGGATATACAGGTGTCTGTTCAAATGACAGGGTAACTCGTGAGGAGGGATCATCTGAAAAACTCCACTGATCATTTGTGACGTCCAAGATAATTCGAGCATCTTGTATCAAATTATTACCAAGAAGCGTCTCATTTGGTGCATATAGAAAAATAATGAATTTTGTGGGTACGGTCCTGTTCATGATAACGACATCGACTTTGGTAACGAGAACATTTTTCAACACACTCTGGCCATCTGCGAATTGTACTAAAAGAGTGAGATATTGATCCCCTTGCTTCAGAAGTGAATACAAAGTTCTACCAGCCTGTACCCACAAGACCCTGACCGTAATGTACTAAAATATCGAGATACATAATCGGTCGCGACCTAGATGAAATCTAAACCAAGAATGTCGGTGGAAAAAGTTGCCTATGCTCTACAGGTAGGACAGATCGTACGAACAAAACCAGGTTTTCCACAACCGTAACATGATACAGGAGAGTGTCCATTGTCTCAAGATTATTAGATGAGGCAGAACTGGAAAAACGTACATGTGAATCGGTTGCATTTCGCAGAGATTCTTGCCTAAGCCTAGGAGGTTTGAGCACTTAATCTCAAGAAGATTTTCCCGGAAGTTCCCTTCACTCATCTTTCACATGACCCGGATTCCTGCAATACTAACATCGAACACGTTTATAACTTGTCTTTCGACTCAACGATGTCATTACGTTCAGAAGTTTCCTCGATCGACCTCGCTTTCAATAAAACTTCAGTAAATGTTATAGTTTGTTCATGAGGAACCCTTTCACGCACTTTCCGATTCAACAAACCAAAGAATGGCACGCGCATCACAGATGAAATTATCTGTAGGAGTATAATTGTCTTGTTCTATTGCAAAAATTTCATGGTAGACCCGATTAGCAGGTTTTTTCGGACCGAAAGTGGTTCTCAAAATATCTAGAGCATCTGTCCATGTCAGGATAGTAGCCTTTACACACTGATACCACTTTGCATTCAACAATCAGTGTTTTCCGAACCGTCAAAGCAAGAATATGTTTCAGTTTCCACCCCAATGAAAGCGAATACATGTTCGAAAAGGAATCAGAAGTCAGTCTTTCAAACGTTATTTAATCCACGAGTTCTGTCGCTAATTGTAGAAGGATATTTTCGTGTCAGAACAGAAACACACCGATCAAATTCTTGAATTTACTCATGAAAATAAAACAACTTTCAACTCAAAAACGAGAAACGTATCAATCACTCTCAACTTGACACCTTCAAAACAGTTTCTCTTGAGAAATCAATGTGTCAATTCCGGCAGAAGAAGGTTTGTTATAAAACGCTTTTTTTTGAATATTCATTGGGTGTAATGACGACAATGACGAATCTTTTGGAAAGCGAGCAGACAATGATGTTAGCAATGAATCTAAATAAGGTATAAAAATGTTAAGTCTGAAATATCATTCAGTTGAAGTAGGCACATTAGGCCAATAGGTTTGTTTATTCACTATTCTCGGAAATTTAATGTCAATATCAAATATTTCTGCATTCTGAAGAAGCTAGCAAAGCCACCTACGAATTTCCTAATTTTTTTACCTAATTTTAGGCTAATTTTAAGCTAATTTATTGCTATGTTCCCGAATATTTTGCGCTCCCCCTTCATAGAAAAATCCGTGGCTTTGCTAGCTTTGTCTGAATTCAGCGGAGTCATATTTCAAAATTACTAAAAAAAAGATTTGTTATGGCCAAATTGTACAGCCTATCTATTTCAAGCTAATTTATTACCCTATTTGAATTTTTTTTTAATCTATGCCATCACAGAAAAATCTGTCGCCTTTCTAGCTTAGGTCGAACTCAGCAGAGCCATTTTTGAAACAAAACATTTTTCAGCCATTTGAAATAGTTATTTTTCAGAAATATTTTTATGCTACTTAATTACCCTAGTTTCATATTTCATTGCGTTTCAGAAAAAAAAACAGGATTTATTGATTCTCGCCTAGGCGATGATGTTATTATCCAAACTATTAATATTTGACTATTTGACTTGTCGAAACGATGACTACCATCGAATGATCGATGTATGACCAACATTGAATTTTTTCATCAACGGTTTTTAAAACAAACCCGTGGCTTTGCTAGCTTCGGGCGAAGTCAGCAGAGCCATTTCTGCAATAACAATATAATAATAATAATAATAATAATCTTTATTTTCCAGTTGAAAAGTACACACAATATACAATAACTGAAAATGACGTCGAGATACAAAAAGAAAATAAAAAAACAACAAAAAACATTGTTTTAAACACTATAAAAACTAGCTACAATTAATGACATAAAAATAACAAATTTGGTCGTATTGGTTTCTAGAAGTACATACTCGATATATTCACTAAAAGAGCTTTGTCTGATACGAAGTTTCAACAAAAACTATTGAAATATAATGATGTCAGCTTAAAAACTCCTCAATGGAATAACAATTTTTTTCAATCAGTAATTTTTTCAGTCTGGATTTAAAAACGTTTAGATTTGATGCATTTTTGATAGAGGCATCTAGGTGATTAAAAATTTTACAGCCCATATATAAATGACTCTTTTGATATAGGGTAGTCCGATGAGCAGTTGGTAAAAGAAGATTTTTGGATCTAGTGGCATACTGATGATCATTTGCATTGGAGAAGAACCTATCTTTATTTTTGAAAACATAGATACACAGTTCATATAGGTATAAACCTATCACAGTTAAAATTTTCAGTTTTTTGAATGTAGATCGACATGATTGACCCCATTCCAATCCAGCAATAATCCTAATGGCAAATTTTTGCAGTACGAAAACTCTCGATAGTGATGAGGATGTACCCCAGCCAAGAATACCATATCGCAAATGACAGTTGATATTGGCATAATACAGAGTCAGTAGAACATTTTCATGGCAATGGTGTGATAGAAACTTGAGTGCATAACAATTTTTTCTCAATTTATTACAAAGCATATCAATATGTGGATCCCAAGATAGTTTATGATCTATCATAAGCCCAAGCATTTTTATTGTTTCACAGAAGTTTAACTCTTCACCAACTTCAGAGATCTGAACATTTTCCGCCGTACCTCTCATTGAGAATTTTATGTAAGAGGTTTTTGCCCTATTTACTGTTAAGAGATTATTCTCGGACCACTCAATTACTTTCTTGTAAACCTTATCTGATGTGTCCATTAGTTCCTTCATATCTTTAGCCTTTATGAGTAAATTAGTGTCATCAGCATACGATATTACATGGACATTCAAGTGATTTTGAAGGAAATTTAACAAGTCATTAGCATAGATCAAAAATAACAAAGGACCCAGGATTGATCCCTGGGGAACGCCTTGCTCAATTTTTAGGGAATGGCTTTGGGTATTTTCGATGATTACACTCTGAAATCTGTTACTCAAATATGATTTGATTAGATTTAGTGGCACACCTCTTATGCCATATTGTTCGAGCTTGAAAAGGAGAAGTTCATGATTTACACAATCGAAGGCACGCGTAAAGTCAATAAATAATCCACCGATCTGGATTTTACCATCTAAAGCACTAATTACATTTTCTTGGAATTCATACAAAGCAGTTTCAGTGCTTTTGTTTTTTGTGAATCCATGTTGGTAAGGAGATAGCAACCTGTTTTTAGTCAAAAATAATAATAGCTGATTTTTTAAGTTCATTTCATATAACTTACTGAAACTGGACAACAAGCTTATTCCCCTATAGTTCTCGACAGAGTGAGGGTCATTTTTTTTATAAATTGGGTTGATGAGAGCTAACTTTAGTCTATCGGGAAAAATTCCCTGTTCAACTGATAAATTTATTAGGTATGCTAAAGGAGCGCTCAGTTCTCGGGTACATTTTTTAAGTAAGTTATTTGATATTCCATCATAACCGTAAGAAAATGAATTTTTCAAATCCCGAATCAATCCCATTACATCGGTTTCTGATATTGGAGCCAAAAATAAAGATCTTGTACATACGGTGAGGCCTAATTTTGTGAACTCAAAATTAACTTCTACACTTTCGGGTATAGGTGTGAAATGTTTGTTGAATTTTTCAACCATTTCTCCTATGTTCAATTCTTTTCCGTTCTCATTCAAAACAATTTCTTTTGCCTGATTACTTTTGTTTTTGATTTGATTAACCATCTGCCATGTAGTTTTAGTTTTATTTGTTGAGTTCGCTACTTTTTGATCGAAGTAGTTTTTTCTACTTTCTTGGAGCTGTTCTCTGTATGTCTTAGTCAATTGCTGGCTAACTTCTTTATAAGCAGCATCTACTTTGGCTATTTCTGAATATAGTGTTACCAGCTCTTTTAATTCCACGATTTTATCCGGTACTTTGATTTTATTATTGTTTTTGTTTGTTTTGAAACGTCTCATAGGAAAAGATAGTTCGACGTAGTACATAATGGTTCTGTGAAAAATCTCGTATGCTGCATTTGGGCATTTTTCCAGTGATAGCTCATGCCAATCTTCGTCCACCAGAAGTGCTTTGAAATTAGAAATGTTTTTATCTGAAAAATCCCTGCGATAGGAAAAGGTGCATTTATTTTTATTATTATTATGTGTATCACCTCTGAGTATAGGTACCTCCAAGAACTGTGCATAATGATCTGATAGACCAAGATTTATTACGGATGTATTATAATCACTCTCACTGCAGGCTAGAAAATTATCTATACATGTACTAGACCCTACGGTCACCCTCGTGGGCTCTGATATTGTTTTTTTGATATTAAAACACTCTAAAACATCTGACAACCTTTTCAAATTCAGACTATTCGAATTAAAGTCGACATTGAAGTCCCCACCAATTATAACATTTCTATCGTCAATACACAATTTCATTAAAAGGCCATTGAGCAACTCCAGAAATAAATCAAAATTATTAACTGGTGGCCTATATAGACATATTAAAACAATCTTTGTTTTTTTTTAAATATACCACAACATTCAAAAATATGTTCAACACAAAACATAGTCGAGTCTAAATGATCAGAATCTTGGGTTTCTGTTGATTAATGGGAGTATTCATTACAGGAGGATTTTTATTGTTTCGAGTTGAATTTTTATTTAATATTTGGTTTTCCTGGCTAATGCATCTGATGTTCATCCCCGCTTCTTTGTAGATATCACAACTATTCACTTTCGAAACGCTAATATTAAAATGCTTAGCCTGTTCTTCCAATATGCGAAGCTCATTCCTGAACATATCGTTTTCTTCCTAAAGAGTTCTAATGGAAATTATCATATTTCTAATCACTGAATTCGCATCGTCGAGTTCTTTTTCCAAATTTGATCTAAGATAATTTGAGTCCTCATCTACGCCACTGCTTATATTGTTATCAGTTGACGTTCCTATAGAATTCATATTTTCAGAATTGGTTTGGGATCCAATGGATGCTGTGACTTTCGAATGTTCAGATAATTTTAGTTGAAGTTCTTCAATCAAATTCTGCATTTCGGCAATGGACTTTTTATGACCATTTAGTGATTCATTATATTCTGATTCCAGTTGCAAGGCCTCATTCATCAACAGCTCTTTTTCTTTGATCACCTTAACCATGTGCTTGTCTTTCATCTGATTGTCGGCTGATAACTCGCTGATAGTTCGTTCCAAAAAACTAATCTCAATAGAGTTCTTCATATCGTCTTGCTCGTTACAACAAACTACTTTATTGTCTGATGAAATTTTTACCTTATCTCTGTAGTTTTTCAGGAAACAACTTCGGTGGAATACACTGCCACATTAAGAACAAACATTATGCATAAAGGTTTTAGATGCACAGCACTTAAAAGACATGTTGTTCACTCAGACTCTACTCTACTACTTTACTTTTCCAACTAGTTAAATACAAGCTCCAGTTTTAGGCTAATTAATTACCTTAGTTTCATATTTTTTGCTCCTCGCGTTTTCGAAAAAACTTGATTTACTTATTGATTCTCATTGGCGATGATGTAATCATTCCAAATTATGAATATTTGAAAATTTGACAAGTCAGCAGAGCCATTTTTGCAATAATAACATTTTTCAAAGATTCGAAATAATTATATTCAAGGTCCAGTTTTAGGCTAATTAATTACCTTAGTTTCATATTTTTCACTACTCGCGTTTTCGAAAAAACTTGATTTAATTATTGATTCTCATTGGCCATGATGTAATTATTCCAAATCATAATTATGTGACAATTTGACATGTAGAAACGATGCTTACCATCGAATGATCGATGAATGGCCAACATTGATTATTTTTATCAACGTTTTTTAAAACAAACCTGTGGCTTTGCTAGCTGCGGGCGAAGTCATCAGAGCCATTTCTGCAAAAAAAACACATTTCAAAGTTTCTGAATGGTAATATTCAAAATTCAGTTTTAGGCTAATCAATTACCTCAGTTACATAATTTCTGCTTCTCACGTTTAAAAAAAACAGGATTTATTGATAGGCTATGGTGTGATTATTCCAAACTATATTAATTTTCGATAACTTCACTTGTCGAAACGATAATCTACCATCGAATGATCGATAAATAAAATGGTTGAACCAGATATCATTTCATCCATGCAAATATGTTGAAAAGTAATTTATTGGAAATTGAAATAATTGAATTTTAAGTTCACAAAAGAGAGAGAGATGTTTTTCGTTTACTTGACATGGTGTGTAATGATGAAAATAATCAAAACTTCATTACTGGAAAAATAATATTAATGCTAAATTCCATCAGAATGTAAGTACATAATAAGAATGAACAAAATAAAAACAAATAAAACAAGAATGAAAATGATGAAAATAAACATATAATTAAATTAATAAAAATAAACAACACAAGAATAAAAAAGATATTGATGAACAAATAAATAAATTAGCATAATTAAAATAAAACATAACAAAATGAACTCAGTATCTACATATTGAAATAAACCAAAAGATGACGATGACTCTTGAAATTAGATGCATTTTTTTTGGGTTTATCTAACAGATCATTGAATTCATAGTAGAAATTCGCATTTCTCAATGTGATTGCAGTATAAATGCCCCATAATGATATCATTCGATCGTCTGGTAGTTATAGCGGGCTGTTTGTTAGTCAACTTAACCCAGAAATTGGTAAATTGATTGAATTGGCAGGTTATCATAATCCATAAAATTTCAATGAACAGTTTCAAATATTAAAGAAGGCTGTTCCAACCCAAAATCAATCGGTTCCAAAAAAATCATCTTTCCTGAAAAATCAAAATATATGCAATTTGTATTCACTATTCTCCCTACTCACAACTCATTACATGTACACCAACTTACATAATAATGTACAAATCCTCATATTTCCCATTGGATTATCTTATATTTCGATGAAAAAAATTGCGTAACGTCTCATGAATTTTATGAATTCACGTTGAATTAGAATGACCACCCTGTGCACACCAATTTCTTACTGAAATGACTATCATTGAACTGACAAAAATAAACAAATAGAGTGAATATTGGATGATATACTCGATAGTTGTAGATGAAAAATATTTCAATTGAACCCTGAATGATAGTAAGTCTCGCCTCTTTACCTGTGCTAGCAAGTGTCGTCTGTGTAGTGCCAGAACATCCTTCCCCTCTTGAACATGGATGAGGTTCCACTGATATCAATTCTGAGAGAATGTTCTGGAATATATTCGTTGTCATATTCGACGGATCTACCCTCACAACTTTAGAATTCCTTATTTTTGGAGGACATCTTCTATCAAAACTTGTTAATTCCTGAATACTCGGGAATTCTCCGAAAATATTACACATTAATGTTACAACATTAGACTCAAAATTTACTAAGTATTTATTAGGCATACATGAGGTATTCGTAGTCGGTTTGAATAGATCAATTTAAATTTCTGCTCTTATTCTATAAGCAGGATGGCTAACATCTTTGTTCATTATGTGTATAACGAGTTTTGCGAATTTCATACTTTCTTTCAATCCCATAAACATTTCCCTGAGATAAGGATTGTCGCACACTCCTACCTGGAATATTTGAACCAGACTATCAAAGGCGCATGTGTTCCTGGAGGAATATTCTTTTTCTTTAAATTTCACTTCCTGAAATAATAGAAGGGGTTATAATCACATGTCCGATCAACTTCAAACTCAATTGTTATGAGCAAACGGGAGAATGCAAGAGATGCTGATGCGTAATGTATCGACTATTTGACATCGAAGTGTGAAACAGAAAAAAACAATAAATACAATCAATGTGATTTCAACACTTATGACCGACCCATTATAATCAATTTCGTCTTCCAACAATCAATACATAGTTACCTGCAAATACGGATTATTTCCATTTTTCAATATCGGAATCTTCGCTAATCTTTCATTCTTCGATGGCAACATAATCTTATCATACGTCTCAGGATTTCTTTGCAAATATCTAGATTTGGTTTTCACACGATTTGATGCCAGTCCTCTCCAATTCTCAATTTCTTGTATTACAGATATTGGAGCAGATATTGCTTTGAATTCCATATCTGGATTCAATCTATTGTCATCGCAATCTCCTATATTTGTGATCTCGTTCAAAACGTGGTGATTTTCTGTTTATAGCTCTGGCTCCTGTAGTTCTTTCAGGCATATATCATCCTTCAATAATTTAGTGGAAGCATCAACCATTTTTATTTTTCCACTAAGGTATTCTATGTGAGTCTCTACGAATACATCTGCCCTAACAGGCTCCGGAAAAGGTATGGAAATATGGTTCTTCACCAGATAGAATTCTATTTCGGATGGAGCACTAGTGGCAGGATACCTCCCGAATCCAAAACGATTTCGATAAATGGATGACCAGATGGGCAACCATTTCATATCACTGATTAATTGATCAGCCAGCTCGAGAAAGTAATGTGCGTTATCATCATCTCCATTTTCTCTTATGACGATATTTTTAGCCTTTTCATAGAGCCCATTTTGGCCACTCCTTTGAATATTCATTGGAATCGAATATTGTGTCATCTGAGGTATCACTCAAATCAATGTCATCAAGCTCGTCATTTTTCGGATCTAGAAATAACAAATACAAACTTTTCACACCCTTGCTTTTGATGTCCTTCAAAAAATTCACGTACATTTTTATGAAATGTGCAACATATAACAGAACATAACATGATAGCTTGAGGTGGATCAATGCATTAGCAAATCTTCGAGTGTCAAGAAATCTGTGAGTGCTCTCACAATGGCAGTCAAAAGGCTTTTGACGAATCGCAGACTAGTTCTTTTGGAATAGAGATATTCATACGACACCTTCACCTGTCCAGAATGTAATGGCGTTCGTATTATGACTCTCAGTGAGCATATGGGAGAGTGGATAGTGATTGTGTTGTATAAAAAAATTCTATCAGATGTAGTTCCATTCGGTTTCACAATTTTCCTCCAGTAACATCGATGGAAAGAGTGACATGTCCACTTCTCATCGTTGCAATTGATGCGAACTCCAGAAATGCGCATTAAATGGATCAATTCCTATATTATGAATAGAACCTTGGAGAGAGCCTACTTTCAGAAAACTTAGTGCCATCAATGGATCTTTGTGCACATATTCTGACGCTATGAGTTCTTGTTTGGCTTTGTGCATTATATTCAAAGAATATAGATGCGGAAGCTCATCATCTCCTTTTTCCATAAGTTGATCGGCTGTATTAGATCGTGAGACTATTGCAGAATGAATCTTCCATTCTCTAGCCAATTCGGTCCTGATTGGATTCCTCAAATATCTTTTGTCACATTTGCCTTCCCCTTGTTTGTAAGTGCACTCAATTTGAATACGTTCTTGTATCTGAGTGAATTTGCAAGCAATGCCACCTCCACAGTTACAAGTAGCATCCTTGTTAACATGATGGTAATGGAAATTGAACCCGCATTCAATTTTGGCTTTCATCCATAATTCGTGTGTCAACCAATTCTGCCATAAACCATATTTCAATCGTTTCGTAAAATGAGTATACGTTTTTCCTGAAGGCATCGTGCCGTTCAAATATTTGGTTTCTAATAATTTTTGAAATTCGTCTCTTGGGACATAAAGATAAAATTCAGTGAGGGCAAAAAAAATCGGGAACGTGGCAATAAATTAGCCTAAAATTAGGTAGCCCACCGCGAGTCGAAATTAGTATTTAGCTTTGCTAGCTTCTTTAGTTTTATTTCTGCCATATCTTTCGCGTCCTTGAATATTTCTGAGTATCGCGCAACTGAATTTTCCTGATCTATTTCAAATACTCGAGATAGTTCACCGATATATTTTTTCACAGGAAGCAAATCAATACTCACAGCTTGGAGTTTATTAGCAATCGGTTCTAGCTGAGAAGAACAAATTTTTATAACCATTAAAGAAATAATAAAATTCGAAAAACACATTGTAGAATAGTTGAGTAACAGTTGTTCTCGTTTCAGAGCCGAAAAGTACATCATTCAAACTAAGGTTTGCATCGCTGGGTGAACGTCTAAAATTTTATCATAAAACATTCGAATCGATTTGTATTTTGCAGTCCATCGTGGTTCACGTAGCAATGGAATATGTGATACCAGGGGTTTTCGTTTAACACTTTCCCTAATAACTCGAATTATAGACTCAACCGAACCTATAGTCATAATCATTTCCTACTAAATTAAGTTCGTGGAATGAAAGTAGGTTGCAGAATGATATTGCGTAAGGATTTTCTGTTGCACGCTATTGTCTTTTTCAGTCATGACGCTGACTATCGAATCCCACCACATATAACTTATCTAAATTCAAACTCCACTCTTTACCAGTATCGATGATCGCAGAGGCTATTGTTGTAGCATTCATCTGTTTCAGTTCTATGAATCCAAGAAACTATTCTTTTACTGTTGAATCACTGTCAATGTATCTGATACCGATAGATAACTATTCTACACCCGCAATATCAGATGTTCCATCAGAAACTATAACTACTATTTATTTCACAAAATAATCATAAAAAAAAACCCTCCTTACCTGCATGAGAAGATTTCTTTCAGAACTGACGTGCATAATCTTAATATAAGGCACAAAGGCCACTTACCCCTCCAATATTTCGTTTGGAGATTTTTCGAAGATCTTTTACGTACCAGATATATGCTATGTATAACGGTATTCCTGATTCAATCAAACAGAAAAATCTATATCGGTTCAAAAATGATTTCACTGAATTTCTCTTGCGGTAACTGTCTGACATTCAAGCCACCTATTTCATCCCTATCTCATCCCCATGTTAAGATCACCCCTGATCATAACTATCATTTAGCGATTATATGATAAATTATTATTATTTTATGTGGAAATGAATGATTACCTTTATAATTTTAAAAGTAGCACTCAGCGATATGTTCGAGGTTGAGTGGAAGAGCAATTTCCATGGTGATTCGTCACTATTGAAATTGAACTCCGCCTTTAATTTTCTTCCAAAGTTGAATAT